>NW_017968519.1:2699476-2713665 GCF_000165445.2 Microcebus murinus
GCCGATCCCTCCTGCCTCAGCCTCTTCCGAGTAGCTTGGGACTACAGGCATGCGCCACCACGCCCGGCTAATTTTTTCTATATATATTAGTTGGCCAATTCTTTCTATTTATAGTAGAGACGGTCTCGCTCTTGCTCAGGCTGGTTTCGAACTCCTGACCTCGAGCATCCTGCCCGCCCTCGGCCTCCCAGAGTGCTAGGGTGACAGGCGTGAGCCACACGTACCGGCCCATACCTATTTTTTTATTTATCTTTCAATATTGGATATATGACGTGGTGGAGAAATCTGTACTTAACGCACTTCCATCTCAGAATATTTAAGCTTCTCCTAAACTTCAGAAAAATCATTATATAATTGACAAAATTTTTTTCCATATCCATATGTCTCAACGACCATCTTTTTCCAGATTCATTATGTGGAATGATATTCCGTTATTCACTCAACACTGAATATTGGTTTCATTATTTAGCTTCCTTGCAAACAGAGTAGACTTTGGAAAGAGGATGAATGAAAGCCTTCTCCCCCGATTTTCCGGATGGAGCACCGGCTCTTCCGACAGGAGTCGGGTAAGTATTATATTATAATTTTTACCTTGTATTATTCTAAAGTGAATTTTGACCGATGAATCGTGAACGAAAATCACATCACCTGTGTCCTTCTAGACTGCCCGCAGCGAGATCATATGGCTCATTTCCTTCGCTTCTTTGAAGTAAGCTAGCTCTATTTATGGGGTAACCTGGAATTGCAGGTGATATATTTGCTATTAGCTGATTCCAGGCATAACTGGTAATTATATTGAAGATAAAATCACATCAGCTTTTCCAGGACCGACATTGAAGAATGTAAACCAAAGCTCTCTTAGAAACCTGTGCTTGTATATACGGTCACTGTTTGCATCCTAGTTTATTCTGTTTTTATAAGTAGACTGAACAAGGTGAAAAGTTATTGTGTGCACTCTCAGTCTTAGAGAGTAAGTCCAAAGATAACACCTCTTGGAGCATCAGTTCCCACTGACTTAACTGCCTTCTACATTTTAGGAAGCATAAATGCTGCAAGATGTACAAAGTAATGAGCAGATTTTAGGATGTGCGTAATTAGAAATTCTAATTAAGAGTCAGAATTACAAATTGTCCACTGTACAGCACGTCAGTTTATAAAAATGGCAAACTGAACTTTAAAAAAAATGTGATACAGTCTTAATAAAAAAAAGTGTTAATATTTAGGTCTCTCGTTTGAATGGAATCCATCAACCACATAGCAAAATGCCTCGAATTTATTATGGTATTAGCAAATCGAACATCTGTGGATCCTGCAAGACGACCGGTGTTTCCTGGATAAACCTTCCATCTCAATTCCTTCTGATCATGTTTCGAACGATACCTGAACTGCATACTTAGCTCTTCATATTTAAGACTTTTATATATCTTTTAGCAACTTGACAAAGTGGTTGACAGCACCCCGCTTCTGCATCAAACAGGTGCACGTCTAAATCCACAAAAAGACAAGCGTTGCAGAAAGCTCCACGTAGTATTTCTGCTGCAGATGCTCCCGCTGCTTAGGACTAGTTCGAGAGCTGCCGTTCTCGAATGGGTCCGCACGACTCGCTCACAAACGACCCACCACGCGGCAGAGGCTTTCGAAGGGCAAGCAGGCCGTCCTTCTTTTTCCACACATAACAGGATCTCTCTCTTTTTGAGCCCAGGAGTTGGAGGTTGCTGTGAGCGAGGCTGACGCCACGGCACTCACTCTAGCCTGGGCAACAGAGTGATACTCTGTCTCAAAAAAAAAAAAAAAAAAAATAGGTATGTACATATACTTCCATAGATGGAAGGATTTTAATGGATGAAGACACAACACGTTATTCACCTGCGTTTGTAAAACATCTGCCCTTTTTTGTCATTGAATACGCGTTCACAAAGTATAGTTAATCCTAACATGCAAATTTCAAATTATAAGAGATTAATGATTCGGTAAAAGGATATTCATTGAGATTCCCCTTAGAAAGCATATTTTGATATATTTGTTTATTCCATCTCCAGCAAAGGTTTCTGTTTTGAAACGTAACCAGTGCCGCACTACAAGTGTTTCAAAAGCTATGGTTGAGAAGTCTGCGCATTGTGGTTTTTGTTTTTTTGCAGATAGGATTGAGTTTAAACACACCAGAATAAATCTGATTTAAAGGAAGCCTGTTTGTAAACCACCGTTTGTAACTTATCCCTCATGTAAACCCAAGTTTTCTACCTGGTATTTAGGTGAAGCCAAGTTCCCTTCTGCGCCGTCAGCTGTTCCTGGCCATTGCATTTGACTTACGTACTAACAGCGTCTGTGTTTGAAGAAATTAGAATTTCGCATTATTTCTCTAAATGCTGGATAAATTGGGCAAACACTAAAGATAAGAATATTTCCTTCACTTCCTTTAGCCCAGTTAATTGCTCCTTCACTTGTGAAAGGGTTTAAAGTCTTAGATCAGATTTATTTGATATGCTTTACAGCGAAATAAATTATTCATTCATACTTGATTCATGTATAGGGTAATTTGGTTATAATTTCTACTCTGCGTCTTTGTGTCATTTTATTTTCTTCACAAAAAAAAATGTTCCCTTTAAAAATGTATCCTTCCTACTTTCCAATAAACAGTGCTGTGACAACGGGATAACCACATGCAAAATAACGAACTCAACATGAGTCAAAACTTAAATGTAAGAGGTAATGCCAGCTGGGCGTGGTAGTTCACTCCTGTAATCCTAGCACTTTGGGAGGCCGAGGCAGGAGGACTGCATGAGGCTAGAAGTTTGAGGCCAACCTGAGCAACGTAGGGAGACTCCCCACCCGTCTCTACAAACAATATTACTAAAAATTTACCGAGGCATGGTGGCGCGTGCCTGTAGTCCCAGGTGCTTGAGGCTGAGGCAGGAGGATCGCTTGAGCCCAGGAGTTGGAGGTTGCTGTGAGCGAGGCTGACGCCACGGCACTGTAGCCTGGGCAGCAGAGCAGGAAGGTGGCACTATAATAAAACTCTTAGAAAATAGAATTAATCTTTGAGACTTGGGTTGTATTAGATGGTGGTTTCTTAAATAAGACACCAAAAGCAGGAACAGCAAAACCAAATAAATTGGACTTCATCTAAATTTAAGACTTGTGCTTTGAAGGGATACCGTCAAGAAAGTGAAAGACAGTCTATTGACTGCAAATCATAAGTGCCAAGAACTCGTAAATCAATAAAGGACAAACCGACCGTATGCTTTAAATGGGTAAAGAATCCGAATAGACTTTTTCTCCAAAGGAAATATATACAAATGGCCATAAAGCCCATGAACATATGTTCCCATCAGACATCCAGGAAATGCAAGTCACAATGAGATGTCACTTCACACCCACTAGGATAGCCATATAGCAAGGTAGATGAAGTAGTAGCAAGAATTTGGAGAAGTTGCGGAACTCTTATACACTCGTGGTGAGACTCTTAAATTGTGCAGGTAACGCAGGTGCTTTGCAAAATAGCCTGGCACCTTCTTCAGAAGGTTAAACAGTTACCTACGAGCCAGCAGTGCTACTCCTGGGCGTGTCTAGAGAAATGAAAACGTGTCCACACAAGCAGTTGGACAGCTACTGACTGCATAGCAGCATATAGCCAAAAAGTGGGGAAAAACCTAAATGTCGACCAGTAAATGGTTAAATAAAAATGTGCTGTATCTATGCAATGCGTCATATAGTAAGTGCATTTTTACTTTATAATGAACTGTCAAAACTTTTTGCAAAGTGACTCATTGATTCTAGTAGTTTAACCTTGAGTCTATGAGTTTAACCTTGCTAAACTCATTTATCCTAGTTTCTTTTCTTTCTTTTTTTTTTTTTTTTTTGAGGCAGAGTCTCACTTTTCTTGCCCAGGCTAGAGTGAGTGCCGTGGAATCAGTCTAGTTCACAGCAACCTCCAACTCCTGGGCTCAAGCGATCCTCCTGCCTCAGCCTCCCGAGTAGCTGGGACTACAGGCATGTGCCACCATGCCCGGCTATTTTTTATATATTTTTAGTTGGCCAATTAATTTCTATTTATAGTAGAGATGGGGTCTCGCTCTTGCTCTGGCTGGTCTCGAACTCCTGAGCTTGAGCGATCTCCGCCTCGCTCCCAGAGTGCTAGGATGACAGGCGTGAGCCACCGCGCCTGGCCAATCCTAGCTTTCTTTTACATGGTTTTTGTATATAAGCAACCACATCACCTACAAATACAGTTTTATTTATTCATTTCCAATCTATGGGACTTCTTTTCCCCTTTTCTGTACAGCGACCTCTGACATAGTGTCAAATACAAGTGGCTTGACCCCGGTCTTAGAGAGAAAACTCATTCTTCACCATCTGTATGTTAACTGGAGGCTTTTTTGTAAATGCTTTTTATCAGATTTATTATCAATAGGTTGCTCAAGAGTTGCTTATTTGTTTTTTGAATCATAAATGAGTGTTGAATTTTGTCAGATACTTTTCTCTGCACATTTTGGAGGAAAAATTCTTGAAAATAATTCACATACCATAGCATTTACCCTTTTAAAGCACACAATTCAGCAAAGTCACATAATGACAAAATCATTTTCTGCAACTTTTGAGATAATCATTGAGTTTTTTCTTGTGTGGTGATACAGTGAATTAAATTGATTTTTTTTAAACTATCAGATCGACCTTTTATTACTGGGCTAAATCCTACTTGGTCATGTATTCATTTTATATATCGCCAGATTTCATTTACTTATATAATATAATAGAGTTACAGTAAAGTCCCTGTGGCTTTATAATATACAGTATCCTAAATATAATTGTTTTCCTATTGCTTTTGAATAGAAACTAAGAATGTTTTGAATGTTTTAAATATTTTCATAAAATTTACCATTTGGAAATTTGTTTTTAAAAGCCTTTACAGCTTTCATCTTATAAAATCACTTGGATGAAAAAAAGCTCACACACACTTTGTCTGCAGATAATGATAAAATCTGCATTAAAGAACTCCTGAAAAGAAGAAAACAAACCTTAAATAATTTGTAACAATAGAAAATACCTCCAGTAGTCAAGACTGCTTAGCTCTGCTTTGGGTGGCCACACCAAAACTCCTATGTACCGTGTTTCCCTGAAAATAAGACAGGGTCTTCTATTTATTTTTCCTCAAGAAGACACCCTAGGGCTGATTTTCAGGGGATGAGTTATTTTTTTTAAGTACGGTACAACGGTCTACACTGATTCAAATAGAGTGAAGGTGTCTTCTTCTGGAACATCATCCTCACTCTCCAGACCCCGAATCCCATCCTGAATGTCTTGCGACTCTGTTTCCTTTAGAGCCACCGGCCCAATCTCTCCTGTGGAGCACTAGAGCTCTCACGGGGCAGGTGAGAAGGGCTGCTCGTGTTCTTTCCCGCTCCGCGACGACACGCATGGGTTGTGCAGATGCGCTGCGCAGCCACGCCCATCACTAGGGCTGATTTTCATAGCCACGCCCACCACTAGGGCTGATTTTTCATAGCCACGCCCATCACTAGGGCTGATTTTCATAGCCACGCCCACCACTAGGGCTGATTTTTCATAGCCATGCCCATCACTAGGGCTGATTTTCATAGCCACGCCCACCACTAGGGCTGATTTTTCATAGCCACGCCCATCACTAGGGCTGATTTTCATGGCCACGCCCATCACTGGGGGTGATTTTCATAGCCATGCCCACCACTAGGGCTGATTTTTCATAGCCACGCCCATCACCAGGGCTGATTTTCACAGCCACACCCATCACCAAGGCTGATTTTCATAGCCACGCCCATCACCAGGGCTGATTTTCATAGCCACGCCTGTCAGTAGGGCTGATTTTCACAGCCACGCCCATCACCAGGGCTGATTTTCACAGCCACACCCATCACCAAGGCTGATTTTCATAGCCACGCCCATCACCAAGGCTGATTTTCATAGCCACGCCCATCACCAGGGCTTATTTCCATAGCCACGCCCATCACTAGGGCTGATTTTCGGGGTAGGGCTTCTATTGTGCATGTGCTTAGACATCCTGCTGGGGCTTATTTTATGGCAAGGGCTTATTTTCGGGGAAACACGGTAGATGCTGATGAGGAATGCAATATGATCAGAGTTAGGACTGGAGGCCCTGGTTTGTTGAAGCTTCATTTACATAACAAGCATTCATTTTCTTAACTATTTGTGTTACAGAACAATAAAAATAGAAAACTTTTCTATAGGTATTTTTATTCACATTTTACATAAGACTGAGGAAATAGCAGTTGCTCAGTATCAAAAACTGGGGAGATGTAAAGCATGCCCCCCGCCCCCAAATCACTGCTCTGCCTGGAGTCCCTATAACATCAAGGTTCAGATTCCCAGAGTCTAGAGAGAAGACCTAGAGGTTGCTTTTAGTTCTTCAGAGGAAAGGAAACCAGGAAAGGTCTTCATAAGAACATCACACATTAAAAGTAAAGAGAGATTTTCTTCTCATAAAACAAACAGTGGGAAAAGAAAGAAGACATATATTTTCATTCCAAAGCAATTTATGCTCGTGATAATTGGGCAAAATGGTAGAATTTTTTAGTTGTGTGTTTCCAGAAGTAATGTCAAATTTACTTGAAAATCAGATAATTTAAAAGGTTTCTTGCATGTTGAATGGTTTAAAGTGGTGTTATTACACTAAAGAAAAAAATGCAAAACCTTTTTTTATAGAATAGTATAAATGTTTATTTTCTGTATGATTTACTTTGCTGTCCTGTTTTTACAATATAGAAAAGTGTATTCTTTGAATAGCTCTAGTAAATATAAATTTAATCTTTCTACTTTGGGATGTAAATAGAGCTAAAAAATTATATACCCAACCCTCCCCCAAATAGTCTTTTAAAATCGTTGAATTAATGTGGCTATTCATCTCGTTCAGCAATTTGATGCAAATGCCTAAATACAAAAGTTGTTTAGTAAGTACTACACAGGAAGGAAAAGGCTTAATATCTTAGATAGCTTCTTGGAAATCAGAAAAACTAGTAGCATTTGATTGCACCTTCAAATTTTTACAAGCAAAACATTCTTAAGCAATGCCATCATACATAATCTACAATTGTAATCAGAATTTCACAAACATTTTCTGCACACTGTATATAAATACACATCACAAAGGTGCAATTAGAATTAACACAGACTATGTACAAAATGAACAAAGTTTAGGTTTAGACCAAAAACTTATTGCAATCTTTTGAAAAATAACTTGATTAGATATTTTATCCTCTTACACTAATTTACATTTATACAAATTTTAATTAAACATATTAGATTGAGGTGCTAAGAATGTTTGCACTATCTACATTTAAAGTTACTGCACTATAATTTTATAAATCCAAATTTCAAAGGGAAGATACTTTAATGCATAACGGAATCCTCTTTTGGATTACTTAATTTCTATTGCCTATATCTTGCATGTTCATATGAACATATATACACACTTAATACATACAACAACTATGGAGTCCTTATAGGAAATGCAATAATCATATGCTAATAATCACCGAGGATTACGGTACCTAACAAAATGCCTGGATTCCAACATGGTTTTCTGTTGTCATAAAATCAAGAGTCCTATCATAACAGGCTCTTAAATTCATAGAGTTTTTGAATTACTGAAAATGATTCAGATTACTTTAGTAATTACAGAGAAACACTCATACCTGCAGCTTACCAAATCACTGGCTAAAAATAATGCCACACGTCCCTTTATAAAAAGAGTTTTTCCCGCTGTAATTGTGAAAGCTTTGCTAGGAGGCCCTTTCAGGAAATCAAGGAAGAGTCATGCGTCGGTTTGAAACCTGTTAGTTGAAAAGTCTACAAAGAGAACTGTTTGTACGGATGACAAATCCTTCTCCAGTTCATCTCTCACAGCTGCCGTGTTCTGTCATTTCTTCAGCTAGGCCAAATTGTAGACGTGATAATTATGTGAGGTCCTAGGTCATCACTACATAATGATATGTTCACCTCTACTTGTACACACCTCTCATTTTAACAGTACCCAGTAATCACTCGGACAATTTATTATCGTTTCAAGTACATACCACCTCTGTGAAAGAAAATGGGAGAGACATCCCCAAAGCATCTGTTAGCCCTTCCTTATTCCAGAAGTATATTGCCCATCCTCTGAGAATTATTTACTGTCCCTTCATATTTTATATGTTTTAAAAAAAAAAAATTTTTTTTTTTTTTTTTTAATTTTAAAAGTGCACCCAGGGATGGCTTCCCCTTCTGACACTCCCAAAGTGACAACAGGATATTATTCCAGGATCCAACCTAAAATGCTGATTTTCCTTTAAAAGACAGCGCTTTTTCTAAATGCAAAACGTCATCTCTGTATGTTTCGTTAGCATTTGCTTATGAAAGGTGGACGTTCTACCTGGACACATTCTAGATCTGGCCCTAAAGAATGACTGGGGAGCAGCCACTGCTGCTCTGGCTTTTCCTACTGAACAAAGTCATACAACACCGTCCATTATAAATTAGAGTCATTTATAAATGTTCTTTGTCGACGGAATCAGAAGGATAGAACATCTAATTCTGAAGGAACCCAAGCAAATTAAAAATCTATATAAATACAATAAAGGAAAATTCAATTTAGAAGGGGCATAAGCAGATTCCACTAATGAGGTTTAAAACATACTAATTTCCTCATTTAAAACTCTTTTTTCTCTTTCAGTATTATGGTTTCAGGTCTCTTAAAACAAGGACTGAATTAAAATACGGTAATTGTTAAGCTATCTTCCAGAAAACCGAGTGGCCCTGCACCTTCCATTTTCTGTGCCGTTCCACTGGCCGGTGTTCGCGCGGGAGTCAGCAGTTCATGGCACAAGGGTCGCTTTTCGCTTTGCCCGCCGAGCTGATGACACTCATCAAACACCGGCCGAACTCCTCGAGGATCATGCGCTCGGCGGCCGCCTTGGACTTGCCCTTCTTGTCCGCCTGCTCGGCCTGCGCCAGGAGGCAGTTGCACGTGGCTTCGGCCACTTCCTTAGTGACAAACGTGAATGGCAACCTGAAAGGGTTTCCAAGAGAGACAGAGAGAAAGAGGTGAGGCCGGCGCTGCGCCAGCGACCGAGGCGGGCAACGTTTTTTCGTCTGACAATCGCGACTGACGCCGCCGGGATTCGCCGGCAAAAGGAGCGTCCCCGTCCAACGCTGAGCGCAGAGCACACCCTAGAACAGCTTCCAAGACTTAGACCCGGTTTCGTTATCGAGAATGTCTTTAACAGACGGTTCAGGAACTGTACGTAACATTTAACATAAAACACACGACACATTACCTAGACCAGGTTATCTGGTTTAACTAAAAGAGGCAATTCTACATGTAGACTGGATTCTTTTTGTTTTTGTCTTTTGAGACAGAGTCTCACTCTGTCGCCCGGGCTAGAGTGAGTGCCGTGGCGTCAGCCTCGCTCACAGCAACCTCCAACTCCTGGGCTCAAGCGATCCTCCTGCCTCAGCCTCCCTCCCGAGTAGCTGGGACTATACGCATGCGCCACCACATCCAGCCAATTGTTTCTATATATTTTTAGTTGGCCAATTAATTTCTTTCTATTTTTAATAGAGACCAGGTCTTGCTCTTGCTCAGGCTGGTCTCGAACTCTTGACCTCGAGCGATCCTTCTGCCTCGGCCTCCCAGAGTGCTAGGATTACAGGCATGAGCCACCGTGCTCCGCTTAGACTGGATATTTCTGAAGTTAAACTCCTCTAAATTCATGAATGTAAGTCCCACCAGTGCAGTCTTGGTTTTATTTACTATTTTATTCCAGTGCCTAGAAGAGGGCCTGATACATACAGACAACGTATAAATATTTGCTGAATGAATGAATGAGTAATATTTGGAATTGAAGGACTATCTCTGGGTCAACACTAAAAATAAAGCACCTTACCACAGTTGCTGATATTGGTTTGAAAAGCAACAAGAAAACACACCAAAATTCTGCATTGTTCCATGGCAACAAATAAAACAATGGGGAAACCAAATATTGTTCTATACACAGAACTGCATTCATAAAGATCTGAACTATTTATTATGAAATTAGAGCAATCCATCCTTAGGCTTACTATATTGTAGCCAAGTCAAGACTTAAAGCCTGTAAGAGATTAAATCAAGTAACTACTAATTGAACAACTTGTGACCAGGCATGAATAAAAGTACACTGTAAGAATAAATAAATGAAGTCTGAACTTACGACACTATGGCAAGAGAAAGTAATTGACAATTCAGGCTGCCATGCAGGTATATAGAAATCTTAAATGTTCAAACAAGCACTTTAACTTAGAAAATATTATAATATTAACCCGTGTCTGTGCTAAAGAAAATAATAATAAGTTAATTACAGTTAGGATGAACAATTTAATATTACAGTAACATAATAACTATATAATAAAACTGGTCAGTACAAAATGTAGAAACTATAGAAAAGTAAAAGAAAAGAAAAAGAATTCAAGGTTTGTTACTTGAAATAAAAGCTTGTTAAAATGCTGGTATAACTTTTACACAGTTTTGTGATTATAGTATACAATTTTGTATTCTTTTTCACTTCATACCATCAACATTCCCAGGTTTAATTGTACGCCTATCATCCTAGCACTCTGGGAGGCCGAGGCGGGAGGATTGCTCAAGGTCTTGAGCAAGAGCGAGACCCCATCCCTACTATAAATAGAAATAAATTAATTGGCCAACTAAAAATATATAGAAAAAATGAGCCGGGCATGGTGGCGCATGCCTGTAGTCCAGCTACTCGGGAGGCTGAGGCAGGAGGATCGCTTGAGCCCAGGAGTCTGAGGTTGCTGTGAGCGAGGCTGACGCCACGGTACTTACTCTAGCCCGGGCAACAGAGTGAGACTCTGTCTCAAAAAAAAACCAAACAACAACAACAAGAAAAATGAATTGTAAATATTTTACTATAGCAATATCTTTAGTCTCCACATGGAGATGACATTCAAAATCTAATCTAAATTTGGATGTAATAATCTAAAGGATTATTAAAAGACCTGCAAGGATCCTACCCTTAGTAAGGTGTCTACCTATTTCTCCTTTATTCAGTCAAGAACCATTTGGTGATTATATATATCCCAGTTGTAAGAGTTCTCTGGAACTAGCATCTGAGATATTTTATACAAAAAAAAGCCTTACTTTTTTTTTTAAGTAATGGATCTGACTTCAACTTAGGCATTTTCAGTAATATTCCATTTGCAAGGCTCATTCCATTTAAGGATTCCTCCTCCTATGAACCTCTAACAAACTTCTGATACAAGTCCAAGTTCAAGGCCGGGTGTGGTGGCTCACACCTGTCATCCTAGCACTCTGGGAGGCAGAGGCAGGAGGATTGCTCAAGGTCAGGAGTTCGAGACCAGCCTGAGCAAGAGCGAGATTCCGTCTCTAATAAAAATAGAAAGAAATTAACTGGCCAACTAAAAGTGTATAGAAAAAAATTAGCCGAGCATAGTGGAGCATGCCTGTAGTCCCAGCTACTCGGGAGGCTGAGGCAGGAGGATCACTTGAGCCCAGGAGTTGGAGGCTGCTGTGAGCGAGGCTGACGCCACAGCACTCTAGGTTAGGTAACAGAGTGAGACTCTGACTCAAAAAAAAAAAAAAAAAGGAGAGATAGCAAAAAGGAACTGCGATGTTATAGTGTGGTGGGATGGTCCAATAGGATGGGAAACGTGCGCCAAGGTACTTGGAAAAGGCAAGAGGAAGGTAAGAAAGTGCAAAAATCTTAGTAGTTACAGTATCACTAAAAGGTAGGTTCTCAAATTACAATATTAACTTCATCTTAGCTGGGAGAAACCCAACTAAATTAAGCACAGTGAACTAAAGCATTACTGTGCACTTTAGAACTGCACAATATATATATTTTTTTAATTTTCTTATATTTATTTAATAGTATTTTCATTTTTTCTTCTTTTTGCCATCTGTGATTGTAAACTGATGGCAGACATGCACAATGTGTTTTGACAGCGGTTTTTCTGTTACCTTTGACTTCCTTGACAACAAGTAACTAAAGGCGGAAAGGAAAATGCCACGATCAGGTTTGCGACAACCGAAGTGTGAACTCAACTTTGGGTCCCCCCGGAAGGAGATTTCGCCAAGAGTGTCTGAGAATCTTGGAGGAGTGCTATGAGGAGAGAGAAAGCCGACTCACCTGCCCCCGCCGCTGCCGAGCGCGGGCGCGGGCCTGGTGAGCAGGTCGGAGATCTGCGAGGACAGCTTGGTCTTCGCCGCCGTCTGCTGCTGCACCCGGACCTCGGCCGCGTCCGCCAGGTGCATCAGGGTCTTCCTCTCCGGGCTTTCCTCGAAATTCTTACAGCCGATGCACTTGCATATGGAGGAACACATTATTTTTTGCCTGAGAGATTTACAGAAGAAGAGTTTCCAAGTCAAAACCAAAGATCATCACCATAAGCAGATTCCGCAATCAAATCAACACACAATAAACAGCGTTCCCTGCTCTGTAGGATTAGATGAACGGATCTCTCTCTTTTTTTTTTTGAGACAGAGTCTCACTCTGTCGCCCCGGCTAGAGTGCCGTGGCGTCAGCCTCGCTCACAGCAACCTTCAACTCCTGGGCTCAAGCGATCCTCCTGCCTCAGCCTCCCGAGTAGCTGGGACTACAGGGCATGCGCCACCGTGCCCGGCTAATTTTTTCCATATATTTTTAGTTGGCCAATTAATTTCTTTCTATTTTTAATAGAGACGGGGTCTCGCTCTTGCTCAGGCTGGTCTCGAACTCCTGACCTCGAGTGATCCTCCCGCCTGGGCCTCCCAGAGAGCTGGGATGACAGGCGTGAGCCTCCGCACCCGGCCTCCAGTCCACTTTGATGTTATTATTGTTATTGAAAATCAGTGTACTAGTGGTCTGATTTCCATGCTTCTGGGCATAATGACCAAGCAGTTAGAAACTGGGGAGTCACCTAGTGAGACTTCAGGCTCCAGGCTGGGATGCCTAGCCCCGGGGAGGGTCGTCTGCAGCCCTGCTTGAGGCCGTCCTCAAACAAGGGCCTTTGGACCCACGTTTCCAGATGCCAACGGCAACTTGCAGGCACCCTTTTGCAGTACGTCCTTTGTAGAACAGTTCCAAAAAGATGGTCAGATTATCCGCCCCCGCCAGCGGCTCACCTCATAGCACTCGCAGTAGTTCTTGAGACAGCCCGAGCGCTTGCAGTTGCACCCCTTGCTGTGACGCCGGTCCGACTCGCCCTCCTTCCCCTTCCCTATCTTAGGCTTAAAGGCTTCTGGGTTTCTGTCCAGGCAGGCCTGTCAGGGCAGATCAAACGTCAGTCAAAGGGAAACCGCAGGGGATTAAAACCTGAGCTGCACAGGGAATCGGCACTGTTCTTCCTGAGACAGCTCAGTTATTCGAAAAACAGGTGAAACGAGATTTTTTTGTCAGTTAGATGAAAGGAAAAATAATCACCTTTATTGCCTTTTGCCTCTCATTTTCATGTTCCAAATTGTTATAACAATTAGTACAATTGCAGTTATTGCAGAATTCGCCATTTGCAAAGCAATCACAGTATCTGGAAAGAAACAAGTCAATCAATATAAGGTAAAAAAGTCATCAATAAACAAACCTATTAATTATCGGATTACATAGGAATATATATTAGCATATGCACTACGTATGTGGTAAAGCATTTCAGAAATGTACTCAGAGCTACCTGGTTACAGTTTTAACATGTACTGTTAACCACATACGAAGGCTCAAAATTTAAGTCACCAAGTCCTAGAATTTTGGCCTACAAACTTGGTCCAACTAATAACAGCCGTTAATGCAAGAACTCTGTGCTTTTATGTGCCCCCCAAAATAAGTTCTTTCAAAATCCTGAAGAAGGAAAATCACTGACTATATTCTAATAGTGGAAACTGTCCCTTGAGCTCAATCGTGTTTCTTTGGCTTCTAAGCCCCAGTAAGACCGATGCTTTTCATTTAACTGTTACATGTAAACTCTTTTTGTTTAATGCTAATATGCATATTAATCATCCAGTGATATTTAAAACTACTCAGAGTATCACCTCACTCAGGAGACCAAATACAAAGATCACGAATAAGACCTAAACTTTTATTATTATTTTTGAGACAGAGTCTCACTTTGTTGCCCAGGCTAGAGTGAGTGCCGGTGAGTCAGCCCTCGGCCTCACAGCAACCTCAATCGTCCTA
>NW_017968519.1:2722915-2748806 GCF_000165445.2 Microcebus murinus
AGAGAGAATGGCACCTGGGTGACAGTAGACAAAGGGCAAAGGGCAGACGTTTGCTGAGGACCATGAATGCTAAGGGGGGATCTCTACATTAAATTCTGAATTTTAGGCCAGGCGAGGGTGGCTCCGCCTATAACCCAGCACTCTGGGAGCCAAGCAGGAGGATCACTCAAGGTCAGGAGTTCGAGACCAGCCTGAGCAAGACGAGACCCCGCCTCTACTAAAATAGAAAGAAATTAATGGCAACTAATATATTAGAAAAAATGAGCCGGCGTGGCGTTGCCTGTAGTCCCAGCTACTCGGGAGGCTGAGGCAGGAGGTCGCTTGAGCCAGGAGTTGAGAGTTGCTGTGACTAGAGCTGATTCGCACGGCACTCACTCTAGGCTGGGCAACAAAGGGAGACTGTCTCAAAAACAAACAAACAAAAAAGCATGGATTACTATTAAAAAAAAAACAAAAAACCGTTTACCGACCTTGCTGGAGGGGCTGGCTGTTGGTGCTGGCGCTCTGACTGACGGGCGGGGCGGAGCTGCTGGCCGTGGTGGCCGTGACCAGCCGCACATAATGGAACTTGCTTCCAGGCACTTGGATCTGCTGGACGTTGGGAGCGGTCGCCAGAGGGATGATCGTCTTAAACTGTGACGCGCCCACCCCGCCCACAGTGATGGTCTGCACGGCGGACTTGACGGCCTGGAAGACAGCACGACACGGCTGCCGTCAGTCTGGCACTGAGCTTTCCTGCTCTCGTGGCTTCCACGCGAGCTCTCAGTGACACAGCGCACTCCTGTGTTCCATCAGAAAGCTGCTAAAAGGGGCCGGGCGAGGTGGCTCACGCCTGTCATCCCAGCACTCTTGGAGGCCGAGGCGGGAGGATCGCTCGAGGTTGGGAGTTCGAGACCAGCCTGAGCAAGAGTGAGACCCCGTCTCTACCATAAATAGAAAGAAATTAATTGGCCAATAAAAAATATATAACACAAAAATTAGCCGGGCGTGGTGGTGCATGCCTGTAGTCCCAGCTACTCGGGAGGCTGAGGCAGGAGGATGCGCTTGAACCCAGGAGTTGGAGGTTGCTGTGAGCGAGGCTGGACGCCAGGCACTCTAGCATGGGCAACAGAAAGAGACTCTGTCTCAAAAAAAAAAAAAAAAGCTGCTAAAAGGACAAACCTGCTCAAATGAAGAACACCAGTAATGAAACAGGAGGGAAGCCGAAAATCGAACGCCCGCCCTCTACCTTCTTCCTAGTAGGTAACTCCTCTTGAGGGTCCAGGCTGGTAGGACTTGCTATGAAACGAAATGATGCGCTTCGATTTGTAAGAACTCCCAACAGTGTTTAATACCGGGTACCCAAATTTATAAGCAAAGATGAACTTTAAAACGCCCAGCAACTTCTTGCCAAATAAAAAAAATAATTAAAAAAAAAAAAAAAAAAAAAAAAAAAAACGCCCAGAACTTGAGCTAAATTGAGATGGCTAAACACACGAACAAAGGGAAGAACCCCAGGCGCTACTATCCTAAAAACAATAAAAACAAAAGAAAAAGGCCAGGCGCCGAGGTGGCCACGCCTGTAACTCAGGAAAGCACTTGGGAGCCGAGGCCTAGAAGATCGCGCAGGTCCCAGGAGTTCGAAACCAGCCTGAGCAAGAGCGAGACCGCCGCTCTACTGAAAATAGAAAGAAATTAAAATTGCGCCACACTAAAAAGTATACTACAAAAATTAGCGCGGCATGGTGGCGCATGCCTGTAGTCCAAGCTGACTTGGCGAGGCCTGAGGCGAGGAGGATCGCTTGAGCCAGGAGTTGGACGGTTGCTTGAGCGAGGCTGGATGCACACGGCACAGATCTAGCATCGGCAACAGAGTAAACTCTGTCTCAAAAAAAAAAAAGAAAAAGGAAAATAAATAAATACAAATAAATAAATAAAAGATAAAACGCCCAGAATTAAGCCCCATATTTAATACAGAGAAAAGAGAATACAGATAGTGACATTACTACAAATAAAATTAACTATGACAAATTTGATATTGCCACATTCTACAGGAGAAAGAAACCCAAAAGAAAAGCCCATCTTATACCTCCATTAATTCTAGTTGATTCTGCACAGCCTATAATACTCCCTAGGTACAGAAGTATGCACCAGCATATGAGGCGGCCAAATTCAGTCCAAAATTACCCTAATTTTATTTGTCCAGGGCAACTCATTTGGGGTGAATCAGGTCTGAGGAAATACAACGATTTTAATTAACTAAAATGATTTAATCATTTAAAAGTTGAGGATTAGTATTAGTCCTTTCCATCAGTCTGACGGAAGCAACAGGGCTTCCCCAAAGGCTAAAATGATCATCACAGGCAGAGCAGACCAGACTGAGTCTCCCAAGACGTCCCCAACTGATGTTCCACAAATGTGTAACACGCTGTCGTACAAAGTTCAAACAAGAGTCTCTAATTAGTTATATAGCATTATTTTATAAAGAATTGTATCCATATCCCCATCTATTCTATAAAAGGCCCTCATGCTAAAAGAGAATGGACATAGGATGGAAGAAATCTATATTCACTATGTGAATGGATAATAGCTTATGAAATAAGAATTCTGAAATTCTGGGACATTTTCATAAAAGCCCAGGGGAAAGAAAAAAGAAGGCCATTTAGTTTGGAAACTCTACAGTCAATAGAAAAAAATAGTTCACGTATTATCATTAGGTAGAGGCATGAAAAAGCAGATTCAAAATAAAGTTGGTAACAATAGCCATAGAACTCGGTGAATTAAATGAAAACAAAAAGCATAAGAAAAAGGACGGAATGTATAAATATGGAAGCTAATGAAAAATCAAGAAACCTATGAGACAAATATGTACAATGGTGCAAGAGACATAGTCCTTGCTATATTAGTTCCAAATGCGGAAAAAGTCATTAATAGTTACATTTATTGGGTAATTAATATGCATGGACGACAGCACTAAAAACTAAAGATTATCTGATTTAAATATAGCAACCAGGCTGGGCGCGGTGGCTCACGCCTGTAATCCTAACACTCTGGGAGGCCGAGGCGGGCGGATTGCTCGAGGTCAGGAGTTCGAGACTAGCCTGAGCAAGAGCGAGACCCCGTGTCTACTAAAAATAGAAAGAAATTAATTGGCCAACTAATATGTATATAGAAAAAATTAGCCGGGCATGGTGGCACATGCCTGTAGTCCCAGCTACTCGGGAGGCTGAGGCAGGAGGATCGCTTGAGCCCAGGAGTTGGAGGTTGCTGTGAGCGAGGCTGACGCCATGGCACTCACTCTAGCCTGGGCAACAGAGTGAGACTCTGATTCCAAAAAAAAAAAAAAAAAAAAAATCAAATCACATCTTATTTAGAGCAGTGGTTCTCAATGTAGGCTGATTAGGGAGCTTTAAAAGAATCCTGATATCAGGCCAAACTCCAGAGCAGGCGTACTCAAACTGTGGCCCGAGGGCTACATGCCACCCGCTGAGGACATTTACCCCTGCAGCAGCCTGTCCTGCTTAGCAGCCGACTTGTCCTCCCGGGCCGCAGTGTGCACTCTCCAACGGTCTGAGGGACAGTGACCTGGGCCCCTGTTTAAAAAGTTTGAGGACCCCTGCCCCAGAGAGATGAGAAGAGAATTTCTGGGGACGAGAACCAGGCGTCAGGACTTATTAAAACGCTCCAGGTGACCCCAGTGTGCGGACGCGGGCGGGAACCACTGCCCTAAATGCAGTGGGAAGTCATAGAACGTCTTTAAGGACAACAAAATCCAAACTGCCCTGAAGATGAGACCTTCCATCTAACCTTAGCCCCCTGCCAGAACAACGTCACTCCCTAAGAGGGTCACACTTTTACATAAAGTAACACCGAGTTCCAGAAAGTCCTTCTGCTCCTCCACGGCTAAGTCCAGCCCACCTTTAAGGTTAAGAGCTTTCCAGAACGGCCTCCTCCGTACAAACCGTCCCTGACACACACAGCAGAGCTCGTCGACCCACGCACGACCTTGTAACTTTGTGGGGCAGCTTTTCAACGTTCCGGTCTGATGCCCTGATTGAGCTCCTTGACATTAAAAACCTCATCCTTGGAATGTATAAAACCAAACCGTAACCCAGCCACAGCGAGTCCACTCGCTCAGGGCTTCTTGGGCGTGGCTCCGGGTCATGGTCCTCAAATTTGACTCTTTTTAAATTTAAACCTTTTTAAATTAAAAAAAGAAAAACATCTTATCTCAGTCACGTTGTGTCCCCAGCGCCTACCACCATGCACGGCGCATAGTGGAGCTCTCAATTAATTATCTGCTGACTTCATCCCATTTGGGAAAGAAATTACCTATCTTAACAGGGAGGTAAAATCCCACTTGAATCAACTGTAAGCGACATATATTTACACATTATATTCAAGCCTCATTAAAACAGAAACCAATAGTTGGACTTTTTAAAAATGGAAGGCAAATGTTTACTGTTTGTTCTATTACGAACAGTGACACATCAAGGTGCAAAGGTCAGAATGTTCCAGAGTCACGAGGGCAGCACCTTCCAGAGTAATGAATGCTTGGCTTTCCACCTAGATAGCGGCTTTAAAACATGCCATTTCTGAAATGCTGTGCTAGTCTAATGACATCTGTATGCTTTAGGAGAGTGAGTTATAGTGCTTACTTTACCTGAGAATGAAACGATAGAGGTGCTTAGCCATCTTCAAATGAAAACAAATCATGGGCCGGGCGTGGTGGCTCACGCCTGTAGTCCTAGCTCTCTGGGAGGCCGAGGCGGGCGGATTGCTCGAGTTCAGGAGTTCGAAACCAGCCTGAGCAAGAGCGAGACCCCCTCTCTACTATAAATGGAAAGAAATTAATTGGCCAACTAAAAATATATACAAAAAATTAGCCGGGCATGGTGGCGCATGCCTGTAGTCCCAGCTACTCGGGAGGCTGAGGCAGGAGGATCGCTTGAGCCCAGGAGTCTGAGGTTGCTGTGAGCTAGGCTGACGCCACGGCACTCACTCTAGCCTGGGCAACAAAGCAAGACTCTGTCTCAAAAAAAAAAAAAAAAAAACAAATCATGAAAAGCTTCCAATGAAATGTACTTAAGCTTAAAGAACACTGATAATACGGTTACCAGCATGTGACGGCAATTTCTAGAACTCTGGGGCCTGTCATCCGGCAAAAGCTCAGATCTCCATTTATAATTACAGTCACTATATGTGTGCCTTCCCCAAAGATAATAATCATGTTAAAATATTAACTAAAGAGGAACTAAACACTTACATAATTACTTTATTCAGAAGATTTTTATCATACCCACATTCATATGGGCCATGGAAGTCATTGTAACATGCAAAATGATTACTACGTTACTATGTGTTTAAAATAAGTTTTTCCTCTGTCAGACATCCTTGGTTATAAAATTAATCCAGCATTCACTGAATGTCTATTACCTGCTTGGGAATATATTAAAACTGAAGTATCTGAAGTAACTTGTAAGAAAACAAAGGTATCAATCACAATATATAGCATTTGTGGCTAATTATTATTATCATTTGTTACCTTATTTGGCGATTTCAAAGGTGAGATGGCTATTTTATTTGGTGTCTGTGTTGTAGAATTTAAAGTGGATCCGATAACACCGCTTTCAGATATTGTTATGGTCTTTGATGGAGTTCCGGGAGTGGACTGTGAGAGAACCCTACCTGCAAATGAGAGGCAGCACGTCAGTCTGACTTTTTAAAATAATATCATCAAAATTATGTGATGATGATCTACAGCCACAAGGACTGGAATGTGTGTATATACCGTGTTTCCCGAAAATAAGTCAGGGTCTTGTAATTATTTTTTTCAGCAACCCATTTGGGCTTTATTTTCAGGGGATGTGTTATTTTTTTTTTAAGTACAGTACAACCATCTAAATCGATTCAAATAGAGTGAAGTCGTCTTCCTCTGGAACATCATCCTCACTCTCCAGACCCCGAATCCCATCCTGAATGTCTTGTGACTCTGTTTCCTTTAGAGCCCACGCGCCCGATCTCTCCTGTCGAGCACTAGACTCTCACGGGGCAGATGAGAAGGGCCTCATGTTTCTTTCCCGCTCCGCGACCACGCATGGGTTGTGCAGATGCGCTGCGCAGCCACGCCCCTCACCAGGGCTGATTTTCATAGCCACGCCCATCACCAGGACTGATTTTCATAGCCACGCCCATCACCTGGGCTGATTTTTCATAGCCACGCCCATCACCAGGGCTGATTTTCATAGCCACGCCCACCACTAGGGCTGATTTTCTTGGGTAGGGCATCTATTGTGCACATGCTTAGACATCCTGCTGCTGGGGCTTACTTTATGGGTAGGTGTTATTTTCAGGGGAACACGGTATATATATATAAAATATGTTCACTATTTCATATATATCAATATATGCACTTAAACACTTAAGTGAGTTCCTAATGAACTATGGTAAACCTAGACAGACAAAACAATGGTTCTTAGTAATACTTAATATCTTAGTTTAAGTAAACAGCTCTGCTCATAGTCTGATCAATACTGTTAAGTTGTATCTATCAGAAAGCAAGTTCAGGCCGGCACGGTGGCTCATGCCTGTAATCCCAGCACTCTGAGAGGTGGAGGCGGGCGGATTGCTCATGGTCAGGAGTTCAAAACCAGCCTGAGCAAGAGCAAGACCCCATCTCTACTATAAATAGAAAGAAATTAATTGGCCAACTAACATATATAGCAAAAATTTACCAGGCATGGTGGCGCATGCCTGTAGAGCCAGCTACTCGGGAGGCTGAGGCAGGAGGATCGCTTGAGCCCAGGAGTTGGAGGTTGCTGTGAGCTATGATGACACCACTGCACTTTAGCCCGGGTGACAAGAGCAAGACCCTGTCCTGGCGGGAGGGTGGGGCAGGGGGGACACCAGGAGCAGTGGCTCATGGTTGTAATCCCAGCACTTTAGAAGTCCAAGGCAGGAGGATCGCTGGAGTCCAGGAGTTCAAGACCAGACTGAGCAAGATAGCAATACCCCGTCTTTACAAAAAATTTAAAAATTAGCTGGGTGTGGTGGCACGTGCCTATAGTCCCAGCTACTCAGGAGGTCCAGGCAGGAGGATCACTTAAGCCCGGGAGTTTGAGGTTTCAGTGAGGTATGATGCTTCTGCTATACTGTAGTCCAGGTGGAAGGGAAGGGGAAGGGGAAGGGGAGAGGGAAGGGAGGAAGGGAGGGAGGGCGAGGGAGGGAGGAGGAAGGTGAAGCGAAGGGAAGGAAGGAAGGAAGGAAGGAAGGAAGGAAGGAAGGAAGGAAGGAAGGAAGGAGCAAAAGGAGGGGAAGGGGGAAGGTAGAAAGAAGGGAGGGAGGGAAGAAGTAAGGAAAGAAAAGGAAGGAGAGGAAAGGGGAGACGAGAGGAGAGAGGAAAGAAGGAAGGAAGGAAGATTACAGAGTGTCTGGACGGTTAGGAAATTAGAAGTCATATTACAATGAATTGAAACACTGAGCATTTTTATCCTAGGCAAGAAAGGAATACAAAGACACGACAGATCTCCAAATTCCTGCAAGCATGTGTGCCAGTGATCAGTGCCATCCACCAAGTGTTCTAGCTCCCCTCCGGTCTGGGCACCCAGCAAAACTACACCTGTACTTCCTGCCCACGCCCGCTCCCTGTCTAGCGTGTGGTTAAGCTAGGGTCATCCGACTACTTCTGGCCAAGGAGTCACGGGTGGAAGTGACATGTGTCATATCTGGGCCAGAGCAGTCACTTCTCCCTGTGGAAGACCTTCTAAGCTTTCTTTTCCTCCGCTGCGTCTGAGACACGGGGTCCTTTGTCAGCCCGTGTCCCTGGGTACGATGAGCAAAGCTCCACTCTGAGCCCTCAACGGGCACGTGGATAATCATTAAGTATGAATAAAAAGATAAAACTTTGAGGGCTTTTTTTTTTAGCTCTTTTAAGACCGGAGATTGTTACTTTGGCAGGAAGACCAAGATTATCCTGACTGATCCAGGCTGCCAGGTGGAAGGATTAGAATCAATCTGAAAAAAAATTTCAGCTCAGCACTAAGAACAAAACTTGTAACAAAAATTTCCAGTGGCGATTGACTCTTTTAACACAAGTGAGTTTCTAGTCCCTGAAAGTGTTCCAAACAGAGGCTAGTAATCAGGTCCAGTGGCTAAAGAGGGAAGTTAAGCATCTAGGAAGTAGAAGTAGATAACTAAATTATCTAAAATCATTTCTAACCTTTAGATGCTCTCACTGAACTTACAGATACAGCTAGAAATGAAGGAGACAGGAAGAAAGAGAGGGAGAAGAGGAAAGAGAGCGAGAGAGAAGGGATTTTCCCCTTAGACAAAAATAAAGAACTCGGACTTAGCAGTTTCTGGGCAGTCTCTCTGGATTACAATGCCAAAGTATACACACAGCTTTTTCTTGAAAAACTGAATCGAGTTTTATTCTCATTTATGAATTCTTTAAATATTTTAAATACAACTTTCAAATTTTTTTTTATAGTACATGATTACATATTGCTGGGTTTTTAAAAAACCTGAAAACATCATGACTAGATAAAGTGAATTCTATATAAACTGAGTGAATCTACATCAGATATTTTCAGAAAGCCACCCTGAAGTGTTGAGCCTAGCTGAAGGAACATGCTTGTCTATTCTGGTTTCCAAAACTAATACCAGTGAAATAAGCTTGAAGCCCAACAGCCAGTAAGTTACGAAAAGAAATTACCAATAAAGGCAGAGTGTCATAAAATTCTCATCATTTATAGTTATTGCTATAATCTCATATTTGTTAGGAATTACATACCTTTCAGAAAATGTTCACAAAGAAAATCCTCAATTCCTGACGGTAACTGATATCAAAAAAAGGCCACTTAGAGTGAATTCACTTATAACAGGGACAAAAATTTCATTGTAATTAACAAAGAAAACTAAAAGTTTTGCTTACTTTTTTTGGCTTATATTTTTATTACACTTGATCTTAGCCGAAAAGCCAAGAAGCGATTGGCTTATATTTTTTAAAAAATTCAGTTTATAACAACAACTGCACTAACCCTCAAGATGAAGAAAGAAAAAATCAGCTGCTGAGTTTGGGGGAGAAAGGTTTCTTCTGAAAATTGGTAATGACAGCACAATAACAGATTCTACTTGATGGGCACAACATAACCATAAGAATATTCTGGAAGGTCATTTCTGCCAAAATATTTCAAGATGTAATCAATTTTCCAAAGAACTTCTATATCCTTTGAAGTTTAATTTTTTTTTCTTGAGGGGTCTGCTTGGTTTTTACCTAAATAGCATTTCTGATAATCCAATCTAACCTCCAAATCCTTATTTATCCTCAGCTCCACAGACAGATTCAAGCAAGTATGCAAGTTATTCGATTTCACCTTGAAATCAATTTACCAGCATTAATATTCCACTGTCAGTTATCCTCCAAGAATCAAAAGGGACACATTCCAAAAAGTCACAGATGAGCTACGCTGGGGCAAGAAGTTAGACTAACCTGAGCAAGGCCAAATTCTATATGAGATGAATTCATCTCATAATTAATGAGATGATTAATTCTCATTCATCTCATTAATTAATGAACAGTTTTACAAAGTGATGAGGTTTGCTCACATGAGGCAACCTTGTACTGCGGGAGTTCTGATCATGAGAACTTCTATAACTCATTTAACTACAGCAAAAGTTTTGTGAGGTGGTTGGTATCTACATTTTACAGAAATAATATATTTACCATACCATAATATATTTACCCAAAACCACAGAGAAAATCAAGGAAGAGCCATGATTAAAAACCTAAGCCACGGCCAGGTGTGGTGGCTCACGCCTGTCATCCTAGCATTCTGGGAGGCCGAGGAGGGAAGATTGCTCAAGGTCAGAAGTTGGAGACCAGCCTAAGCAAGAGCAAGACCCTGTCTCTACTAAAAATAGAAAGAAATTAATTGGCCAACTAACACATATATATAGACAAAAAATGAGCCGGGCATGGTGGCGCATGCCTGTAGTCCCAGCTACTCGGGAGGCTGAGGCAGGAGGATCGCTTGAGCCCAGGAGTCTGAGGTTGCTGTGAGCTAGGCTGACGGCACGGCACTCTAGCCCGGGCAACAGAGTGAGACTCTGTCTTAAAAAAAAAAAAAGATATTTTCTACTTGTGAAAACTTGCTTAGGAAAAGAAAAAAGCAAAAATAAACTAAAAGTAAAAAATTAAAAATTTTTAAATATTTAAAAATAAAAATAAATAAATAAATATTTAAAAATAAAAAGATAAATACGTGGTAAGCATAATTAAATTTCATGGTAATATATAGGAGATGGTACCTGACTAAACCTAGAAGTCAAAAACTTCCACGATGAGTATCCCAAAGACAAAATGGATGCATCATCCACGGGGAGCAGCAGAGAAAGGCATTCCACGTAAAATGAACAGTGTTGGGATTCTAAATCCTGAGAGAACACAATCCATTTGGTGATCTCTTAAAATAAGTTAAATCAGTAGGTCTGGAACTGACAGAAGGTGAAAATTTTAAAAAAGGAATGCATCAAGCCATAGAAGTCTTTAACGTCAGAACAGCACTGGTGTCTGGCCTTAATCCTGGCAGATCCAGGCCAAGAAATGGAAAGGCCAAGAAAAGTTTAAGCAAGGGTGTGACAAAAATCAGACTTGTGTTTTAGAAAAATCACTTATATACAAATATTAATGTAAGTTTATCTTGACCAAAAGATAGAAAAAGATGCCCATCTTCAACGAGAAGCCCCCAAATCATTAAAAAGCAACCTCAATGTATGCTGAAAAAGCACTAGTTGCAATGAAAACATGAGTGTGTAAAGACTACCGCATCAGCAATGATGGAATCTGCTTGCGATATCATTAATTCAACAGGACAGCTAACTTCGGTGCTTTGAAATTTGGCCTATATGAATTTTAAAAAGCTATAAAGGAAGTAGTTAAAAATAGAAATTATCCCTCTGAAATGAACTTAATGCCAACGATCCCAGTGAAATTCAACAGAGGTCTTTCTCTGCATTTAGTAGGGCTATTAAGTCTGTCTGCAATTAAAAGGTAAAGCTACGATCAGTCTGCAGTATATTTTAAACAACCCAAAGACCAAGCAATGACATCCATGGCAGTCTTATGACGGTCAAGGCGAACTCTTAACATTGACCAAGAATTCATTCGGACTCTTCTGTAAACACCACAACTGTTTAACACACAATGTTCCCCTCCCCATTAACTAAAAATTGCAGGGACTCTTTCCAACTTAAAACAGTAAAGAACACTGCACTGAGATATTCCTTCCAATTAACCCCCTCCACCTACCCAAAACCCCTCAGGGGACCAGTGGCCTCCTTCTCATCGATACATCCAAGCCTTGCTCACTTTCAGCCAATCGCAACCCAAACCAGCTCCAAACCCAGACCCTTCCCGGTATTTTATCTGGAGCCACGCACCTGCCTCCCACGCGCGGCAGCCCTCAAGACGGCAGCCTCCTACACTGCCACCAATCTCTTCTGAGGCCCAAAGGCAAAGACGACAGCCGCTCACTCAACACTGCCCTGACACTGTGACCTTTCCGCCCGTTCTCTCACTTGCTCAGGTGAGAAGCCTCCTTCCACACAATCCAAAGCCTCAGGAAAATGACAAACCACTGACTTCAGAGCTGCCCACTGCCATGTCTGAAATGCATTAAAGGCGGCAGTAGGCTGTTTTGAAATACATGCCAGGCGCCATCAGTTAACATCTGAAGGTCCCTCTTCCGGGATGCACATTCTAGGGACTGGCGACTGATCTGAAAGTCTCTAGTCCAGAGTCTGCCATCTGAAGGTGCTTCCATGTAAGCGCTCAGCTCAATGGAAATTAGAAATGGTCTTGCAACTGGTGAAAAGAAGAACGCAGTATAGCTCTGAATGAAAGACCAGTCCCCATGGCCGTGTGGTTTTTCTCTAGAAGAACCGAGCTGCTTCCATAGCTGTTTGCTAGACTAGGAGCGAGAGTGCTGGACTCAACCAAGACGTTAGAGAAAGAAACAGGAAAGAGAATCCGGGGCGTTTGCGTGATGGGTCATGGAATCCATCTTCAATAAGGAAGAATTTGAGGACAGGAAGGGGTTGACTGTTGGGAAACTGGAAGAAGCAATGGATCAGAGAGGTCAGCGTCAAAGAATAACGTGTAAAGGCAAGTAAACTGGAAGAATAAAGAGAATGGAACACTTCAAGTCAAGATTTCCGAGGTGAGACAGTTACTGGAGATGACAAATTTTAAAGCATAAAATAAAAGAAAACTGGGCCACACTAAGGAGTATGCTGGTAAAATGAATATATCTAAAAATCTGTTATCGCTTAAGTAATTACTATCATTGTGACAATCTGCTGTTCGTAGAGAACTACGTATAGAATATACTAAAATGCTGAAACCAAAAACTCAAACACAAACCATGAAATGCTACTCTCGTGTATAAATTTATTTATTTATTTATTTTCTTTTTTGAGACAGAGTCTCGCTCTGTTGCCCAAGCTAGAGTGAGTGCCGTGGCGTCAGCCTCGCTCACAGCAACCTCCAACTCCTGGGCTCAAGCAATCCTCCTGCCTCAGCCTCCTCCCGAGTAGCTGGGACTACAGGCATGCGCCACCATGCCCGGCTAATTTTTTCTATATATATTAGTTGGCCAATTAATTTCTTTCTATTTATAGTAGAGACGGGGGTCTCGCTCTTGCTCAGGCTGGTTTTGAACTCCTGACCTCGAGCGATCCTCCCACCTCGGCCTCCCAGAGTGCTGGGATTACAGGTGTGAGCCACCGCGCCTGGCCCCATGTATATAAATTTAAATCTGTTAGACTTAGCACGTGTGCTCTAGAGACGAATTGCCCAGGTTCCAATTCCAGCTCAGCCATATATTGGCTGAGTGCCTCCACTTCAAATGTCGGCAAATGGGTGTGGTATCAGCACCTCCTTTACAGGATTGCTGGAGAACTGTGTAAGTCACTGTACGTAAAGAGCTAAGGAGGAAGCCTGGCATACAGTGAACACTATACAAATGATAGCCACTATTAATATTATTATTAGAGTTTAAGACTTTGCTATTCATGGTAAACCTCTACCAAAAACTAAGGACACTAAAGTAATGGACTGATTTTGAGACACGGCCTTTTGCTTGAAGGATTCATTTAATAAGAGTAACACTTCTTATTAACTAGTTTGGTTTATAATAATAAGCAGTACGCTTGTTTCACGAAAACATTTTACGGTGACACACTAGGCTTTTTTAAACCTAAAAGGATGATAAATCTATAGCTTAATAAACTATAAAGAAATATAACCTGCAATGACCGGTGGTGACACTTGAGTTGTCTGTCCTGTAACCGCTTTACTATTAATTGGTTTTGCAAAGATCAGCTTCGTGATTACTGGACCAGAGGTTGGTGTTCGAGGCTTCTTAGCAATCTGAAACATAAAATAACTATGAAGACCATTTGTTTCTATAAAAGACCTATCAAATAAAAAATTACACAAAGGATTCATACACAGCAGTACGTGTAAAACCAGCTCATTTGACAAAATCTATGTATTAATGTTGAAAACATTTAAGATGCAGCCGTTCAACAAAATATTAAAATGATCACATCCTTTAAGCCCATATATAATACCTTTGCATTTTATTATAAATCCTTTGGTCTCTTGGATATTATATTCATGTGATGAAAATCAGATCAATGATTAATAATTATTAATAAATAATAATGTTTAATAAAGCATTATGGCACAGCAATATTCTTTTTCAAAATAATGAATTATTCAATAATAAAAAGATAAAGTTAATAAAGTACAGTACAAATGATCAAGCCACCTATATATATAATTACATTGGCCCCTAGATACAAAATATAAATACACATCAAAGATAGGATTATGATTAGATTTTCAACTCTAGATCTATATCAGGTGTAGGCAAAGGAAGAACTGAACAAGATAAAATCTTAGGATACAAAAGAAACAAGTCTGGTAGAACAAAGACTATTATAAAGGCAAAGGCTTTGAAATATTATTTACTAAAATATTGTTTACTATACTTTAAATTCCATGAAGGGAGGGTCTCCACTTTACTCATCTTTGATCTGAAGTTATATATTGGCCAACTGTTGACCTGAACTAAAATTCCCCATAAGTCAAGGAAGGTAGGTAGAGTTACCAGTGTTTTCATATTGAAATTATCCACTGCCAAAGAAAAAGCTGCTTCTGAAAGAAGCAGAAATTTACCAATAATAAAACCCAAATAATTTTAGTGTGTGAAGAACATTAAATATTAAATTTATATTTTGGCAGATATGAAAATTGAAACCCTGAAAGTACTATCTATTACAGGAAGTAATGACTCAAATGAATGAACATAATAACCAGCTTCAATAACAGAAATACACGAGAAGCTAAAACAGATCACAAGACTAGATAAATATCAGCTCTTTGTGCTTCAAATCATAAATTAAACTAAACAATAAATTATCTTACACTCAGAATATATTATTTTCTTACACTCAAGGACATATGATTGACAAAACAAAATGTATATGAAATATAAAACCCCTTAAAAAAATGTGATCATTACTATATTTAAAAATACCCAGCTTGCAAAACTATGACATACCCAAATAAATTTATAATTGTACTTTAGAAAAGTGATGCAATTCAGAGACAGACAGAAAAAACATTTCCCAAGTGTGATCATTGACCGAAAACTCTAAAGTCAAAATTTTACCTATATACATAGCATTAATGATCTCAAGAGGTAAAAGTATTAACAGTCTAGCTAGATGGGCCAGAAGTCCATATCTAGCAATAATTAACCTTAATTAATTAAGGTTATGGGCTTAAACTATTTCCCCATTTTTAAATGATTTTCACAATCATATGAGTATATGAATACTTACCAATAAGGGAAAAAATATAAGCAACACAACCAAAAAGCATATTAATTATGCAAATAAACAATTTCACCTTGCCCTGTGGTTGTTTTAGTGGTGCACTGCTAAGAATAACAACTTCCATTTCCATTAAGGAACTATGATTTTTTTTTTTTTTTTTGCATTATGAATTCTAAGCTATCCTAGGAACAATATTACTTTATTAAGTAAAACAAAGCATAAAGGACCATTTTTAACAAGTTTCAACAAGATCATTTTTAACAAGATCAACAGATTAAAACAAAAATAAAAAAAAATTTTTTTTGAACTTTACAAATGAGGTAGCCAAATAAGTCATCAAATAATACAAGCAAGTAATTTCTGGCGCTGTGTTGGATAGATTCGGGAGCTAGTGAGGAGTTATACTGTCCCAAACAGTTACTTACTATTCTTAAATACGGTGCATAGGAAACACGGGAAAGTGTTTTTATATCTGTAATTAAATGTCACAGATACCTCTGCTACTGACTCTGGCCTCAACTGTCACCTCTTTCCTTCCCTTTTTCAAGATCGGCCTCCTCCTTCCACCCTTCCCTGCTGTGCATAGCCTAACATTCTCAATACTCTGATTAAACTCAAGACAACACTGAGGACTGTCTAGGCAAAAAAAAGAAAACAACAACAGAGAATCTCATACTCCATGTAACACTAAACTAAATCTTCTGGTGTCTAAGAAGAAAAAAATATAGATGCATAGTTTTTTTTGTTTTTTTCCTGTGTACTTTTCTTCTGAGTTGGAAAGATTTGCATCACCTAAAATAACTGGACAAGTAAAAGAATATTCCACATGTGTTTCATTTTTGTTATTTTTTTTAAAAATAGAAGTTCTTTTTTAATGCATAGGATCAGGTTTTAGGAAAGTCACAATAACAAAACAAGTTATAAGAATTAGACCCCAGTCTCTATTTTTATTGTCAATACTTGGGGGATTATAGCAGAGAACGAATGGACACAAGTACACTGGTCATTGGAACAATGCATACCTTGCTCTCATAAATGAAAAAAACGACACTCTGATTCATGTTATCAGTTCCTTTTGAACATGATTATGATCCAAACTGCCAAAGCCAGATAAGCTCTGGTAAACCAATAAAAACAAGTTTCACAACTGAGGACAAGATGCTTGATGGTGACAGGACATCTCACTCAAGAGATCCTCGGCAAAAACAAGTATAAGGAACTCAGATCAGCGAGAGAGGACAGTCAGCGAGAAAGAAAAGGGCACTAAATGTTTAACAGTGGCAGCAGGGACGTGTACAAATTACAAAACTTGAAAAACCTTATAAAGTTCTTAAATGCAAAGCCCATGAAAAGTGTTTTTTTAAGACAGAGTCTTGCTTTGTTGCCCAGGCTAGAGTGAGTGCCGTGGCATCAGCCTAGCTCACAGCAACCTCCAACTCCTGGCCTCAAGCGATCCTCCTGCCTCAGCCTCCCGAGTAGCTGGGACTACAGGCATGCGCCACCATGTCTGGCTGATTGGTTTTCTTTATATATGCATTTTTAGTTGGCCAATTAATTTCTATTTTTAGTAGAGACGGGGGTCTCGCTCTTGCTCAGGCTGGTTTCGAACTCCTGACCTCGAGCGATCCTCCCGCCTCGGCCTCCCAGAGTGCTAGGATGACAGGCGTGAGCCACCACGCCTTCCTGGCCCACGAAGTTTCTAATTCCTTTGCTAACATAGTAACCAAAACATTACTTCTCATTACCACAGCGCTAAGTGGAGAGTTTCCCAAAACCTTCCTACTTCCTCATACATTTCCATACTTTAATTCATGCTTTCTCCTCTTCTCAAAGGCAAGTCTTTTCAAATAGGGAATGCATTTTTGTTTCCTGGTCATAAGTGGATCATTGCATTTCTAAAAGCAGTGGTGGCCTCTGAAAGCCTATTTGGGCAGGAAAATCTGGAAATCACTCATTATATTTCTAGTAACCTCATAACTTAGGGTCCTGGTCATGTATTGACAGGTACCATGCTGAAGGATCCTCAGTGTTTTGAGAACTATACTACGTAGTTCATCATGATCAGTCATCTTAAGCTAAAGGCAAAAACTCAGAGAAGTAACCTACCCAAAGGCCCATAACTGGTAGGATAGCATTAGAGGCAACTCAGACCCAGCTGGCCCATCTCTAAAGCCTGGGCATTATAATCTTGCATTATATGTCACTGTCTTTCCCATATGGCAGACACGAGTCATGGTAATGAGTAGTAAACTCCAAATAAGCATGCTCACACGGTGACCAGCAAGCACTACCGCTAGCTCCAAGGGTTTCTCGGGGCAACAAAGGTTTCCCGCCCTTTGGCCATCTGTGAACCGGAAAAAAAAAAATTTTATCTCCATGATTTTTTGAAAGCCCTGCAGCAAGTCTGGCATCTTGATTGCAGCAAAACTTCCTTGTAATCAAACTACCATGAAGAATAAAATGCATTTCAAAATGAGTTAAAAGGGGCTATAAAGACATTACTTTGGAATTTAACCGAAATTAAACTTGCTCTGGGAAAATTTTGCATAAGCATTAGACATATCAAACTTTTTAAAAAAAGAAAGAAATCACACAATTACTTAAAGCAACATGCAAAAGAATTCAGTAACAAGTGCGCATTTAATAGCCCTACAGACACAACTATGAATCAGTTCAACTTTTGAAACATGCATTTTAATGCATAAGCGCCCTTTTTTTTTTTTTTTTTTTTTTTACCTGTACTGTTTTTAACTGTTGGGTCTGTAACACAGAGGGCTGGGCTGTAGTGTTAATCAGTTGACTTCCTGGGGTCAGTGCCGAGACACCAATGACAGGTTTCACCTCTGGCCTCCCTCCAATGGTCACTACTTTAATTTGCTGCGCTGGTAACTTAGCATCTCCTGACTGGGCCTGAGCTGGAACTTTCGGGGCCTGGGGCAGCTGGCTATGGGGCAGTGCTAAAACGATCGGCGAGCCAGACTTGCCCAGAGCTGTTAGAATTAGCTTCTGTCCGTCTGGTTTAAGGGTCTGATTGCCGAGCTTAAGGTCGGATGTCTGCGGTACTTTGTTTAAAATAATCTGATTGGCTGAGATGGTCACAGGAGTCTGAGCACCAAGTTTCTGAAGGCCACTGGGGAGAGCTGGTTTCACTGCGCTGCTGGGGTCTGCTGGAGGGGCTGCCGCTTGGTCAGAGTGGTTGCTGTACCCCGCGACGGCCTCCGTGCAGACGGGCGCGGCTGCGGAACTTATGCTGACGATTTCTTCCAGCTCTGTCTCCATGGGAATTGGGGACGAAACAATGACAGCCTCAATACTATCATCATCCACTAAAGTTATACCCGTGTCCATTATCTCCTCTGGAAGCAAGCTATTCACCTCGGCCGGCACCACCTCCATGACCGTGCTCCTGCGAGGACGCCGACCGGGCACTGCAAGGGAAGGCGACAAACCCGTAAGCTGCGAGGCTTCAAAACGGACGCGACAGAAGACAAGACATTCAGGAAAAACACAAATAAACCACTTTCTGTTGACGTGTGACTGAATGCAGCATATCCCTGCTGCTTTTGTTTTTAGCCAGGCCCACGGGAATGTATTTCTTTCTTACTGGGGTTAAGCCATTTTTAACCCGTCCTCGGCCTTCGAGAATCTGAGGATATAAAATCACATGGAACACGAGCCTGGAAGCAGACACTCTCATTCGCCTTGTCTCAACCCAAAAGGGTCCCGCATCCAGGCAACAGTTAGTCCTGTAATCACGTGAAACTCCTTTCCAATGCCCTCCCATAAAATTTTTTATCTTTGATGTGCCCGATCATCTTACTTCTTCCCCAGTTTTATTTTTCCCCTTTCACTGACAGACTTGAAAACTGCTGATTCACACAAGGAAACAAAGATTTAAATACCAACATACTGGAAATTATTTGAAAATCCCCCATGAGCTAGGGCCTAGCATGAAGGTATGGTATCATTCATTTATAAAACTCCACTGAATACCCCAATTTCACGTTAACGGGGTTGCTTTCATCTCAGCTCACGTGGTCTTGCAAGTTTGACCAATTGGCTTTATACCAAGAAAACTTTTTTATTTGGAAAAAAAGATCATCCTCGGCCATTTGAAAATGTCAACAAGGGAACCATTTAGGGTCCTCAAACAACGGCCTGCAGGCCACATGCGGCCCGCTGAGGACATTCATCCAGCCCGCCGGGTGTTTTTGCTGCAGCCGCTGCCTGTCCTGCTTAGCAGCCGACGCGTCCCGGGCCCCCAGTGCGCACTCCCCAACAGTCTGAGGGACAGTGACCTGGCCCCCCGTTTAAAAAGCCCAAGGACCCCTGAATTTTAAGAGGTGAATAGCCAGTCCCCGCAAAGGGAAAAAAGACAGTAATAAGAAGAAAGCACATTATGGACAAATTGGAGCTGCGATGCTTTTAGGCAAAGGTCACGCGGAACTTCCAGTAAAGGACATCGGTTCTGTTATCTTGACGTACTGGAGACCGCACATCATGTTTACGGTGAATGGCAGTGAATTATCTGCCCAGAGAACAAAGATCCATAGAAACCTAATCAGCAACTTTCTTTTCTTCCCCTTCTTAAAATATAAAAACACAATATGCATCCCAAGAGCGACACACGTGAGTGGCAAACTGCAATTATCAGCATTGGCAAAGACTACTACTGCCAAATTAAGCCATCTTACCGAGCACTTACTATGCATCCGTGACGACGTAAATATCCTCATGACAACTGGCATAGAGGTGCCACCACTATCCCCATTTGACACATGAGGAAATACAGAAAGGTCAAATTGTTGGCCCAAGATCACACAGCTAGTAAATAGTAGAGCCAGGACTCCAACTCGGGCTTTCATGATGCCAAGGCTAATAATTTTAATCACCCAATTATATTGCCTTAAATTTTTACCACTGGTATTTTTAAATGGAGAAAAAAACTAAATCTACTTTTACAGTCAATCTCCTATCCCGAAATCTCACCCTGCACAACCACCACTGATCTATTTTATCATTATAGATCAGTTTGTCTTTTTGCTCATTTTTTTTTTTTTTTTTGAGACAGAGTCTTGCCCTGTTGCCCTGAGTAGAGTGTCGTGGCGTCAGCCTAGCTCACAGCAACCTCAAACTCCTGGGCTCAAGCGATCGATCGTCCGGGCTCAGCCTCCCAAAGTGCTAGGATTACAGGCGTGAGCCACCTCGCCTAGCTTCAGCAGGCTTCTTGAGATTTATATTTATTTTTGTACATATTAGATTTATATTTATTTTTGTACATATTTTTACTAATGAGTGATACTCCATTGTACAAATCGACTACAATTTATATATGCATTAAGACATTTAGAATGTTTCTAGTTTGGAACTATTATGAACAATGCTGCTAAGAACATTCAAATTCAAGTTTTCTATGGATACATTTTTTTCTTTTCTTTTGAGTAAATACCTAGAAGTAGAATTGCTGGATCATAAGTTTATTTTTAATTTTGCACGAAACTGCCAAACTATTTCCCAACTTGACAGTACCATTTTATACACACCAGCAATGTGTAAGGGTTTCAGCTGCTCTGTAGCCTTGCTAACAACTGGTACCGTCAGTTTGTGGGTCTTTTTGATTTTAGCCATTTTTGGATGGGCTGGGTGGCTCATGCCTATAATCCCAGCACTCTGGGAGACCAAGGCGGGAGGATCGCTGGAGGCCAGGAGTTTGAGACCAGCCTGGGCAACATAGCGAGACCTTGTCTCTACAAAAAAATGCAAGGTAGCATGTGTCTGAGGCTGAGGCAGGAGGATCGCTTGAGACCAGCAGTTTGAGGTTGCTGTGAGCTATGATTACACCACTGCACTCTAGCCCAGGCAACAGGGAAAAAATAAAAATAAAAAAACACCATTCTAGTGGGCATGAAGTGCTAGCTCACTGTGGTTTTAATTTGCAGTTCCCAGATGACTAATGGCGTTATGCATCTTTTCATGTACGTATTGTCTATTTGTATATCTTCTTTTGAAAACTGCCTGTTAAAATCTTTGTTGTTTTTCTTTCTAAAACTACTGGGTTTAGGCCAGGCACGGTGGCTCACGCCTGTAATCCTAGCACTCTGGGAGGCCGAGGCAGGAGGATCCCTCGAGGTAAGAAGTTAGAGACCAGCCTGAGGGAGAGAGAGACCCTGTCTCTACTAAAAATAGAAAGAAATTAATTGTACAACTAAAAATATATAGAAAAAATTAGCTGGGCATGGTGGCTTGTGCCTATAGTCCCAGCTACTCAGGAGGCTGAGGCAGGAGGATCACTTGAGCCCAGGAGTTTGAGGTTGCTGTGAGCAAGGCTGATGCCACAGCACTTTAGCCGGGGCAACAGAGTGAGACTCTGTCTCAAAACAAAAAACAAAAAAACCACTGGGTTTATAGTGCTCATATTGAGTTGGACAAGCTTTTTACATACGTGGCAAAATCATCAGTCTTAGTAACCTGTAGCTCAAAGGAATCACCAGGGTATGGGGGCCCAGGGCACGAGCTGCCACCCGCTTCGACTCCCTTGCTGATCGGAACAGACCCCCGTGCCTCCCGCCGGCGATCCACCGAACCACGGCGCTGGGACACGTCCAAACCCAACCCCACGCTCCAGCAGCGGAGCGAGTCACAGCTGCAACAGCAACACAAGGCCCGCCCGCGAGTGACAAACTGGCTTCCTTCTCCTTGTGCAAGGCTGCCCAAGGGCCCAACCAGTCGGCCTAGATGCCGGCGCCCACGGGAATGACGACACTGGCTGTCGCCCATATCCAACAGATTCCTTCCTCTGCCTGACGTTCCCCGCATATTCAGCAGTGCGGTATGGCTTTTGTGCCCCCGCCTAAGACATACAGACCTCAGCCCAACCCCTGGGTAGGTCCCCTTCTCCTTCCTTTTCTTTTTTTGAAACAGAAGTTCCACTTGTTGGCTTGTGGCCGCAGGCCGAGAGCTGAGAGTGCCGTGGCTCCACCTGCGCTCACGCCGAGCAACCTCAGACTCCTGGGAGCGAGCGATCCTACCTGCCTCAGCCTCGGAGTGAGCTGGGACTCGGACAGGCATGCCACCATGCCGGCTGAATTTTTCTATATAGGGATGTTTGTAGTTGGCCAATAATTTCTTTCTATTAAGTAGAGACGGGCGATGCATCTATGGTCAGCGCTATGTTCAAAACCCTGAGCTTGAGCAACCTCCTGCCTCGGCCTCCCACGAGTGCAGGATCGACGGCTGAGCCACCACGCCCCAGAGCCTAGAGATGTTCTATTTTTTAAGTTAGAAGACGGGGATCTTCGCTCTTGCTCAGGTTTTGGTTTCCGAACCCTCGCTGACGGTCGAACGAGGGGTCCTCCTCGCCGTCGGCGTGTCCCAGAGTAGGGTCGAGCAGCGCCTGAGCACCTCGCGCCCACCTCTTCTTCCTTAAAGCAGCTGAGAAGGTCTCAAGGACGGGTGGGAGCAGGGAGAGAGAGACCAGGGGACAGAGCCGGCAGACAAGCGGCCTCCACACCAAAGAATGACAGAACTTGGCATTTACTGTCTCATGCTTGTCAGGCTCCCGCCGCCTCTTCGCCAAGCTCAACCAAGGAACCACATGGCTTAAGCTCATCCCTGAAACCACCTTTCGTCTCTGACTCAGCAACCACAGCCAGGGTGCCCTGCAGCAGGCGGGGCCGGGGTAGCGTACAAATAGAGCAGCAGAGCGCCATGCAGACCGCTGGTTTCACCTCTGCCTGCCGTAACCGAAGCCAGGTAGCACGGGGGCCCGGGGGGAAGGAGGACTCTCTCCTCCCGCGTCCTACCAGCCCTCTGCCAACCACCGTGGTGAGAACCAGTCCGTTCCAACGTGCCAGAGTAGGTCTTTTCGTACTCCCCAACCCTAGCGCCGACGAAAGCATGGCCTCTGGCTAGCACCCTCCTCATCTGACCAAAATGTCAAGCAACTGTAGCAGGGTTCCGGAAATTTCTTAACTACTTCTTTCGCAAAGCTACAAGGTACCTGGTACTGTTTTTTCATGGGCAAGTGGGCAGAGACGACACGTTCAGTCCCCTGGTCAGAGACAAAAGGCCTTTGCTCACCTCTACGGGACAGAAAGGCCGAACGTGAAGCATAAGGTGGGCATCGTTCGCCAAGAGCCCCCAAGTCCTGCAGGGGAGACAGGACCCCCGAGGGGCCCAGGTCAAATGGCCACATGACGCAGTGGGTTTTTGCACTGCACACGAGAGACGGCGACAATTAGAAGAGTAAACCGGCCGGACGGAAAGGTGGCTCATGCCTGTAAATCTCGACACCTCGGGAGGCCGACGGCGGGAGGTATCGCTTGGAGGTCAGAGTGAGACCAGCCTGAGCAAGAAGCGAGACCCATGCGTGTCTACTTAAGAAATAGAAATAAAATGTAAGTTGGCCAAAGATAAAAAAAAAAAAAATACATAAGGAAAAACTTGCCAGAGCATGGTGGCACGTGCCTGCTAGTCCCCAGCTACTGGGAAGGCGTGAGGCAGGAGGATCGCTTGAGCCCAGGAGGTGGGAGGTTGCCTGTGAGCGAGGCTGACGCCCCACGGCACCTCTAGCCCAAAGCACGAGTGACGGACTCTGTTCTCAAAAAAAAAAAAAAGACAGAGTAACAAACAGTCAAGCCACAGCTACATTCGACGGCCACGTCATGAATATCGGGTCTACCCCCACGTGAAAAACTTGGCACACTGGTGGGCAGCAAGTTTAGGGGTCGCGTACACAGGCCTGTATGCAGCTTTTGACAACGTGCACTTGTGTTTCGGTCTAGGAAGTGGAATTCTGTGAATAGCTGCACAGCTCGACGTCATCTTTTTGTGTAATTCCTTGTCTGCTTCTAACGCCAACTCCTGCTCACAAGAGACCAAGAAAGACACTGAAGAAAACAGATCTCTGTTGTCAGAGAAGTGGGAATTGCACATAGTTTATCTCCTTTCTGCTAATGATAAGACTGATTGCAACCGCTTTGTGCGATGACGCATATCAAGCATTAACAGAAATGCAAATGCTCATCCAGCATTGTACCTATGGGCACCGACACATTATTTTAAATTAGAGGGAGAGTTGCAAAAGGTTATATTGTTGGAATTAAAAGATGAAAAGCAAAAACAAAAGACAATTCTTTTTGTTTTTTTTTTTTTTTTTTTGAGAACAGAGTCTCACTCTGTTGCTGGGCTAGAGTGAGTGCCGTGGCGTCAGCCTGAGGCTCACAGCGAAACCTCAAACTTCCTGGGCCCGAGTGACCCTTCTGCTCAGCCTCCCCGGGTAGCCGTGGGACTGGTACAGCATGCGCCACCATCCGCCCGCGGCTAATTTTTATATAAGTATAGCAGTTGGCCAATTATTCTTTCTATTTCATAGCTGAGAGCGGGTTCGTTCTTGCTCAGGCTTGTCGAACGTCCTGACCTTATTCGAGCAATCCGCCACCCGGCCTCCAAGAGCGTAGGACTTACAGGCTCGAGCCACACAGGCGCACGCCCTGACAATTCCTTTTTAAGCAGCCAATTAAGAACCTGGAAAATAATGCACTAGCAACAACTATCAAGTACTTTTCCTATACCTTGGGGGGCGGGGGGGGGAGGGAAACCGTTCACCTGATGGAGCCAATCGTGTTGAAGAAAAATGCACGTCAAAAGATTTTTTTTCTTTTTTTTTTTTTTGTTTTTTTTTTGTTGTTTTTTTCTGGCGTGCTACGGGATGCAATCAACCTGTACTACTCGATTCTGGCGTGCCCGAACGCGCGTCTTCCGTACTCCCTCATTTTAGTCATGCAAAGAGGATTTTTTTTTGCGTAAGACAAAGATACTCGCTTTGGGCCTGTCTTGCAAACAGAACCACGGTAAAAATGGATATAACGTTCACGACTTTCAAGATAGAACGCTCAATGAAGTTCGACTGATTGCGTGGATAAAGCATTGTTAGCGATCTGGCCTCATGGTACAGCGAGCGCAGGTGCACCATTCCACCGACAGGGAAACATGAAGCGGTTGTCATCTTGCAACAGATAAACGGAGAAGCATGAAAACAGATCCAGAATGCTCGTCATTTCTCTTTCATTGTATCTTGCATAGGCAAAATCTGCTGCTGAAGTGACGCTTGCAACAAGCGTTGTAAGTATGTTAACTATATGCCCGTCCGCAAACTGCCAACACTGCATCATTATCGGCTTCCTGCCATGCTGAAGCTCAATGATGAGGTGATTCAGTGTGGATTTGCTGTATCATTATAAAGTGTGTCAGCTAGCGCAGGGACAGGTGCTAGCCAGAACCGTATCTCTGCAAGGGCAGATAGTTAAATTTTATGAACAACAGACTCAGCAATGTGAATTATTGACAGAAGATGTCTATAGGAATGCAGTATTTCTGTGTGCTATTATGTCAAATCAAGACAACTTGAATATTTCTTTGCAAGGTAAAACTAAGTCTGTGTATGATATGTGGCAAAAAAAAAAAAAAAAATTCAAGCATTTCGTAAAAAGCTATCTCTTTTCAAAACACTTCTTTCAAAAGGAAATTTCAGATGAACATTCTTCCCGGTTAGCAAAAGTCCCTGATGAGTAGGATGATACATGTGAATCATTTGAAGATACTCAGCTGCTACAGACCAATTAACTGGAGAATACAACGAAAGGTTCACTGACTTTGAGAATCATGACATCACACTCAAATCAGCATTTCAGCTCACCAGGTTGAAATCACCGAGGCACCCAAAGAACTACAGATGGAATTGACTGAGCTCTCAAGAGATGACATTTTAAAGTCACTGTCTGAGGACCAGGCGCAGTGGCTCACGCCTGTCATCCTAGCACTCTGGGAGGCCGAGGGGGGGGGGAGGATGGCTCAAGGTCAGGAGTTCGAGACCAGCCTGAGCAAGAGCCAGACCACCTCACTACTAAAAATAGAAAGAAATTAATTGGCTAACTAAAAATATATAGACAGGAGTTAGAAAAAATTAGATGGGCATGGTGGCACATGCCTGTAGTCCTAGCTACTCGGG
>NW_017968519.1:2751756-2762215 GCF_000165445.2 Microcebus murinus
TTTGGATACAGATAAATTAGATCGCGGCCTTCCCAACACGAAAAGGTTCCCCGCCCCTAGGCTTGCTGCCAGATCTATCAATTTATGACGACTCCCAAAAGACACGCCACCGTTGATGAGGGTGTGCGTAGTTCATCTCTACAAGGAGGAGAGGAAAAAGGAGAGATTTGATTACAGCTAAATTAATGCGGCCTTCCAACACGAAAAGGTTCCCCACCCCTGGTTTGCCTGCAGATCTATCAATTTTATTGACGACTCCAAAGAACCATTGTTGCCTTCATTGCTTTTCTCCAATGTCCATTTTTCATCTAATTGGCTATTATCTTTAACTTCTTCCTTCTGCTTACTCTAATTTGTTCTTTGCCTAGAACCTTAAGATGGAAGCACAGATTATGGTTCACCAAACTACAGCCTGTTAGCTGTATCAGGCCCGTGGTCTGTTTATGTATTGCTTCCCTCCTAAGAATGGTTCTTTATATTTTTAAATGGTCAGGAGGGAAAACCCCAAAATGTAAGAAGAGGTTTAGATGGCCTGCAAAGCCTCGAATATTTACTATCTGGCCCTTCACAGAAAAAATTTGTCAGCCCCTGGTTTGGATGATTGATTTTAAACTTTCTTCTTTTCTACAGTCGGCCTTTAATGTGAAAATTTCCCCCCAAACCTGCTTTAGGTGCATCTGATTAATTTCAGCATGCGTTTACTATCATTTGCGTCAAATGTTTCCTAATATTCCTTGTGATTTTATCTTTGACACATGGATAATGAGGAAGTATGCTATCTAATTCTAAGATATTTGGAGATTTGCTAGCTATCTTATTGCTGATTTCTAATTTAAATTCTATTATCAGAGAACATAATACTCTGTAACACTTTCGTCATCTGAAATGAGAAACTTATTTTCCAACTCAGGAAGTGGTCTGTCTTGGCAAACACTCCATGAAAAGAATACATATTCTCCAGTTGCTGAGCGTAGTGTTCTAGTAACGTCAATCGGGTCAAGCTGGTTGACGGTGGTATTGATCATAGATATCTTTGATAACATAGATATCAAAGATATCAATCAAAGATAGATCAATCAAAGATATCAACATCTTTGATATTCTTATTTTTTCTTATTTTTTTAGGGTGCTAAAAAAAATCCCCAAATACGATGGTGGGTTTCTCTGTTTCTCCTCTTTTATGCATTTTTGCTTCATATTAATATATTTTGAAGCTCTGTTATTAGACCATGTGTTTTTATTTGTCCTGTTAAAAGAAAGACTAAGAGTTTACACGAGTAAGAGTCTCTCTTTGAACTACGAGCAAAGTTCAAACTTCCAACAGGAAAAGTCCCGGTGGGTTTGGCCAGACTGGATGCAGTGTGAAGCTGTCTGGGGCCTGTAGAGCCAGGACACCCGCAAGCCACCGAGCTGACTATAGATGACTGCCTTCCATCTCATGGATGACATCCTCACCCATTTCGATCGGGGCACACGCAGGGCATGGCGGCCTATGCTAAAAGAAACTCTCCAAGGGAGCTTGTGGGCATGGCAGGAAAGGGCTTGGCCATCTAGTTACATGAATCACCACCCTAATTTTATCCCTGAGGAATGGAAGCTATGTATTAAATAGGAGCACACGCAAGTTCACCGTCACTGTGCTGCTGATGACTACCCCAAGAAAAGAGACGATCTTCAGAGGCCAAGAGAGCCGAGTAGCTTTAGTTCGCCTCACCTGGATGAGGGCATGGTAGAGAGTCCAGAACACATTTTTAGTTCATGTAAGCTCTAAAGGCAAAGTATGTTCCTGGAAGCCAATAAAATGAGATTTCCGCCCCCCCCCCCCATTGAATGTTGAATGGTTTCAGTCCAATGAGAGTTAAAGAGTCGCTCATTTCTGAAAGTGTAGTGATCTTTTTTTTTTTTTTTTGAGACAGAGTCTCGCTTTGTTGCCCAGGCTAGAGTGAGTGCCGTGGCGTCAGCCTCGCTCACAGCAACCTCAAACTCCTGGGCTCAAGTGATCCTTCTGCCTCAGCCTCCCGAGTAGCTGGGACTACAGGCATGCGCCACCATGCCCGGCTAATTTTTTCTATATATATTAGTTGGCCAATTAATTTCTTTCTATTTATAGTAGAGACGGGGTCTCGCTCTTGCTCAGGCTGGTTTCGAACTCCTGACCTTGAGCAATCCGCCCGCCTCGGCCTCCCAAGAGCTAGGATTACAGGCGTGAGCCACAGCCCCGGCCTTGAAAGTGTAGTGATTTTTAAATTTGTCTCCACTGTTAAAAACAAATCTAAAAGAGCACCCCCATCCTCACTGCCACTGCCCAGGTACTCTACCCCATCACCCTGGCGTTTCCATGATAGCATCTAATGCAAACAGAGGATCCTATTTGTTTACAGTCTCCCCCCTCCCCCGCTGCTTTGGAATGCAAACTGCAGGAGGACAGGAACCTGTGTGCCTTCACCACCACTCTACCCCCCTCCCCAGCACCCGGAACAGAGCTGAACAACAATGAATAAGTTAATCACGGAGAAAGGGAACCTTCTAAAACTCTAGAATTATTTACGTTGGGCACTGAAAATAACTTTAGTCTATTTGAGTAGGATAGATATACATAACGCTCTGGGACTTTATAACACTTTAAATAAACCCACATCACCATAAGGCACACTAACAAGCTGAGAAACTCCTTTCTAATAAGTTTTTAATTATTATTATTATTTTGAGACAGCGTCTCACTCTGTTGCCCGGGCTAGAGCGCTGTGGCGTCAGCCTAGCTCACAGCCACCTCTAACTCCTGGGCTCAAGCGATCCTCCTGCCTCAGCCTCCTCCCGAGTAGCTGGGACTACAGGCATGCGCCACCATGCCCGGCTAATTTTTTCTATATATATTAGTTGGCCAATTAATTTCTTTCTATTTTTAGTAGAGACAGGGTCTGACTCTTGCTCAGGCTGGTTTCCAACTCCTGACCTTGAGTGATCCGCCTGCCTCGGCTTCCCTAAGTGCTAGAATTACAGCCGTGAGCCACCGCCCAGCCTCTAATAAGTTTCTAAATACTCAGATTTAGCTTTTAACCAATATCCTATGCGATTACATTCTATCTTAAAAATCTGCAAGGTTCTCTTAGTTTTTAACTAGCTTATAATTTTTATCAATCTTTTAATTAATAAATACTTATTGCTTCTCAACTTTGTGGAAGGCAGTAGGGGAAATTAATCAAAGACCTTGCCCTGATTTAAGAGCTTAGAAATTAATAGATGAGTGGCAAGGTCACAGTTGTACTTTGGGAGGATTAACCCCATCTCAGTATTTTATTGCCTAGAGGCAGGGAGACCAGTCAGAAAGCTGTTACAGTAATTAGTTCAAGATAAATAGGTCTGATTTGGGATAGTAAAGATGAAAAAGAAGTGAATTAAATATAAAATAAAAAATATGATACAAATACGCTAAGCTTTTATATTTTTAAAGAATGTCTTATATTAAATAGAATATTACTGGCCGGGCGCGGTGGCTCACGCCTGTAATCCTAACACTCTGGGAGGCCGAGGCGGGAGGATCGCTCAAAGTCAGGAGTTCGAAACCAGCCTGAGCAGGAGCGAGACCCCGTCTCTGCTAAAAAAAATACAAACAAATTAATTGGCCAACTAAAAATATATAGAAAAAATTAGCCAGGCATGGTGGTGCATGCCTGTAGTCCCAGCTACTAGGGAGGCTGAGACAGAAGGATCGCTTGAGCCCAGGAGCTGGAAGTTGCTGTAAGCTAGGCTGACACCATGGCACTCTAGCCTGGGCAACAGAGTGAGACACTATCTCAAAAAATAAATAGAATAGAATATTATCACTGCAGAAATACTGTTCCTTTTCTGGTTACAGAAAGAGAACAAAAGGTGAACAACTGCTTTCATTCTTGCACATAATATTAAGTGGTGCCATATTACTGCATTACAGATGAGCAAGTAATGTGTGAGATGTTTAGAGAAAAAGAATGTTGAGTGTTTCAGGACTACATAGTTAAACCCTGAACAACATGGGTTTGAAGTGCACAGGTCTACTGATATGCAAAGTTTTTTCAATAAACATATTGAAAAATTTGGGGGGAAATTTGTGACATTTTGAAAAAGCTCACAGATGAACCACATAGCCTAGAAATATCAAGAAATTTCAGAAAAAAATGTATGGCATGAATGCATAAAATATATGTAGATACTAGTCTATTTTATCATTTACTACCATAAAATATATACAAATCAATTATAAAAAGTTAAAATGTATCAAAACTTACAAACACAAACACTTATAGAGCATACATGTCACCATTTGCAGTACTGAGAAATGTAAGCAACGTGAACATGCAGTACTGAATCATAACTGCATAAAATTAACTGCAGTACACACTGTACTACCATAATAGTTTCGCAACCACTTCCTATCGCTACTGCAGCGAGCTCAACTGTTGCGACTGTCCACGAGCGTCCAAGTACCTGTTTAAAACGCCACGTGACAATAATCATCTCTGTGTGAGCAGTTCAGTAAATTGCATATGGCAGTAAAAAGTGATCTCTGGCGGTTCTCATGTATTTTTCATCATGTCTAGTGCACTGCTGTAAAATCTGAATCACACCAGGGGACCTGTACGAAACGCCACTAGTGGTGCTGGAAGTGCTCCCATGAATTGGCGAAAAGTCATGGGCGTTACAAGAAAAAGCCGCAGAGGGTGTACACAGACTGAGGTCTGCAGCTGCAACTGCCCACCAAAACAAGATAAATGGATCCAGCATGAGATAAGGACCATTGTAAAAAAAAAAAAAAGAAAAGAAAAGAAAATGTATGAAGGTATACATCACTGCAGCTATCTATGTCAGCAGGCGTAAAAACTTTGCACTTTTCCCAAAACACCTTTTCATTTCATATTGAAAAATGCAGCTTTTACGTGGGTACAAGATTGTTACAGACTCTACTATCATTCAAGAAAAAGTGAAGTCATTATATGACAACTTAAAGCAAAAGAAAGATGAAGAATCTATAGCTGGAAGATTTAATGCCAGCAAAGGATGGTTTGATAGTTTTACAAAGAGGCTTGGCTTTTTTAAAAAAAAGTGTCAAGATAACAGGAGAAGCAGCTTCTGCTGACCAAGAGGCAGCAGACAGGGCTCCTAGAGGCCATTAAGAAAATCACCGAGGAGAAAGGCTATCTGCCTGAATGGGTTTTTAATGCAGACTACAAGTGTCCTATTCCAGGGGGAAAAACACCACAAAGGGCGTATATTAGTAAGGAAGAGAAGAGGGCAGCAAGATTTAAGGCAAGAAGGAATAGGCTGGCCGGGCGCGGTGGCTCACGCCTGTCATCCTAGCACTCTGGGAGGCTTAGGCGGGCAGATCACTCGAGGTCAGGAGTTCGAAACCAGCCTGAGCAAGAGCGAGACCCCGTCTCTACTATAAATAGAAAGAAATTAATTGGCCAACTAATACATATACAGACAAAAAAATTAGCCAGGAATGGTGGCACATGCCTGTAGTCCCAGCTACTTGGGAGGCTGAGGCAGGAGGATTGCTTGAGCCCAGGAGTTGGAGGTTGCTGTGAGCTAGGCTGACGCCAGGCACTCATTCTAGCCTGGGCAACAAAGAGAGACTCTGTCTCAAAAAACAAAAGGAAAAAAAAGAAGGAATAGGCTAACTCTACTGTCTTGTGCGAATGCAGTCAGGTATTTATGATCAGGACTGCTCTTATCTATAAAGCTGCTAATCCCCAAGCCTTGAAGGGAAAAGATAAACACAGGCTGCCAGTCTTTTGGTCGTACAACAAGAAGGCCTGGGACAACAAGAACTCTTTTTCTGGAGTGGTTCCATCCATGCTCTGTCCCTTAAGTGAGGAAGTACCTTGCCAGTTGCCTTTTAAAGTTCTTTTGATACTGGACAATGTCCCTGACCCCCTAGGACTTCATGAATTCAACGCTGAAGGCACCAAAGTGGCCTATTCGCCCCAACACAGTGTCTCCCATTCACCCTCTCGATCGGGGCTGAAACGGACCTGTAGGGCCCATTGCACACCGTGCCCTACGCAAAGGGTATTCAACACCGTGGAAGAGAACCCAAACACAGAGAACGTCATAAAAGTCTGGAAAGAGTTTGAGGATGCCATTGCTGTTACAGAAAAAGCTGTGAAGCTATCAAGCCCCAAAACAGTTAAGTTCCTGCTGGAGAGAGCAGGATGTCCAGATGTCGCACGTGATTTCATAGGACTGACAACAGAGCCAATCAAGGACGTCATGGAAGAGATTGTGGATGTGGAAAAAAGTGGGGAATGAAAGGTCTGAACATACAGATCTTGAGGAAATTTCAAGAGCTAACGGACGCCGCTGCAGAGAAACGAACAGGTGACTTGATGGAGGTGAGTTCTTCCAAACCAGCGCCGGGCAAGGGGGAAGGAGACGTGGAAGAGCAGGGCCAAAGAACAAACTGGCCTTGGACGATCTGGCAGGAGGGCTGCAATAAAGACTACTTTTGACTTCTTTAACGGCATGGACCCTTCTACAATGTGGGCACTAAAACTAAAGCCAACAGGGGAAGAAGGACTGGTGCTATCTGGAAACACTTCTAGAGAAATAAAAGAGGGATTAAGTCAGACAGAAAATACAATGTATTTCTGTAAAGCTGCACCAAGCATGCCTGCCTAAGTCCCCATTCCTTTCCTCCCCATCTTCTGCCTCTGCCCTCCCAGACACAGCAAGACCAACCCCGCCTCCCTCTCTTCCTCACCTTCACTGATGTGAACATGACCATGACCTTTATTATGCTCTTTCCACTCGAGGAACGATAAATATCATTGTTCTTCCTTACGATTTTCTTAATAACATTTTCTTTTCTCTGGCTCACTTTATTGTAAGAATATAGAATAAATGCGACATACAAAACATGTGTTGATCGACTGTTTACGTCATTGGTAAGGCTTCCAGTCAATAGGAGGCCATTAGTAGTTCAGTTTTGGGGGGATTCAAAAGTCTTTACGTGAATTTTCAACTGCTGGAGGGTCGGCACCCCTAATCCCCACACTGTTCCAGGGTCAACCGTACTTTTGTACCTCCAGCTTACCACCAGCACTAACTGGTTAATTATACCACTGAGACTTGTGCTTTGATCTGTAAAATCAAACAGCAACTCAAAAACTAGGTACGGAACTACATTTCTCAAACTAAACCGGGAACGGTGGCTATAAGTCACGTCTTCTATTAGTTTTCCCTTGTGATTTCTCTGTTTATGGCATTCAATATTCTAGCAAACATCAGGCTTGCCTTCTCTTTTTTTTTTTTAGAGATGGGGGTCTCATTATGTTACTTTGTTACCCAGGATAGTCTCAAACTCCTAGCCTCAAGCAATCCTCCAGCCTCTGCCTACCAAAGTGCTAGGATTTCAGGCATGAGCCACCACACCTGGCCAGGCTTATCTTAAGATATCTCTGACATGTCTCTCTCCAAGGAAACAGTAATGTGTCATATACCATGCAGATTATACCTTCACCATGACTCCACCCCAATGCAACCCAAAGCGTCCGAATCTCCAAAGGCTGAAGCCTGCTACGCTACTTCCAGCTCCATCTCCTCTCACCTAGACTACATCCTGCGTATGAAAGCCACACGGTCTGTCTCCCTAGGTGCATCTCTGAGGCTGCCAATCTCCTACTCAAATTTTCTGTAAACTCTCGAAATCTTCTGAGTAATACCCTGCTCAACCCATCCTTCTGACTTTACCTCCAATAATTCCTAAACTGAAAGCTCCCCGAGGATGCTGAGGTTATTTTATCCCCCTCCCTAGCATAGTACACGGCACATGATTGATAGACACCTGATAGTGTTTGAAAAAAGGAATCAAAATCTGTAAAGTTCCTCTCCAAAAAGATGGACACTGGATTAGCTCCAGTGGCATAACTCGTCCTTCACTTTTTTTATAACACACTGTTAATTATTAATAGACAATTGTTTGAACGACACCAATCTGAAAATTGGCCTTTAAAGACAATCACAAAGACTTACAAAAAGACAACAGCCCTCTGTGATTAAAAGAAAGCCAATGAAAAACCACTTTAATCTATTTTGATTATTTTAAAAATTATTATAGTCTTACCACTACTAACTTAGCAGCTGTGATGGGCTGGACCAAATAACTGCAACATAAAAACTATAACTAAAAAAAGACAAAACCAAATTCCTACTGGATAATATAAGAACATCAGACAAATTTTTTTTAAAAATATTTAACATAATAATGGGGGGGCATGGGCAATATATGGAACCTTAACATTTGTACCCCCATAATATGCTGAAGTAAATAAAAAAAAAACTAAAAATATTTAACATAATAATCATTAACTAAATATTCTCAATACTTTCCAGGTATCTTCCCTTAAAAATTTTTTTAGTCCCTTATTCTTCCAGTGAGTGAAAGCCAAACGTCCAAACCATACACACATTCGCACAGAACATCTCCCCTCTGCATGCACTACATAATCTACGACAGACACTGTATGGCGCACTATGACACCATCTCTTGGTAGGAAACTTGGATAAGGAAATGTACTGCTCACCATAAACACTACTCATGGCTGTTTCTCAACTATTCTCTCCGGTTACTCTCAGACAGTCATTCAATGTCACTAACCCACCCAACTTTCTCCTACAAAAAGCTAGGGGGGTAAAAAACAGAGGGCCCCAAATTAATGTATAAAAATTCAATTCACATGTAACTTTTCTGAAAACACTACTGTTGGGTACAAGGAGACAGACCCCTTAGGGACCTTGCAACATAATCTGGACAGGGGTCCTCAATCTCTTTAAACGTGGGGGGGGGGCCAGGTCACTGTCCCTCAGACCGCTGGAGAATGCGCACTGCGGGCTGCTAAGCAGGACAGGCAGCGGGGGCAAACACACACCTGGAGGGCCGGATACATGGGCCAGGCGGCCCGTGTGTGGCCCGCGGGCCGCAGTTTGAGGACGCCTCCTCTGGACCATACACGGATCTTTGGAAGACCTAAAACAAAATTAAACTATGGCCATCACAAAGTCAATCAACTGACTTCTTCTCCAGCCCTCTGAACAAAGGGCCGACAAGACCAGCATTCGAAATGCAACAGAGGTCCCGACTTATCTTTACCAACTTTTTTAAATGCACTCACAACAAAACGCTTCCTGCACCGAGCAAGCCGCCACGACTCTCCCCAACAACGACCTGCAAAGCCGGTGACCGGGACCGAGCGTTGGGAGCAGCATCTCACTGGGGTCCCACGGCCTGCTGCAAACGTCCCCGTGCACACTGTGCCCTCCGCACGCTCGCACGAGGCGGGTGGGGGCCCGGGAAGGACTTCCCCGGGACAAGAAGGCCTGGTCGTATAAAACAGGGCTTGAGGGACTGGAGGGAGGGACGGGGGGGTCTCTCTCAATTGCTACCTGCTTCAATGGCAATTGTGCAAAAGGGGGTCACTCTACGGATGACAGGGCACAAAAGAAGCAGCAGAACAACAACAACAACAACATTACAACATATTTAATTGTCACCAAAAACTGGTGCATATCCTCAAAAAAAAAAAAAAAAAAAGAAAAACCGAGAGCATCCGCATCCCAGCAAGTTCCGGACGGGGCTGTGTGCGGGCGGCAGAGAGGTCCTGCACGCGGGGTAAAGCGCCAACGCTCTCCTCGCCTGTCCCCGAAGCACCTGCACGGGAGCCCCTCCGGGTGGCGCGGCCCGAGCGGGCCGGCTGGACGCGGAGACCGGGGAGCACCGCACCCGGGGGCGCCCGAGGCTGCTCTAGGCCCGGGCAGCCCGGAGCCCTCCCGCCGCGCCGGGGGTAGCGCGGGCCGGGGGCGGCCGCGCCGGCCTCCGCACACGCACCCGGACCTCTCACCCGCAGCCGGGGCGCCGGTTCCCGCCCGCCACCGCCGCCGCGCGCCTCAGACCCCGGGGTGGCGCCGAGGCTCCGCCAGCCTGCCTCCAAACCCACCCGGGGCCCGCCGCGAGTCGCCGGGCCCCGCGGACTCTGACCCCGCAGCCGGGAGGGCGAGTCACGCCCGAGCCCGGCGTGTCCCCTGCGTGAGAAAGCCAAGCCACGCACGCCGCGGAAGGTGGCGACCCGTCTCCCTCGCCGCGCCACCCGCGCCGCCCGCCGCGCCGGCCTGTCCCCCGCCCGCGCCGCGCCGCGGCGACACCCGCACTTTCCCCCCTCGGACACCTCCGCGGGCGACGGGCGCCGGCCTCACGCCTGCACGGGGCTCGGGCTCAAACATCTACTTTTTCCCAAAATAATAAAGTTCTGAACTATTGTCCTCCCCACCCCCATTTAATTTCACGCGGTCACTCCTGCCCGTCAACACGGGGACTTGCGATCTGCCACCGGTTCGTTAACACGTCCAAGCGCCACTGGATTTAAAACCTATCCCGCATCATCCAGGGGAAGGAAAAAAAAAAAAAGGATAAACAGGGGGGAAAAAA
>NW_017968519.1:2762240-2774936 GCF_000165445.2 Microcebus murinus
CGGCACGGCGCGGCGCCGACCCCCTCGCCCGGGCCCCCGGCGCGGCCCGTCCCCCTTTGTGCCCCCAAAACCGCGACCCCCGGGACCCCCCATCCCGGGCACCCCCTTCCCAAGCTCCGCTACCTGGGCGGCCGCCGCGTCCCCCGCCCCCGGGCTCCGGCGACGCGGCGGCGGCAGCGGCGGCGGCTCCCTCGGCGTCCCCGGCTCGGCTGGCTCGGCCGGGCGGCGGCCGCCGAGGAGGGAGCCCGGGGACGCGACGTCGCCGCGGCCGCCGCCTCTGGCGCGTCAGGGGCCGGGGTTGTATTTCGAAAGATCCGCCATTTTCACCTCGTCATCACCGCCGCCCGCTTCCCGGCAGCCGAGCGGGGTCGCCGTCGCCGTCGCCGCGCCGGGACCTCCCCCGCCGCGCGCCCGCCCCGCGCCGCCCCGCCCCGCCCGCCGCCGGCGCGCGCCTCAGACCCGGGACCTCTCACCCCGCAGCCGCAGCCGGGACGCCCGGTTCCCGCCGCCGCCGCCGCGCGCCTCAGACCCCGGGGCGGCCGCCGCCGGCCTCCGCCACACGCACCCCGGGACCTCTCACCCCGCAGCCGGGACGCCCGGTTCCCGCCGCCACCGCCGCCGCCGCCGCGCGCCTCAGACCCCGGGGTGGCGGCCGCCAGCCTCCGCCAGCCTGCCTCCAAAAACCCCACCCGGGGGCCCGCCGCGAGTCGCCGGGCCCCCGCGGGACCTCTGACCCCGCAGCCGGGCGAGCGAGTCACGCCCGAGCCCGGCGTGTCCCCTGCGTGGAGAAAGCCAGAGCCACCACGCCGCGGAAGGTGGCGACCCGTCTCCCTCGCCGCGTCCAACCGCGCGTCGCCCGCCCGCGCCGGCCTGTCCCCCCGCCCGCGCCGGCCGGCCGCGCGGCGACACCCGCACTTTCCCCCCTCGGACACCTCCGCGGGCGACGGGGCGCCGGCCCTCACGCCTGCACGGGGCTCGGGGCTCAAAACATCTACTTTTTTCCCCAAAAATAATAAAAGTTCTGAACTATTGTCCTCCCCACCCCCCTATTTAATTTCACGCGGTCACTCCTGCCCGTCAACACGGGGACTTGCGATCTGCCACCGGTTCGTTAACACGTCCAAGCGCCACTGGATTTAAAACCTATCCCAGCATATCCAGGGGAAAGAAAAAAAAAAAAAAAGATAAACAGGGGGGAAAAATTTTTTTTTTAATTAAATAAAAAGGAAGAAAGAAAAAAAAAGTAAAATGTATTGATGCATCCAGTGTTACTTATAAAAAAGGATGTAAAAATTTTAAAAAAATGTAAAAATAAAAAAATTAAAATGATAAACACAAAATCTTTAAAAATAAAAAACAAAATGTATTGATGCAGTTATGGAAACATTCACGAAAAACGATCACTTTCCAAAATTTGGAAAATAGAGTCCTAAAGCTAAAATTCTTGGCCAAATGTTTTTAGGACTTGAGTAACCAAATTAAAAACCAAAAAAAAATCTGTCCCTGATATAATTGTTCAATGCAGTGGGAATAAAACAGCTTGCTTTGGAAACAAGCACACCCAGGATCACCTACTCACCCCTATACCTGGCTCCTTCTCATCATCCGGTTCAATAACTAAGAGAGAACATGGGTACTTTTTATTTATTTTTTCAATTTATTATTTATTTTCATTTTGTGTGTTTACTTTTCTACCATTTGCCAAAAATTGACTGATAGGTTATCTCTTAATCATCTAAGAAACAAGAAAAACTCAAGAGCTGCGGGGGCTTCTGAGACCAGCATTAAAAAGACAAAAAAAATTAATTAAATTAAAAAAAACCCCAAAAACTGGCTACCCTTTTTGAGTTCATACCAAGGATTCAGAAGCTGAGCTCTATATATGCCATTCAACTGCAACGTGAGCCCTAAAAGGCCCCACCTGAAACAATAACCACGTTGAATGTCAGGGTTGCAAAGAGGGCCACCCCTCCACTGTCTTTTTTAAAAAGTGAGTCTATAAAGAAAAAAAGGAAAAAAAAAAAAAAAGGAAAAGGAAAAAAGAAATAACAAAAAAAATAAATAAGAAAAAATGTCCAAAGAAATATTCATAAAAACGAAACTAAAAAAAAAAGTGAGTCTATAATATTTGGAAAAAAATGGGGAAAATTCCACCTGTAGACTTGGTGAGCAAAAAAATAAATAATAATAAAAAGATGAAAAATAGGAAAGTAAAAAAAAATAAAAAAGTGAGCCTAGGAGGAGCGAGGCGCGGCTGGCTGCAAAGGCCACCGCACTCCCACCTGGCGTGCGTGCCGGCCGCACCTGCGAGCACAGGTGGGCTGGGGCTCAGCGCCGCGCAGCCCGCAGCGCCCGGCCGGCGGGCTCTGGTCACACGCAGCGGCGTGGCGGCGGAGCGTCCCAGTGGCCCGCGCCCGCCCGCGGTCTGCCGTTGCCGCGAGCGGGCCCGCCGCCCGCCCGTGTGCAGCCGGGACGCCGCGGCGGAGGCCGGCGGGCCCGCGCGGGAACGGACGCGCCCCGCGTACAAAGGCCGCGCGGCGCGCTGGCGGGCCGGCGCCGCGCGGACGGCACAGCGGCGACCCGGGCCCGGCCGCGCGCGAGCGCGCCCGCAGCGGGCGAGCCCCGCGGGTGACAGCGGGCGAAAGACCGAGCCCGAGGCCCCTCCGCCCCCCGCCGCGGCGTCCCGCCCGCCCCGAAGCCGCCCTCCCCGGAGGCGCCTGGCACTCACCCAGCCGGCGCGCCGCCGCCTCCTCCCCCGCGGCGCTCCCCGCGCTCCCGGCAGCCGCGGCGCGCGGCGCCGCCGAGACACAGACCGGTTTGTTCAAAATCACGCGCCCAGCGCCATGCCACGCCGCACCATAATACGCCGGCCCGCCCCGCCCCGAGCGCGCGCGCCGGCCCGCCCCGCCGCACTCTTCTTTTTTTTTTTTTTTAATTAAATAAAAAGGAAGAAAGAAAAAAAAAGTAAAATGTATTGATGCATCCAGTGTTACTTATAAAAAAGGACGTAAAAATTTTTAAAAAATGTAAAAAATAAAAAAATTAAAATGATAAACACAAAATCTTTAAAAATAAAAAACAAAATGTACTGATGCAGTTATGGAAACATTCACGAAAAACGATCACTTTCCAAAATTTGGAAAATAGAGTCCTAAAGCTAAAATTCTTGGCCAAATGTTTTTAGCCACTGTTTAAAAAGCAAATCTAAAAGCAGCACCCCCATCGCTCCTTTCATGCCCAGGTATCTACCCATCCCCTGCCGTTTCCATGACCAGCATCTATGCAAAACAGAGATTCCGATTTGTTTACCAGTCTCCCCCCTCCCAGCTGCTTTGGAATGCAAACTGCAGGAGGATAGGAACCTGGTGTGCCTCACCCCACCACTCTACCCCTCCCCAGCCCACAGAACCCAGAGCTGAACAACGAATGAATAAGTTATCACGGAGAAAGGGAACCTTCTAAACACTTCTAGAATTATTTACGTTGGGCACTGAAAACAATTTAGTCTATTTGAGTAGGATCAGATATACATAACGCTCGGACTTTATAAACACTTAAATAAACCCCACATCACCATAAGGCACACTAACAACTGAGAAACTACCTGTTCTGAATAATGTTTTTAAATATTATTATTATTTTGAGACAGCGTCTCACTCTGTTGCGGGCTAGAGTGCCGTGGCGTCAGCCTCGCTCACGGCCACCTCTAACTCCTGGGTCAAGCGCCTCCTGCCTCAGCGTCCGAGTAGCTGGGACTACAGGGCATGCGCCACCATGCCCGCCTAATTTTTCTATATATATTAGTTGGCCAATTAATTTCTTTCCTATTTTGTAGTAGAGACATGGGGTCTGACCTCTATGCTCAGGCTGGTTTCCAACTCCTGACCTGAGTGATCCGCCTGCCTCTGGCTCCCAAGTGCTAGAATTACAGCCGTGAGCACCGCCCAGCCTCTAATAAGTTTTTCTAAATACTCAGATTAGCTTTTAACCAATATCCTATGCGATTACATTCTATCTTAAAAATCTGCAAGGTTCTTTAGTTTTTAATAGTCACAATTTATCAATCTTTGAATCAATAAATACTTATTTGCTTCTCAACTTCTGCGTGGAAGGCACAGGAACAATTAAGTCACAAGACCGTTGCCCCTGCATTCACGAGCTTATGACCAATTAATAATGAGTGGCAAGGTCACAGTTGTACTTGGAGGATTAACCCATCTCAGTTATTTTATTGCCGTAAGAGGCAGGTGAGACCATCAGAAACTGTTACAGTTAATTAAGTTCAAGGATAAATAGGATTGCATTTTTGGGATAGTAAAGCATGAAAAGAAGTGAATTAAATATACACAATGCAAAAAATATGATAACAAATACGCTAAGCTCTTTATATTTTGAAAGAATGTCTTATATAAATAGAATTGACCTGGCCGGGCGTGATGGCTCACGCCTGTAATCTAACAACTCCTGTGGAGGCCGAGGCGGGAGGATCGCTCAAGGTCAGGAGTTCGAAACCAGCCTAGCAGGAGCGACGACCCCGCTCTTGCTAAAAAAAATACAAATTAATGGCACTAAAAATATATAGAAAAAAATTAGCCAGGCATGGTGGTGCATGCCTGTAGTCCCAGCTACTAGGAGGCTGAGACATGAAGGATCGCTTGAGCCAGGAGCTGGAGGTGCTGTAAGCGAGGCTGACACCATGGCACTCTAGCCTGGGCAACAGAGTGAGACACTATCTCAAAAAATACAATAGAATAGAATATTATCACTGCAGAAATACTGTTCCTTTTCTGGTTACAGAAGAGAACAAAAGGTGAACAACTGCTTTCATTCTTGCACATAATATTAAGTGGTGCCATATTACTGCATTACAGATGAGCAAGTAATGTGTGAGATGTTTAGAGAAAAGAATGTTGAGTGTTTCAGGACTACATAGTTAAACCCTGAACAACATGGGTTTGAAGTGCACAGGTCTACTGATATGCAAAGTTTTTCAATAAACATATTGAAAAAATTGGGGGGAAATTTGTGACATTTTGAAAAAGCTCACAGATGAACACATAGCCTAGAAATATCAAGGAAATTTTCAGAAAAATGTATGGCATGAATGCATAAAATATATGTAGATACTAGTCTATTTATCATTTAACTACCATAAAATATATACAAATCAATTATAAAAAGTAAATGTATCAAAACTTACAAAAAACACAAACACTTATTGAGCATACATGTCACCATTTGCAGTACTGAGAAAGTAAGCAACGGAACATGCAGTACTGAATCGTAACTGCATAAAATTAACTGCAGTACACACTGTACTACCATAATAAGTTTCGCAACCACTTCCTATCGCTACTGCAGCGAGCTCAACTGTTGCGACTGTCCACGAGCATCCAAGTACCTGTTTAAAACGCACGTGACAATAATCATCTCTGTGTGAGCAGTTCAGTAAATTGCATATGGCAGTAAAAAGTGATCTTCTGGCGGTTCTCATGTATTTTTCATCATGTCTAGTGCACTGCTGTAAAATCTGAATCACACCAGGGGACCTGTACAAAATGCCACTAGTGGTGCTGGAAGTGCTCCCATCGAACTGGCGAAAAGTCATGGGCGTTACAAGAAAAAGTCGCAGAGGGTGTACACAGACTGAGTCTGCAGCTGCAACTGCCCGCCAAAACAAGATAAATGAATCAGCATAAGATAAGGACCATTGTAAAAAAAAAAAAAAAAGAAAAGAAAAGAAAAGCAAATGTACGAAGGTATACATCACTGCAGCTATCTATGTCAGCAGGTGAAAAACTTTCCCAAAATACCTTTCATTTCGTACTGAAAATGCAGCTTTTACGTGGGTACAAGATTGTTACAGACTCTACTATATTTCAAGAAAAAGTGAAGTCATTATATGACAACTTAAAGCAAAAGAAAGATGAAGAATCTATAGCTGGAAGATTAATGCCAGCAAAAGGATGGTTTGATAGTTTTACAAAGAGGCTTGGCTTTTTTAAAAAAAAGTGTCAAGATAACAGGAGAAGCGGCTTCTGCTGACAAGAGGCAGCAGACAGGGCTCCTAGAGGCCATTAAGAAAATCACCGAGGAGAAAGGCTATCTGCCTGAATGGGTTTTTAATGCAGACTACAAGTGTCCTATTCCAGGGGGAAAAAACACCACAAAGTGCGTATATTAGTAAGGAAAGAGAAAGGGCACCAAGATTTAAGGCAAGAAGGAATAGCTGGCCGGGCGCGGTGGCTCACGCCTGTCATCCTAGCCACTCTGGGAGGCTTAGGGCGGGCGATCACTCGAGGTCAGGAGTTCGAGACCAGCCTGAAGCAAGAGCGAGACCCCGTCTCTACTATAAATAGAAAGAAATTCATTGGCCAACTAATACATATACAGACAAAAAAATTAGCCAGGCAATGGTGGCACATGCCTGTAGTCCCAGCTACTTGGGAGGGCTGAGGCAGGAGGATTACTTGAGCCAGGAGTTTGATGCTGTGAGCTAGGGCTGACGCCAGGCACTCACTCTAGCCTGGGCAACAAAGAGAGACTCTGTCTCAAAAAACAAAGAAAAAAAAGAAGGAATAGGCTAACTCTACCGTCTTGTGCAAATGCAGTCAGGTATTATGATCAGGACTGCTCTTATCTATAAAGCTGCTAATCCCAAGCCTTGGAAGGGAAAAGATAAACACAGGCTGCCAGTCTTTTGCGGTCGTACAACAAGAAGGCCTGGGACAACAAGAACTCTTTTTCTGGAGTGGTTCCATCCATGCTCTGTCCCTTAAGTGAGGAAGTACCTTGCCAGTTGCCTTTTAAAGTTCTTTTGATACTGGACAATGTCCCTGACCCCCTAGGACTTCATGAATTCAACGCTGAAGGCACCAAAGTGGCCTATTCGCCCCAACACAGTGTCTCCAGTCACCCTCTCAATCGGGGCTGAAACGGGCCTGTAGGGCCCACTGCACACCGTGCCCTACGCAAAGGGTATTCAACACGTGGAAGAGAACCCAAACAGAGAGAACGTCATAAAAGTCTGGAAAGAGTTTGAGGATGCCATGCTGTTACAGAAAAAAGCTGTTGAAGCTATCAAGCCCGCAAAACAGTTAAGTTCCTGCTTGAGAGAGCAGGATGTCCAGATGTCGCACGTGATTTCATAGGACTGACAAACAGAGCCAATCCAAGGACGTCATGGAAGAGATTGTGGATGTGGAAAAAAAGTGGGGAATGAAAGGTCTGAATATACAGATCTTGAGAAATTTCAAGAGCTAGACGGACGCCGCTGCAAGAAAGAACAGGTGACTTGATGGAGGTGAGTCTTCCAAACCAGCGCCGGGCAAGGGGGAAGGAGACGTGGAAGAGCAGGGCCAAAGAAACAAACTGGCCTTGGACGATCTGGCAGGAGGGCTGCAATAAAGACTACTTTTGACTTCTTTAACGGCATGGACCCTTCTACAATGTGGCACTAAAACTAAAGCCAACAGGGGAAGGACTGGTGCTATCTAGAAACATTTCTAGAGAATAAAAGAGGATTAAGTCAGACAGAAATACAATGTATTCTGTAAAGCTGCACAAGCATGCCTGCTAATCCCCATTCCTTTCCTCCCCATCTTCTGCCTCTGCCCTCAGACACAGCAAGACCAACCCCGCCTCCCTCTCGTCCTCACCTTCACTGAGTGAGAACATGACCATGACCTTTATTATGCTCCTTTTCCACTCGAGGAACGATAAATACATTGTTCTTCCTTACGATTTTCTTAATAACATTTCTTTTCTCTGGCTCACTTATTGTAAGAATATAGAAAAATGAACATACAAAAAACATGTGTTGATCAACTTTTATGTCATTGTAAGGCTTCCAGTCAATAGTAGGCCATTAGTAGTTCAGTTCTGGGGGGATTCAAAGTCTTTACGTGAATTTTCAACTGCTGGAGGTCGGCACCCCTAATCCCACACTGTTCCAGGGTCAACCGTACTTTTGTGCCTCAGCTTACCACCGCACTAACTGGTTATTATACCACTGAGAACTGTGCCTTGATTTTAAATCAAACAGCAACTCAAAAACTAGGTACGGAACTCATTTCTCAAACTAAACCGGGAACGGTGGCTATAGTCCCGTCTTCTAATTTTCCCTTGTGATTTCTCTGTTATATGGCATTCAATATTCTAGCAAACATCAGGCTTGGCCTCTCTTTTTTTTTTTTTTTTTAGAGATGGGGGTCTCATTATGTTACTTTGTTACCAGGATAGCTCAAACTCCTAGCCTCAAGCAATCCTCCAGCCTCTGCCTACCCAAAGTGCTAGGATTCAGGCATGAGCCACCACACCTGGCCAGGCTTTCTTAAGATATCTCTGACAGTCTCTCTCCAAGGAAACAGTAATGTGTCACATACCATGCAGATTATACCTTCGCCATGACTCCATCCCAATGCAACCCAAAGCGTCCGAATCTCCAAAGGCTGAAGCCTGCTACGGTACTTCTGCTCCATCTCCTCTCACCTAGACTACATCCTGCGTATGAAAGCCACCACGTCTGTCTCCCTAGGTGCATCTCTGAGGCTGCCATCTCCTACTCAAATTTCTGTAAACTCTCGAAATCTTCTGAGTAATACCCTGCTCAACCCATCCTTCTGACTTTACTCCAATAATTCCTAAACTGAAAGCTCCCGAGGATGCTGAGGTTTTTATCCCCCTCCCTAGCATAGTATACGGCACATGATAGACACCTGATAGTGTTTGAAAAAAGGAATCAAAATCTGTAAAGTTCCTCTCCAAAAAGATGGACACTGGATTAGCTCCAGTGGCATAATTCTTCCTTCACTTTTTTATAACAACATTTAATTATTAATAGACAATTGTTTGAACAACACCAATCTGAAATTGGCCTTTAAAGACAATCACAAGACTTACAAAAAGACAACAGCCTCTGTGATTAAAAGAAAGCCATGAAAAACCACTTTAATCTATTTTATATTTTAAAAATTATTATAGCCTTACCACTACTAACTTAGCAGCTGTGATGGGCTGGACCAAATAACTGCAACATAAAAACTATATAACTAAAAAAAGACAAAACCAATTCCTACTGGATAATATAAGAACATCAGACAAATATTTTTTAAAATATTTAACATTAATAATGGGGGGCATGGGCAATATATGAACCTTAACATTTGTACCCCATAATATGCTGAAATAAATAACAAAAAAAACTAAAAATATTAACATAATAATCATTAACTAAATATTCTGAATACTTTCCAGGTATCTTCCCTTAAAAAAATTTTTTAGTCCTTATTCTTCCAGTGAGTGAAAGCCAAACGTCCAACCATACACACACATTCGCACAGAACGTTCCCTCTGCACGCACTACATAATCTACGACACTGTATGGCCACTATGACACCATCTCTTGGTAGGAAACTTGGATAAGGAAATGTACTGCTCACCATAAATAGCCACTACTCATGGCTGTTTCTCAACTATCTTCTCCGGTACTCTCAGACAGTCATTCAATGTCACTAACCCACCCAACTTCTCCTACAAAAGCTTAGGGGTAAAAACAGAGGCCCCAAATTAATGTATAAAAATTCAATTCACATGTAACTTTCTGAAACACTACTGTTGGGTAGAAGGAGACAGACCCCTTAGGGATCTTGCAACATAATCTGGACAAGGGTCCTCAATCTCTTTAAACAGGGGGGGCCAGGTCACTGTCCCTCAGACCGCTGGAGAGTGCGCACTGCGGGCTGCTAAGCAGGACAGGCAGCGGGGGCAAACACACACCTGGAGGGCCGGATACATGGGCCAGGCGGCCGTGTGTGGCCCGCGGGCGCAGTTGAGGACGCCTCCTCTGGACCATACACGGATTCTTTGATAGACCTAAAACAAATTAAACTATGGCATCACAAAGTCAATCAATTGACTTCTCTCCTGCCCTCCGAACAAAGGGCCGACAAGACCAGCATTCGAAATGCAACAGAGGTCGCGACTTATCTTTACCAACTTTTTAAATGCACTCACAACAAAACGCCTCCTTCACCGAGCAAGCCGCCACGACTCTCCCCAACAACGACCTGCAAAGCCCGGTGACCGGACCGAGTGTTGGAGCAGCATCTCACTGGGTCCACGGGCCTGCTGCAAACGTCCCGTGCAAACTGTGCGCACGCACGAGGCGGGTGGGGCCCGGGAAGGACTTCCCGGACAAGAAGGCCTGGTCGTATAAAAACAGGACTTGAGGACTGGAGGGAGGACGGGGGTCTCTCTCAATTGCTACCTGCTTCAATGGCAATTGTGCAAAAGGGGGTCACTCTACCGGAGACAGGGCACAAAAGAAGCAGCAGAAGAACAAACACAACAACATTACAACATATTTAATTGTCACCAAAAACTGGTGCATATCCTCAAAAAAAAAAAAAAAAAAAAAACCGAGAGCATCCCATCCAGCAAGTTCCGGACCCGGCTGTGTGCGGGCGGCAGAGAGGTCCTGCACGCGGTAAAGCGCCAACGCTCTCCTCGCCTGCCCCGAAGCACCTGCACGGGAGCCCCCTCCGGTGGCGCGGGGCCGAGCGGCCGGCTGGACGCGGAGACCGGGAGCACCGCACCGGGGGCGCCGAGGCTGCTCTAGGCCCGGGCAGCCCGGAGCCCTCCCGCCGCGCCGGGTAGCGCGGCGGCACGGCGCGGCCGCCGACCCTCCTCGCCCGGCCCCCGGCGCGGCCCGTCCCCCTTTGTGCCCCCAAAACCGCGGACCCCGGACCCCCATCCCGGCACCCCCTCCAAGCTCCGCAACTCGGCGGCCGCCGCGTCCCCCGCCCCCGGGCTCCGGCGACGCGGCGGCGGCAGCGGCGGCGGCTCCCTCGGCGTCCCGGCTCGGCTGGCTCGGCCGGGCGGCGGCCGCCGAGGAGGGAGCCCGGGACGCGACGTCGCGCGGCCGCGCCTCTGGCGCGTCACGGCCGGGTTGTATTTCGAAAGATCCGCCATTTTCACCTCGTCATCACCGCCGCCCGCTTCCCGGCAGCCGAGCGGGGTCGCCGTCGCCGTCGCCGGCCGGACCTCCCCGCCGCGCGCCCCGCCCCGCGCCGCCCCGCCCGCCCGCCGGCCGGCGCGCGCCTCAGACCCGGGACCTCTCACCCGCAGCCGAGCCGGGACGCCGGTTCCCGCGCCGGCCGCCGCGCGCCTCAGACCCGGGGGCGGCCGCCGCCGGCCTCGCACCGCACCCCGGACCTCTCACCCGCAGCCGGACGCCCGGTTCCCGCCGCCGCCGCCGCCGCGCGCCTCAGACCCCGGGGTGGCGCCGCCAGCCTCCGCCAGCCTGCCTCCAAAAACCCCACCCGGGGGCCCGCCGCGAGTCGCCGGGCCCCCGCGGGACCTCTGACCCCGCAGCCGGGCGAGCGAGTCACGCCCGAGCCCGGCGTGTCCCCTGCGTGGAGAAAGCCAGAGCCACGCACGCCGCGGAAGGTGGCGACCCGTCTCCCTCGCCGCGTCACCGCGCGCCCGCCCGCCGCGCCGGCCTGTCCCCCCGCCCGCGCCGGCCGGCCGCGCGGCGACACCCGCACTTTCCCCCCTCGGACACCCTCTGCGGCGACGGGCGCCGGCCTCACGCCTGCACGGGGCTCGGGGCTCAAAACATCTACTTTTTTCCCCAAAAATAATAAAAGTTCTGAACTATTGTCCTCCCCACCCCCCTATTTAATTTCACGCGGTCACTCCTGCCCGTCAACACGGGGACTTGCGATCTGCCACCAGTTCGTTAACACGTCCAAGCGCCACTGGATTTAAAACCTATCCCAGCATATCCAGGGGAAAGAAAAAAAAAAAAAAGATAAACAGGGGGGAAAAAAATTTTTTTTTAATTAAATAAAAAGGAAGAAAGAAAAAAAAAGTAAAATGTATTGATGCATCCAGTGTTACTTATAAAAAAGGATGTAAAAATTTTAAAAAAATGTAAGAAATAAAAAAATTAAAATGATAAACACAAAATCTTTAAAAATAAAAAACAAAATGTATTGATGCAGTTATGGAAACATTCACGAAAAACGATCACTTTCCAAAATTTGGAAAATAGAGTCCTAAAGCTAAAATTCTTGGCCAAATGTTTTTAGGACTTGAGTAACCAAATTAAAAACCAAAAAAAAAAAAAAAAAAAAATCTGTCCCTGATATAATTGTTCAATGCAGTGGGAATAAAACAGCTTGCTTTGGAAACAAGCACACCCAGGATCACCTACTCACCCCTATACCTGGCTCCTTCTCATCATCCGGTTCAATAACTAAGAGAGAACATGGGTACTTTTTATTTATTTTTTCAATTTATTATTTATTTTCATTTTGTGTGTTTACTTTTCTACCATTTGCCAAAAATTGACTGATAGGTTATCTCTTAATCATCTAAGAAACAAGAAAAACTCAAGAGCTGCGGGGGCTTCTGAGACCAGCATTAAAAAGACAAAAAAAAATTAAATTAAAAAAAAAAAAACCAAAAACTGGCTACCCTTTTTGAGTTCATACCAAGGATTCAGAAGCTGAGCTCTATATATGCCATTCAACTGCAACGTGAGCCCTAAAAGGCCCCACCTGAAACAATAACCACGTTGAATGTCAGGGTTGCAAAGAGGGCCACCCCTCCACTGTCTTTTTTAAAAAGTGAGTCTATAAAGGAAAAAAAAAAAAAAAAGGAAAAAAGGAAAAGAAAAAAGAAATAAACAAA
>NW_017968519.1:2781421-2793093 GCF_000165445.2 Microcebus murinus
GGCGGGGACGTCCCAGTGTGCCCGCCCCGCCCGCGTCTGCCGCTGCCGCGAGCGGGTCCCGCCGCCCGCCCGTGTGCAGCCGGGGACGCGCGGCGGAGCCGGCGGGCCCGCGCGGGGAACGGACGCGCCCCGCGTACAAAGGCCGCCGGCGCGCTGGCGGCCGGCGGGCCGCGCGGACGGCACAGCGGCGACCCCGGGCCCCGGCGCGCGCGAGCGCGCCCGCAGCCGGGCGAGCCCCCGGGTGACAGCGGCGAAGAACCGAGCCGAGCCCCTCCGCCCCCGCCGCGGCGTCCCGCCCGCCCCGAAGCCGCCCTCCCCGGAGGGCCTGCACTCACCCGAGCCGGCGCGCCGCCGCCTCCTCCCCCGCGCGCTCCCCGCGCTCCCGGCAGCCGCGGCGCGCGGCGCCGCCGAGACACAGACCGGGTTTGTTCAAAATCACGCGCCCAGCGCCATGCCACCGCCGCCCATAATACGCCGGGCCCGCCCCGCCCCGAGCGCGCGCGCCGGCCCGCCCCGCCGCACTCTTCTTTTTTCCGCGGCGTCCCGCCCGCCCCGAAGCCGCCCTCCCCGGAGGGCGCTGGCACTCACCCGAGCCGGCGGCGCCGCCGCCTCCTCCCCGCGCGGCGCTCCCCGCGCTCCCGGCAGCCGCGGCGGCGGCGGCGCCTCCGAGACACAGACCGGGGTTTGTTCAAAATCACGCGCCCAGCGCCATGCCACCGCCGCATCCCATAATACGCCGGGCCCGCCCCGCCCCGAGCGCGCGCCGCCGGCCCCGCCCCCCGCCGGCCCCCCTCCTTCGGCCCGCCCCTTCCGCGCGGACGAAGCCCCGCCCCGCGCGTCCTTCCGCCGGGCGCGCGCCGCGGCACTGGACGGCAGGGGACTGGGGGGGCGCCGTGGCCGAGCGTTCGCGCGGAATGTTCCACCGGCCCGGCGCGCGGCGGGGGGGACCCGCGGAGAGACCGGTCCGGCTGTCCCTGTTAGGAAGTCTGCGCCGCGGTCTGCGGTTCCCGCGTCCCCCCCCGCCCCGCCGCAGTGTGACGCGCTGCGTCGCCCGGGCAGGTGATCGCCAGTCACGGATGCCGAAGCGCTTCGGTTTTTTAGGCGCTGATTTCGCCGCGGGGTTTGGTGGGGGAGGGGGCGGTCGCTAAAAAGCCCCTGGGAGATCGCTCTTGTTAAACTTGTTTGCGTGACCATGGAAATGTATAAAGGGAAGAAAAATGAATAGGTAAAATATATGAATGAAAATAAAATAAATATAAATATAGAAATTAAATATTTTATATATCATTTTATGTAAAAAAATAAAATAAAAATATAGACTTTAAAACAAAACTAAACAATAAAAAATAAAGAAAAATCAAAAAATAAACTTATTGTGAAAAGGGCATTCTGCTCCTCTTGCAATAATCAATCTGAGGCCGGCACAACCAGAAGAAGCCTTTGTTATTTAGTCGCCTTTTCCTTCTTTTATTTTTCCCCCCCGCTATTTATGAGCTATCCAAAGGTGGAGGAGGGCCCTGTGTGATCCAGGAACTGCACAGATCAAACAACGGAAAATGCAAAAGAGTGTGAAGGTGACAAGGTGTGGCTTGGTCTACAATTGCAAGTGGAGCCCCGAGGGAGGACAGGCAGGTGGAGGAGAGAGGCTAGCTGGGGAACCCAATGAGGCAGGTGAGACTTAATGGAGTGGACATAGCAGTCACTTTGCAATCAAGCAGTCCTGGTTTTAAATTTGGGCACCTATTCATCCAGAGTTGTTGCAAAAAAAAAAAAAAATTAAAATTTGGGCACCTGCCTGCACTTATCAGCGTATAAAGTTTAAGTGTCTTTTCCCATCTACAAAACAAAAAGAGCGAAACTTCCCCAGGATTCTAAAGGTTAAATAAAATGAGGGGTGTGGAGCAGCTACAGTCCAGGGGTCCTCAAACTTTTTAAACAGGGGGCCAGTTCACTGTCCCTCAGACCATTGGAGGGCCAGACTATAATTTAAAAAAACTGTGAACAAATTCCTATGCACACTGCACATATCTTATTTTGAAGTGAAAAAACAAACGGGCAAAAAACAACTGCATGTGGCCGGTGGGCTGTAGTTTAAGGACGCCCCACACTATACATGGTCTCTGGCTCAAATGTCGGTTCTATCCTGTCACAGTACACAGCACCCAAGACCTCCCAGTCCAAACTCAGTGGTTAGGATTTAGCAAGGCAAGTGGCAGGACACGAGCAAAGGCTTGGAAGTGGGTTGGTCCAATGGGAATGATACACAGGCTTTGTTGGGGATCCGTGGTGGGAGCCCAGTTTATAAGGAGCTTTGAGAACTGGTGTGAGAAATCCTCATGGTCAAATGACGGCTGGTCTTGTGGGGCAATGCTGGAAGGAAAAAGGGTGTGGTATGGGGTATCCGAACCAGGCTGGATTTTAAGGAGACAAAGAATCCCCCAAAAAGTGAGAAAACTTCCCAGTTTATTCCACAAGGCCTGTGTAACTCCAATGCCAAAATCGAAGACCAACAGTATCAAAGAAAAAAAAAAACCAGGAAACTCTTCCTTTCTCACTATGATTTTGTTATAAAAACAAAATTAAGATGTTATCTAATCCAACAATGTGACAGTAAAAAGAATTCACACCATGACAAAGTAGGATTTATTCCAAAAATGGTGATTTAAGATAAAAAAACCTACTCATGATAACATCCCTATAAAGTATAATTTGGCAATATCTATCAAAATTGTATGTCTACTTTTTGATTCAGTTCTGGTAATGCGTTTTGTCTGTATATGTATAAAATGATCTATGTAAAAGGCAGCATTGATTGATTAATTAAAAATAAGTGTTCTATCAAACTTTTTAAACGGAGAAAAAAAGAAAAAAGAGATTGAGAAAAAAAAGAAAAGGAAACAAAAGTGTTCTATAAGGATTAAATAAATTATGTTCACTATGCAATACCCTCCAGCTCTAAAAAGAATGACTGTTTAAGACTAGATTTATATGGTAAGATCTTTGGGTGTCTTGATCTGTCTTCTGTTGCTTATAACAGAATACCTGAAACTGGATAGATTATAAAGAAAAGGAATTTATTTCTTATACTTCTGGAGGTTGAAAAGTCCAAGGTCCAAGTGTTGCACCTGGTGTGAGTCTTCTTGCCGGTAGGGACTCTATACAGAGGCAGGAGATGGCAGAGAGCATCCCATGGCGAGGGGTTGAACATCCTAACATGCTCATTCAGGTCTTTTCCTCTTCTTTTTTTTTTTTTTTTTTTTGAGACAAGAATCTCACTCTCTTGCCCAGGCTAGAGTGCCGTGGCATCAGCATGGCTCACAGCAACCTCAAACTCCTGGGCTCAAGCAATTCTCCCGCCTTGGCCTCCTAGAGTGCTAGGATTACAGGTGTGAGCCACCACGCCCAGCCCAGAAATTTATGGGTGTATGGTCCCAATGTGTATATTCATGCAAATGGGGGTCTTGCTCTTGCTCAGGTTCCTCTCCAACTCCTTAACTCAAGCAATCCTTCCCCTTGGCCTTTTCCCTCTTCTTATAAAGCCACCAGTTCCCCTCCCATGATAACCCATGAATCCATTAACCCATGAATCCATGAATGGGTTAATCCATTCATGAGAGCTGAGCCCTCACACCCTCACCTCTTAAAATCCCCACCTCTTAATACTGACTACATTGGGAGTTACATTTCAACATGAATCTTGGAGGGTACAAATATTCAAACCACAGCACCAGAAGAAGTGAAATAAAACTCAAGGTATAACAATGATACGATGTGTCACTTTTTGTGAAAGCAAGAAAAAGGAGAGAAAATGTACATTTATTTGCTTGTATTTGCAGAAACTCTATAATACACGAGCAATGAATGTAATCACTATAAAGGTAGGGCGACCATAAATTTGTCATTCAAATGGGACCATTTCTAGAGTGAAACGGGGTGTTATTCATCAATACTCCAGGACGACAGGTGGAAATTACCATTGTCTTGAACAAATTGGAATGTATGATCAACCAAAGGGTGCAGAGTGGGAGGGGGAATGAGGATATTTTTATTGTAATTTTTAAAACCATCGGTCAGTGGTGAACTGGAAATAAAAACAATTCGTTCTCTTTTTTTTCTATTTTTTTAATAAAAAATTTTAGATAATTTTCTTTTTTCTCTGTCTTTTTTTCATAGCCATATCTAGTTCGGGACAGAAAACAACTCGTTCTTTTAGCACAGGTAGTTTGAAGCACTGCCTTAAAGAACGGTAAACCACAGACAGGAGACACGGAACGTAGTGAACACGCCGTCGCTTTCACACACCGGGCACTTAGGGCGGTTGCACAGGTGGAGTTCGCCAGCCAATCCGAAGTCGGAGCGTGCGAGGCGCGAGCCAGTGGGAGAAGCCTTGGCGGGCTCCAGCCTGGAGGGGTGGAGCTGTGCGTCCCTCAACGCCGGGGGGTGTGGGGGGCGGTGCTAAGCTCAGGCTCCCACACCCGGCGCTCTGGCCCGCAACAGGCGCCGCTCTGTGGCAGCTCGGGGTTCCCTCTGGGCGCGCGCTGGAGGACCGCGCTCGTTTCCTTTCCGGCTTGGCTGCCCGAGGCTCGGCGGCCGCGGCTGAGCTGGAGGAAAGATGGCGGCGGCCGTGCGACAGGACCTGGCCCAGCTCATGAACTCGAGCGGCTCTCACAAAGACCTGGCGGGCAAGTGAGTGTCTCCCAGGGGCGGGGAGTGTGCAGGTGTGGGAGGCGAGCCTTTGCGGTGACCTCCTCGGGCTCTCGCGCGTGAGGCGGGGAGCGGGGCCTGAGCACGGAGGGGGCGGGCCTCGGGTCTCAGAGGCCGGGAGCCCCGGAAAACTGCGGGGACCTCGAGGCCGGAGACCCTCGGGGACTGTCAGCTTCTTCAGTCCTCCGTAGCATCCTTCCTGGTCCCCCCCCGGGATTCTGGGGGCGCGCCGTGAGAGATGCCCGTCCTGGCCTTGGCATCCTTCCCTGGCTCCCCTCTTGCCACCGCTGGGCAAACCTGGCCTCTCCCTTTGCACCTGTCTCTCCTTCCTTTTTGACCGAGGGACATTGGCTTCTGGGACCTCGATGCGGCCTGTTCCGGGGACGTGGCTTCTTGCGGCTGACGGGGCCCGAGGAGGAGGGAGGTGCGGCTGCTGTCCTGTCGTGTGGAGCCCCTCGGGCCGGGTCCTGCAGGCCCTTGTGGTTTGGGCGTTTCTCCCTGCCACCAACTCTGAAAATGGGCACCCAGGCGGAAAATGCCCTCGATATCTCGGGTCGGGGTGTCTGAGAGCAGTGTGGCGTTTGCAGGAGTCTGGATCGTTGAGGAATTGTGTCGACGTTGGGGTAGCATGGTTAGGTCCCCTCCAAGTTAAAATCTGTGACAGTGTGCTTGCCCTGCAAGAAGTTGTTCAGCAGTGTTTTTTTGTTTTTTTTTTTTTTTTTTCTTTTTGGAGACAGAGTCTCACTGTTGCCCTGGCATCAGCCTCAAACTCCTGGGCTCAAGCCATCCTCCTGCCTCAGCCTCCCGAGTAGCTGGGACTACCTACAGGCATGCACCACCATGCCCAGCTAACTTTTTCTATATTTTTTTAGTTGGCCAATTGATTTCTCTCTATTTTTATTTATTTATTTATTTATTTTTTGAGACAGAGTCTTGCTTTGTTGCCCAGGCTAAAGTGAGGGCCATGGTGTCAGCCTAGCTCACAGCAACCTCAGACTCCTGGGCTCAGGCAGTCCTGCTGCCTCAGCCTCCCGAGTAGCTGGGACTACAGGCATGCGCCACCACGCCTGGCTAATTTTTCCTATATATATCAGTTGGCCAATTAATTTCTTTCTACTTATAGTAGAGACAGGGTCTCGCTCTTACTCAGGCTGGTTTTGAACTCCTGACCTCGGGCAATCCGCCTGCCTCGGCCTCCAGAGTGCTAGGATGACAGGCGTGAGCCACCGCGCCCGACCTCTCTGTTTTTAGTAGAGACAGGGTCTCGCTCTTGCTCATCCTGGTTTCGAACTCCTGATCTCCAGCGATCCTCCCGCCTCGGCCTCCCAGAGAGCTAGGATGACAGGCGTGAGCCACCGAGCCTGGCCAGCAGTGTTAATCATAAGTAGGTAGCTAGATCTGTCGATATGGTTCATTTTCTCGTCGTAGATTTCACAGCACTGTTGTTTTCTGTTAAGGCACATGCTTTCTGTTTAAAGTGTGCCTCTCAGGTTGATACTAGTGTTTGCAGCCTGACAGCTGAGATCACTTTGATCTATATTAATAAAGAAACACCTGCTCTAACCAGGACATTGAACTCCTGGGTTTTAGGTATGCTTCGCTGTCATTTCTTTGTTGGTAAAGGTACTTTTTAATTGTCTACTTTTCTTAGTCGGAAATTTAGCTATATATTCTGGGCATGACTACTTTGTGCTGCATTTTCCCACTCAGGAAAAGGGAGATACTAAGAGGACTTATTCTTTTTTTTTTTTTTTTTTTTTGAGACAGAGTCTCACCTTGTTGCCCAGGCTAGAGTGAGTGCCATGGTGTCAGCCTCGCTCACAGCAACCTCCGACTCCTGGGCTCAAACGATCCTCCTGCCTCAGCCTCCCGAGTAGCTGGGACTACAGGCATGCGCCACCATGCCCGGCTAATTTTTTTCTATATATATATATATGTATATTAGTTGGCCAATTAATTTCTTTCTATTTAGAAAGAAGAGTAGAGACGGGGTCTCGCTCTTCCTCAGGCTGGTTTCGAACTCCTGAGCTCAAACGATCCACCTGCCTCGGCCTCCCAGAGTGCTAGGATGACAGGCGTGAGCCACCGCGCCCGGCAAGAGGACTTATTCTTGCCTGAGTTAACTGAGGACAAAATGAGTGTGTGTGTGCACACATATTTATCACACTTACATCGCTTAGAACAGTACCTGACACATAGCAAATGCTGTAAGATTGTTGTTGTTACTGTTATTAAGCAGTAAATAAATACATAGCTGGCTTATTCCATGAGTTGAAAATAGGTTGAATATATCTTCATGGGTCAAATCCTTTTTGCATGTAATTTTTATCAATATGGATGAAAGTAAAACTGGCTTATATTTTTCCCCATGTTGCTTTGCTTTTTACTTTGTTGAAGAGAAATAAGTGCATTAGTTGTCAGAGGAGAGGGAACTTTTCAAGCATTTGTAGAATTCTGAAACTTCAGCTAAATATTTACTTCCTCAGCTATGAACTGGAGATGAATAGTAGTATTTATTTTATAGGATGTTGCAGGTGTCTTTCTGCGTAATAAACCAAGAACTCAGCAGTGTAAAACGACTATTATTTCTCAGGATTCTGGGGGTTGACTAGGCTGTTTTGCTGGTCTGGGCTCACTCATGTGAACAATTCAGCTGGGGCTGGACTCACATGTAATATCTGGCTGTTGTCTGGGTCTCTCTCCATGTACCGTGTTTCCCCGAAAATAAGACAGGGTCTTATATTTAGTTTTCCTCAAGAAGACACCCTAGGGCTTATTTGCAGGGGATGTGTTATTTTTTTTCAGCATGGTACAACCATCTACATTGCTTCAAATACAGTGAGGTCGTCTTCTTCTGGAACATCATCATAACTCTCCAAACCCCAAATTCCATCCTGAATTTCTTACGACTCTATTTCCTTTAGAACCATTGGCCCCAGTCTCTTCTGTCTAGCAACAGAGCTCTCACAGGGCAGAAGAGAAGGACTGCTTGTCTTCTTTCCCTCTGGAACGAAATGCATGGGTTGTGCAGATGCGCTGCATAGCCACACCCGTCACTAGGGCTGATTTTCGGGGTAGGGCTTCTATTGACCAAATGCTTAGACATCCTGCTAGGGCTTATTGTATGGGTAAGTCTTATTTTCGGGGAAACACAGTATGCAGTGTCTCAGTAGTTTAGCTGGAGCTTTCTTTTTTCTTTTTTTTGAGACAGAATCTTGCTGTTTCACCCGGGCTAGAGTGCAGTGGCATCATTATAGCTCCCTGCAACCTCAAACTCCTGAGCTCAAGTGATCCTCCTGCCACAGCCTCCTGAGTAGCTGGGATTACAGATGTGTACTGTGACGCTCCACTAATTTTTTCTGTGTTTAGTAGAGACGGGTCTCACTCTTGCTCAGGCTGGTTTCGAACTTCTGACCTTGAGCGATCCACCTGCTGCAGCCTCCTGGAGTGCTAGGATTACAGGCGTGAGCCACCTCGCCCAGCCAATATACTTGCTTTCTTAAATTCAGTTTGATTTATTACAGTTTTGAGAAATCAGACAAAGCAAGATAGTGAGAATTTTGTATAGAGAGTCAGTAAGTGCTGAATGGTAGCTTGAGGATGTGCCCTATGAAATATGAGTTGTAAATCTGAATGAGTTCTGTTTTTATAAATTTGTTTTTGACTATATTCTGGATTACTTTCTGAATAATTGCAAAGCCATTAAGTTTGTAAAATGCATTTCACTAGTGTTTTTAAAAAAAGTATTATGATTAAGACAAAACCTATAAAGAATATGTAACACTCATGTACTCACCACTCCAGTTCAAAAAATAAAATGTTACCAATACTGTTGTATATTTGCATTCTTATGATGTGGCAAGTACTGTTTGAGGCACTGGGTGTATAGCAGTGAACAAAACAGACAAAAAATCTCTGTCCTCGTGGGCTGTGTTTTAGGAAGGAATTTGCCATTGCTAATAAGCGTCATTGTTCCTGTTTTAGCATTTCTCCTAATGCATTTTTTTATTTTATTTATTTTTTTTTTTTTTATTTTTTTGAGACAGAGTCTCCCTTTGTTGCACAGGCTAGAGTGAGTGCCTGCATCAGCCTCACGCAACCTCACAGCAACCTCAGACTCTCGGCTCGAGAGCCATCCTCCTGCCTAGCCTCCCGAGTAGCTGGGACTACAGGCATGCGCCACCCAGGCCGGCTAGTTTTTTTTTTCTATATATATCAGTTGGCCAATTAATTTCTTTCTATATTTATAGTAGCAGACGGGGTCTCACTCTTGCTCAGGCTGGTTTCGAACTCCTGACCTTGAGCAATCCGCCCCTCGCCTCCAGAGTGCTAGGATTACAGGTGTGAGCCACTGCGCCCGCTCCTATGCGTTTTAAAATGCTCTTTGAATCTTACGGGTCATCGATATTAGGAAGAACGGGTTGTTGGAACTGGAAGCAATAAGGAATAAATAGTACTGTCTGACAGCATAAAGGATGTTTATCAGTGTGTTTGGCTTGGTGGAGTTTATTTTGTAAGATTAACATACAATCTCTAATGTTTGCTTTCATTGCCTAGTCAACATTATCCTATTGTTGGTGACTCTAGGATTCATTAGGTCCACAAAGCGAAAAGGTTCGGGTCATCTCTTTTTTTTTTTTTTTTTTTTTTGAGACAGAGTCTTTCACCTTTGTTGCCCAGGCTAGAGTGAGTGCTGTGGCTCTGCCTCACTCACAGCAACCTCAACTCCTGGGCTCAAGCGATCCCTCCTGCCTCAGCCTCCTGAGTAGCTGGGACTACAGGCATGCCCACCATGCCCGGCTATTTTTTCTATATATTACTTGGCCAATAATTTCTTTCTATTTATAGTAGAGACGGGGTCTCGCTTTGCCTCAGGCTGGTTTTCAAACTCCTGACCTGAGCAATCCGCCCTCCTCCGGCCTCCCAGAGTGCTAGATTACAGGCGTGAGCCACCGCGCCCAGCTGGTCATCTTAAATAATGCCTGTGTAAATACACAGTTGAAGGAAATATAGCTTACCTTTTAAAGCATTTGAGAGGAAATTGGCTTTTTTAGTTTAAATTCATAACTAAAAATTTTTTGAGAAAAATATGGCAGCTTAGATTGGTAATTTGGAGTCATAGATTTCACTCTTCTTTTGCATGGCTGCAATTTTTAAAAAATTCTGGTATAGGCTGTCACTGAAACTAGAAGAAATGGCACCTAGACATTGTAGATTTAGTATTTCTTTGATGGCAGCAAAAACTTAAAAAGGCTGGGCACAGAGCTCACACCTGTGATCCAAGCACTTGGAAGGACTGAGATGGCACCAGCTTGGGCAATGGCCAAGACCTGTCCTCACAAAAATAAAAAAATTTAGCTCACCTATAGTCGCCAGCTACTCAGGAGGCAAGGCAGGAGGGGATGGCTTGAGCCCAGAAGTTTGAGGTTACAGCAAGGTATGAAGCCACCTGCGACTCTCCTAGCCTGATGCAACAAGCAAAGTACCGCAGTCTCAAAAAAAAAAAAAAATGAAAACAGAAAAAGTCCCAAACAAAACAGATAAAACTGTGGTGTATGTAAACGCAAAAACCAACAAACAGGAACACTGTTACAAGAGCCAGGGTGACAGAAATGAATAAATACACATGCAAAGTTAAGAAATGAATGAATAAAGATCCAAGCCTGCATTTGAAAATACAGTGCCCTGCTGCAGCATCCTTTGATTTGATATTGTAATTTAGGGTATCGTCAGATCTTGCGAAAAAAGCTGATTCAGTTATTCCGGGAGCAGAGCAACTAGAAGCTTTGAACAGCTTTGTGTGGGAAGCAATGTAAGTGAAATGGATAATTCTGTGTTTGCCTTGCAATTAAACCCTTAAGGATAGGACCTTTAAAGCTTCTCAAGCCTTTGTTTTATGTCAGATTATCAGTTGTTTAAATCGCATGGAGATCGATTGTATTGCTTGTTAGAATGTATGACTATTTACCAAACTCACGACCGTTTTTGGATGACATCGTCTCAGAATTGGGAAATCCCCATGTAGAGGTTTGGTGTAGTTACTGTGTTACAGGTCGCCTGACACTGAGAGACTTAATAGAGCGTGCAATGATAAAGAAAGAATGTTGAATGCCAATCCTGGCATGGTAGTTTTATGAGGCTCCTGTGAGCTCCTGGGTAAGTTATTTAACATCTTTGGTGCCGCCGTCTTCCCTCCTCCTATAAAATGGAATATCGATAACTTTACCCTGTAGCAATCATCGGGAGATTAGAAAGTGAGTTAATGCACCGTAATCAATTTAGGCTTAGAATAGTATCTGGCATACTAATAGTGCTGCGTTAAGTGTAAAGCTGTTATTAATGTAAGAACATTCCTTTGGAAGTGAGAACGTACGTAAATTTTGCATTCTTTGACGACCGCATTTTCCCGTACACGCTCTGACTTAAGAAACATATAAATCTCTTGAAAATACCCAAAAGTTGTAGGCTGGAATTTTATAGTAGTTAACAATATTATGATACCGTGATAGTGCTTTGCAGTTTCATGTGTGTTTTAGCCCCACATTATCTCTCACATAGACTCTTTTTATTATAGCCCTGTGACCAGCAACATACAAGGGAGGCATTCACTGTAAGATGAGTGCTCAGGATTAAATGACTTTTCTTTCCTTCTAACTCCTCTCCTTCCTTCCTTCTTCCTTTTTTTCCCCCTGTTCTTTTCTTTCTTTCCTACTGATCTTATCTTTTCTGTCTTTCCCTGGGTTTTTCAGACAGGGTCTCGACTGTGTCACCAGGCTAGAGTACAGGTGGTGTCATCAGACGCATTCACTGCATCGTCAAAACTCCTGGCCTCCAACAGCGATCTCCTGCCTCAGCCTCGCCCAGTAGCGGGACTACAAGGCTGGCGCCACCTGCACAGCTAATTTTCCTTTTTCCTTTTTTGTAGAAAATGTAATGAGCACTGGGACTCGGCTGGCTCCAGTGCCCGG
>NW_017968519.1:2802046-2815224 GCF_000165445.2 Microcebus murinus
AAAGAAGTGACAAAAGTATAGTAAATAGTGGCTATCGGATGACTATGTTAGATATATAAATTGTTCACTTGTATTTTGCTTACATCTAGTATAGGAAACAGGCAAGCAATTTAACAAATAAAACACATACATTTTATAGTATGGTTAGAAGATGATAAATGCTATGGAGAAAAGCAAAGGGGCAAAGTGGAGACAGGTTGCATGTACCCTTCTTTTCTTTTTTCTTTTTCTGAGACAGAGTCTCGCTTTGTTGCCCGGGCTAGAGTGAGTGCCGTGGCGTCAGCCTCGCTCACAGCAACCTCCAACTCCTGGTTCAAGCGATCCTCCTGCCTCAGCCTCAGGCTGAACGAGAGTTTCGAACTCCTGACCTCAAGCAATCCGCCTACCTCAGCCTCCCAGAGTGCTAGGATTACAGGCGTGAGCCACTGCAACCTGCCGCATGTATCCTTAAATAGGGTGACTGGAGTGGTGGAGTGGCCCTGATGTCACTTTCTCAAAGACTTGAAAGAGCTATGAGAGGAAAGAATATCACTACCTACTCTTAGAGGGATGGCTACGTGTGAAGGCCCTAAATGAGAACAGGTTTGAAGTGTTTTCTTAATAAGACCAAGGAAGAGGCCGAGTTTGGTGGCTCACACCTGCAATCCTAGCACTGTGGGAGGCCCAGGCGGGAGGATCGCTTGAGCTCAGGAGTTCAAGACCAGCCTGGGGAGTTTTCAAGAAAGGGAGCAAAGAAGTGGGGTAAAAGGGGCCGGGTACAGTGGCTCACGCCTGTAATCCTAGCACTCTGGGAGGCTAGGTGGGCGGATGGCTCGATGTCAGGAGTTCGAAACCAGCCTGAGCATGAGCAAGACTCCTTCTCTACTAAAAATAGAAAGAAGTTAATTGGCCAACTAAAAATATATAGAAAAAATTAATTAGCCGGGCATGGTGGCGCATTCTTGTAGTCCCAGCTACTCGGGAGGCTGAGGCAGAAAGATGGCTTGAGCCCAGGAGCCAGGAGATTGAGGTTGCTGTGAGCTAGGCTGATGGGACGGCACTCTAGCCTGGGCAATAAGGAGAGACTGTGTCAAAAAAAAAAGAAAAAGAAAACCACCTGTAATCTCACTACCCATAGATAATTGCCATTACTATTTTGATATGTGCATATAGAAATACATTTTCATGGTGTTTTACACACTATTTTATCCAGTTTTTTCACTTAGCAAAAATACATGATGAATTATCACATAGTAATGATTATAACTGTACTGTGTAGTATTCTACCATTTTTATGCACTGCAGCTTGATTACCATAAATATCATAATAGGTGATTTCCAATTTTTTTCTTAGTATAGATATTTGTAAATAACTTGACAAATGAATATTCTTGTACATACATATGTGGGCACATCCCTTACTATCTTTTCAGGATTTGTTTTCAAGAGATAAAGTATTATGGGTTGGCTGGGCGCGGTGGCTCACATCTGTAATCCTAGCACTCTGGAAGGGTGAGGCGGGCGAATTGCTTGAGGTCAGGAGTTCGAAACCAGCCTGAGCAAGAGCGAGACCCCGTCTCTACTGTAAAAGGAAAGAAATTAATTGGCCAACTAATATATATATAGAAAAAAATTGGCCGGGCATGGTGGCACATGCCTATAGTCCCAGCTACTGGGGAGACTGAGGCAGGAGGATCGCTTGAGCCCTGGAGGTTGAGGTTGCTGTGAGCGAGGCTGACACCACGGCACTCACTCTAGCCTGGGCAACACGGTGAGACTCTGTCTCAAAAAACAAAAAGTATAAATGGTTAAGGATATATGCATTTTAAAGGATTCAAAGGATTGTTGCAGATGGTATTGCCAAATCGTTTTCTAGGAAGGTTGTGCTGGCATATAGTCCCACTACTGGTACGTGATATGGCCCTGAACTGCGCAGTTGCTCTCTTAAGATCTTTAGCTTACCTGAGATTATCTGAGGATTAGAAGTAGCTAAGATATAATGTGATCAAAATAGTGTTAAAAATAATAAAACTTCAAGAAAACTTATTTTTTAGTTTTTCTATAGTATAATGTAGACAAGTTTGATTCCTTTTTAACAGAATATATATATATATATGGGAAAAAATAACCATATTTTCTATCTTTCCTACAAATTTTCTTGATAAAACATTGTGTCATTGTGTGTTTTCCTGTTACGTCCTAGACAGTACAACGTAGATTATAAGCTGGAGACTTACCTGAAGATTGCCAGGCTCTACCTGGAGGACGATGACCCGGTCCAGGCAGAGGCTTACATAAATCGAGCATCACTGCTTCAGAATGAGTCAACCAATGAACAATTGCAGATACATTATAAGGTAACAGCTGAGCTGATCTGGAATTAATTTTGCATTAGAGAATTGTACCATCCTAAGATGTTCCAGAACATCAGATAAATGCTCTTAACTATTAGAAATTTGTTCTCTCTCTCTCTCTCTCTCTCTCTCTTTTTATTTGGTCTCCTAACTGCAACATTTTCCCTTTACAGGTATGCTATGCACGCGTTCTTGATTATAGAAGAAAATTCATTGAAGCTGCACAAAGGTACAATGAGCTCTCTTACAAGACAATAGTCCATGAAAGTGAAAGACTAGAGGCCTTAAAACATGCTTTGCACTGTACCATCTTAGCATCTGCAGGTAAACACATAATTTATGCTTCAATAAACAGTTATCTTAGTGACTTCAGGTTGGTTACTAATGGAAAATTTAGCAAGGAGCTATTCTTCAGAGGAATGGCTTTTTAATACAATTGTGGTGAATTTAGTTTAAGCATTTAAACAGTTAAAAACGGCAATAAAATTGTCAAAGTAATTTAATATGCATGTATCAGCCTGTTACCCGTGTGTGTTAGGAATACTTAAGAGAGATAATATAAAGTTCAATTTTCCTAAAATTTCAATGAAGGTATAGATGTTAAATGAAGTGAGAATTACACAGAAGGAAACAAATATTAAAATCTAGAGATTGATGGAATGGTAATTAACCCTTTGCACTCGGATGTCGAGTGTGACTTGACACGGCTGGCATCGGTAGCAGCTCGTGTGTGGAGCCACACTCGACACGTAGCTTCACCATGGGGGGGAGGGGGATTTTGTCCATTTTTCCAGTATCTTTTCTTGTTTTCATTAGCATGAAAGGACAAGTAAACTGTAAATGCCGTCTCAACTGGTGCCACCACCTAAGCTTAGCTTCTGCATAGGCAGCAGTCTTGAGTAGCAGGGTCCAGGGCATGAGTCGTTGCATCATGCCTTTTTGAGCTTTTTGACTCTAAAATGGTGGCGCACATTGTTTTTCTGGGGGCTCAAGGTCAGTGTTGTACATTCCTATATATTGTACAAAGAATGCCAAAAAAGAAAAAAATGAACAACCGATAACACATGTGAAATTTATTGGGAAACTAGTACATGATCGTGTTGGAGAATTCAGAGACGGCACACTAACTTCCAGGGGTAGATTATTATCCACTAACTTAGAGCAACGTTTGGGTGGAAAGCTCCATGTATTCACACCTCACCCTAACAAAAAACACAAAGATTGTGTTGTTTGTTCTAACAGCAAAATCAAAGGAGGAAGAAGAGAGACAATTTATATTCGTGAAACATGTGAATGTAAACTAGGTCTTCATGGGGGTGAATGTTTCAAAAAAATATCACACCATGAAAAATTATAGAGATTAAAATTACTCTTTGAATGTATCAATAATTTGAAATATAAAAAAATTCAAATAAATAAGTTTGTATGAAAAGAAACTCCAGTTTTTTATTCTACTGCCACGCTTTGTAAAATCTGGGGTATTTAAAAAATTAAATCCCAAGTAGAATAAAGGAATCGAGAAAAAAGCAAGCGAGTGCAAAGGGTTAATGTACTGTTTTTGGAATTTTTTTTGTGTGTGTTTATTTTTATTTAACCTTCAAGCCTCAGTGTTAGACCTGGCATTCATCTTTTTCTTCAATAAATATAACAAACCAGTCTTTGTTCTTTCTACTAAATTATAGCATGTAAAGTCACTCAGTTTATAAAGTGGAAAGGGCATTAAGAGGAAATGCTAATTCTAAACCTTGACTTTTTAAAAATCATTCTGGAATCTTTAGTTGAAAGCCTAATGACATGTTCAGACTACACATTTCATTCATTATAAAGTGGTAATTTCCTTTTTGTTACTGAAAAGGCAGCACACAAGCGTGTTACTGCTTCATTTTCTAAACAACTATTACTGGTTTCATATATTTCCTTCACTATAAACATGTTCTTTATACCTAAATGGTAGCATGATATACATACTTTTGCTACTTGCTTTTTTCTTTTTTTTTTTTTTTTTTTTTTTGAGACAGAGTCTTGCTCTGTTACCTGGGCTAGAGTGAGTGCCGTGGTGTCAGCCTCGCTCACAGCAACCTCAGGCTCCTGGGTTCAAGCAATCCTTCTGCCTCAACCTCCTAAGCAGCTGGGACTACAGGCATGCGCCACCATGCCCTGCTAATTTTTTCTATATATTTTTAGTTGTCCAGCTAATTTCTATTTTTTTTTAATAGAGATGGGGTCTCATTCTTGCTCAGGCTGGTTTCAAACTCCTGAGCTTAAGTGATCCTCCTGCCTCAGCCTCCCAGAGAGCTAGGATTACAGGCGTGAGCCACCATGCCTGGCCTTCGTGTTAAGTATATACATCTTAGTGATCTTTTTTTTTTTTTTCAAATTTTTATAAAATTTTTTTTCTATCTTGTTTCTTTTCCTTTTTTGCTAGCACCTTGATCTTGGATATCTTAGTGATCTTTACATGTTAGTACATATGACTCATTCTTTTTGATTTTCTTTTGTTTGGCTTTACCATAATTTATTTAGTCAATTACAGATAACACTGTAGTGATTGTGCACATATATGAGTATATGTATAGACTAAATTTCTGGATCCAAAGGTACATACTTTTTTTATTTTTATTTTTTTTTAATTTTTATTTTTTTTTATTTGGGGAGAACTTGAAGTAGAATGAAGGTACATACTTTTAAACTGTTGATAGAAATTATACATTGCCCTGTAATCTTACACTCCAGACAAAAATGTTCATAAGTGCCTGATTCGTCACACAGGTATTACCAAATTTTTTTTTTTTAATTTAATTTAATTTTTTATTTTAGCATATCATTGGGGTACAAGTGTTAAGGTTACCTATATTGCCCACGCCCCCCTCGCCCCTACCAAATTTCTTGATCTCTGTTGATCTGGTAGATGAAAAATAGTATCTCACTTTAATTTTAATTTGCATTTCATTTATTATGAAGTACAAGTAAGGAAGAGAAAGAAAATAGAAATTTACCTGTACTTTTAACCACTTATAACCTTTTGGTTTCTATCTAGGTCTTAGCACATGAATATACATTTGATCCTCCTTATCTGTGGATTCCATGTTTGTGAACTTACCTACTTGCTAAAAATTTATTCGTGACCCCAAAGCCAATACTTACCGTGTTTTCACAGTCATTTGTAGACTTGTGCAGAGTGGCAAAAAACTGGACCCAGAGCATACATTTTCAGCTCTGGCTGAATAAGTTGATGCTCTGCTTTTGTTTTCAGCTCTTACACTACAAACAAGTGTCCTTTTCGTGGTCTATTTACTATCATGTTTTTCACACTTTTGTGCTTTCATCGGTGATTTTGCTTTTTAAAACGGCCCCCACCCAGCGTGCTGAAAGTGCTGTCTAGTGTTCTTAAGTGCCTTGCAGAGAAAATTTGTGTGTGAGATAAGCTTCATTCAGGTGTGAGTTAGAGCGTTGGTCAGGAGTTCAATGTTAATGAGTCCATAGGATATGTTAAATAAGATCTCTTTAAATGGGAGCACACATAAAACAAGGCTATAATTGATTGGCTGACAAAAATGTTGTGACCAGAAGCCCACGGCACTTAACGCCTAGGGGTATTTTCCATAGGAGGAGCAGTTGTGTATTTGCTAATTCAGTGTTGGCAGCAATTTTATCGACTGTAACCACTGTGAATCATGAGTATTGAGAGTATATTTTAGCAGGCAAAAGTGGGGTCATTAGATGGATTATTTTTTATTTTATGTATTTTTTTTTTTTTTGGAGACAGAGTCTCACTCTGTCGCCCGGCCTAGAGTGCCGTGGCGTCATCCTCGCTCACAGCAACCTCAGACTCCTGGGCTCAAGCGATCCTCCTGCCTCAGCCTCCCAAGTAGCTGGGACTACAGGCATGCGCCACCACGCCCGGCTAATTTTTTCTAATATATATTTTTAGTTGGCCGATTAATTTCTTTCTATTTATAGTAGAGACAGGGTCTCGCTCTTGCTCAGGCTGGTCTCGAACTCCTGACCTCCAGCGATCCTCCCGCCTCGGCCTCCCAGAGTGCTGGGATGGGATGACAGGCGTGAGCCACCGCGCCCGGCCTTAGATGGATCATCTTTAATGAAGGAGCACGTAGAGATGTTTGCTGTTCATCTGTCTCTCTCAGGACAGCAGCGTTCTCGGATGCTGGCCACTCTCTTTAAGGACGAGAGGTGCCAGCAGCTCGCTGCGTACGGGATCCTGGAGAAAATGTACCTGGACAGGATCATCCGAGGGAACCAGCTGCAGGAGTTCGCCGCCATGCTGATGCCACACCAGAAGGCCACCACGGCTGACGGTAATGACCATGTCTCGCACGCGCGGTGGTAGACGTTTGCCTTCCTCTGGTGCGGACTAGCAGACGCCATATCGAATTAGAAGCATCTCGCTATCCTTTTACGTTTCTGTATAGCCCACTTCCTGATAAAAAGAGGAGGGACATTATATCGACTGAAGACGAGCATCCTACACAAACATGGGCTTCCAGTGTAAAAATAGCCTTATCGTTAAAGCATTTTGTGAAATGATGCGTTTTTGTTTTTTGCAAACTGTAAGAGCAGAAAAATTATAGGCTATGCTTATTATAATGCCTGGTTTTTAATCAACTCAAACCGTCGATAAGTAAAATCAATCCTGATCGAGCTGATCCTGATCTGACCTGATCTAATTCCGTCCCAAGCATCAGACTGGAATAGCGTGATTCTAACCCCGTCTTATTTTAGGTGCATCGGAATTTGGCATAGTTGCTTGCCCCAAGGTTACTCAGGGTAAAGTGTTGCCCATAAGAATAGAACTTGGTGTCGTGTTTCCTAGTTCGGGGGTGTATTTGCTTGAGTCAGACTGTGTTTGCCAGGAAAGAAGTTTTTAATAGTTGCTTGTTCATAACATTAATTATTTTATGTCCATTTGTCTAGAGAAGGTTTTAAAGAAGCTTGTAATGATGACACACACGATAATAGCAATATAGATGCAGGACAATCAGAAACATGGAAAAGATCAAGATAAAATTGCAGATGAGTTTAGCTGCAGAGAGAGTCATTAACGTGGGGGCTAGCTAAAAGATGTGCACTTCATGCAAGCTTACTGCCCTGAGTTAAGCCAGACCATTGTGAAGGGATGTATTGACCTACTATTGAATTTCTTTTATTTAATTGCACTTTAAGAAGCAATTGAGTTGATTCTCATGTTTCTATAAAGGAAATATTCTTTTTCCCATACAATATTCTTTATGTAGATCATCAGGAAAAAAGTGAGACTCTGTCTCAAAAAAAAAAAAGTGAAACCCCAAACCCAAAGGGTTAAATCCATTTACCTATTTAATAATTACTTACCATTTGCTCATTTTCTAATTATGTTATTTTTATTTAATTGCATATTAGCCAAATAAGGCATTTTGGTTGCTTGAAAAAAAATTGTTTTTAGAGACAGGTTCTCAGTCTGCTGCTTAGGCTAGAGTGCAGTGGCACAATCCTGGCTCACTGCAGCCTCAAACTCCTGAGCTCAGGTAATCCTCCTTCTCAGCGCCATGAGTAGCTAGAACTACAGGCATGTGCTACCACGCCTGGCTAATTTTTTTTTTTTTTTTTTTTTTTAGACAGAGTCTCACTTTGTTGCCCGGGCTAGAGTGAGTGCCGTGGCGTCAGCCTCGCTCACAGCAACCTCAGACTCCTGGGCTCAGCGATCCTCCTGCCTCAGCCTCCCGAATAGCTGGTATAGGCATGCGCCACCATGCCCGGATCATTTTTTCTATATATAGTAGTTGGCCAATTAATTTCTTTCTCTTTATAGTAGAGACGGGGTCTCGCTCTTGTTCAGGCTGAACTCCTGACCTGGAGCAATCCTCCTGCCTCGGCCTCCCAGAGTGCTAGGATGACAGGCGTGAGCCACCTTGCCCGGCTTTTTTTTTTTAATTATAAAAGTGAGGTCTCACTGTGTTGCCCAGTACTTTAAAAATTTTAGTCAGAGAAATAATGATGATGATTTTAAGTTACTACATGCCTAGAAATGTTCAGGATAAAGAAAGTGTCTTTGGCCGGGCACTGTGGCTCACGCCTGTAATCCTAGCTCTTGGAGGCCGAGGCGGGCGGATTGCTCAAGGTCAGGAGTTCAAAACCAGCCTGAGCAAGAGCGAGGACCCCGTCTCTACTATAATAGAAAGAAATTAATTGGCCAATGATATATATATAAAAAATTAGCCGGGCATGGTGGCGCATGCCTGTAGTCCCAGCTACACGGGGCTGAGGCAGAAGGATCACTCGGCCCAGGAGTTTGAGGTTGCTTGAGCTAGGCTGACGCCACGGCACTCACCTCTAGCCTGGCAACAAAGCGAGACTCTTGTCTCAAAAAAAAAAAAAAAAAAAAAGAAAGTGTCTTTTTAGAGTGTAAAACTAGTTTCAAACTTACAACTGTCTTATTTATGTTTATTTAAGGTTCCAGCATCTTGGACAGAGCTGTTATTGAACACAATTTGTTGTCTGCAAGCAAATTATATAATAATATTACGTTTGAAGAACTTGGAGCTCTCCTAGAAATCCCCGCAGCTAAGGTATTTTCTTGATTCCAATATATAGAAAGGAAGTTAAGAGACAAAACTAGGGAATAATGAGAAAATAAAATATATAATTGATAAATGTTAGCAACTACCACAAAAATTACACATAAAAAGCCTCAATAGGCCGGGCGTGGTGGCTCACGCCTGTAATCCTAGCACTTTTGAGGCCGAGGCGGGCGGATTCTCAAGGTCAGTAGTTCAAAACCAGCCTGAGTGAGACCCCGTCTCTACCAAAAATAGAAATAAATTAATTGACCAACTAAAAATATATATACAAAAATTAGCGGGATGGTGCGCATGCCTGTAGTCCCAGCTACACGGGAGGCTGAGGCAGGAGGATCGCTGAGCCCAGAGATTGAGGTTGCTGTGAGCCAGGCTGACACCACGGCACTCACTCTAGCCTGGGCAACAAAGTGAGACTCTGTCTCAAAAAAAAAAAAAAGCCTCAATAAATGGAAATAAATTATTTAAATATTAAACTAGTACAACAATAGTATTAGAAAGTACTTTCTTAGAGAGTTCATGGGGTAATAAATACTGTGGAAATTGAAATGCAGTAACACTAGTTTATTTTTTTGAGGTGTGGACCCGGTGAGTAGAAAATTTGTTAGTTTGATTTTATTTTGAGCAGAGGCGAAAATGGATAAAAAAGTTATATTCAAGTAAAAATTCTATAAGAAAAACAGATCCCGATTAACTTAAAATAATGAAATAAGAAATAATGAGTATTATTATTATACTCAGAATAAATACTTATATTTCTTATATTATAAATACTTAATATTTCTTATACTCAGAAAGAATTGGGGAAATAGCCAGGTTTACAAGATTTATTCTTCTAGTGAATGGCAAATCAGCACATATGTAAAGCTTAGTGGTAGGTACTTAAACCAAAAGCTTTCAGTTCTCTTATGTGAGTAACTGTTAGATATAATTAAAGTTTCTGAGAGTTTTTTGTGTTTTTTTTATAGGCAGAAAAAATAGCATCTCAAATGATAACAGAAGGACGTATGAATGGATTTATTGACCAGATCGATGGAATAGTTCATTTTGAAAGTAAGAGGTTTTGTGCATTTCTGTCATCATGAAATGCCAGTGAACTGTTTTATATTTGTGATTAAAACACGTTGAACAATGTCTTTTGACCCAGAATCTTGTTACTGGAATGAACGTATTTCCGAAAGAAATAATTTAAAGTAATTTTTAAGAAGTTATATTCATGAATCTACTTAATGTCGCATTTTCTATGTTAAAAAAACGTTGAAACTTGAATTGTGCTACCAGTTCATTCATTTACTCATCAAACATTTAGGGACCGCGTATCATGTATCAGGCACGTAGCAAGGGCAGCTGTATTTCCTGTTCAGCAGCTCATTACGCTAATGCAGGCAGACTGGGCAGTGGATCCCTTAAATTTCTCACTAATGCCTTCTCAGCTTCTTATTCCCACCTAGTTTACACCCTCTGGTCAATTGACTCTTCGGCTTTCTTCCAGCTCATGCGACCCTTTTTTATGTTTACTTCTCTCCCTGTTTAACTTAGATTCCATGGTCCATTATTTCAGTTACTTTTTTTTTTTTTTTTTTTTGAGACAGAGTCTCACTGTGTTGCCCAGGCTAGAGTGTCATGGCGTCAGCCTCGCTCACAGCAACCTCCAACTCCTGGGCTCAAGTGATCCTCCTGCCTCAGCCTCCCGAGTAGCTGGGACTACAGGCATGCGCCACCATGCCCGGCTCATTTTTTGTATGTATTTTTAGTTGTCCAGCTAATTTCTTCCTATTTTTAGTAGAGACAGGGTCTCGCTCTTCTGGCTCAGGCTGGTTTCGAACTCCTGAACTTGAATGATCCTCCCGCCTTGGCCTCCTAGCGTGCTAGGATTATAGGCGTGAGCCACTACACCCTACCAAGTATCATTTATTAAATAAAACACCCTTTCTGTTAAAATTGTGATCTTTGACATATGTTAGGTTCCTATGTTTGACTCTATTTCTGTACTCTCTTTGGTTCTACTGATCTGTAACAAGATGATAATAATTTCACTTAAAATACTCAATAGTATTTTGGGGGTTCGTTCATGTTATGACTTGCAGTAAGTATTTCAACCCCTTTTTCAGGGTGAATGGTATTCCATTGTATCGATATACTGCAATTCCACCACCATTTTTCATTTTCAGAATTACCTTGGCCATTCTCAAATGCCAATTCTTTCTTATTAACTTTAATCATTTTGTCCTGGTTAGAAAGCAAAATAGAAAAAAGAAGGGTTGTCTTTGGAGTTTTCTCAAAGTTATGTATTAAGGAGGAGGAACTGATATTTTTATATTATTGCGTTTTTCCACCTGGGAATGCAATTTGTGTCTACTCAAGTTATTTTATGGCCTATATTAATATTTTATAGATTTTTGTCATTAAAAATGTGCATTAAATCTGTGCACTTTTTTTTGTAAATTTTGGTGCTGCCTTGAATGAGACTTTCCCCTCAGTTTTTAATTTCTAACTTCATATTGCTGGTATGTAGAAAAACCTGGTGGATTCAAGATGACTTGTTTGTTTAAATGTTATAATATTTATCCTTCAAAGTCAGAGACAGCCTTGAATACATGAATAGACTTGCTTTCCCCAGGAGGTGGCAGTGTCTACAAATCAGTAAATGTTAGTGATGAAAAAACCAGCTTCAGTGAAGTTGTCTTTTTCTGTGGCAGTTGTGGTTAACGGTTGGTTTTATTTTGTTTTCACTACTACTACCATGTTTCCCCAAAAATGAAACAGGGTCTTCATTTATTTTTCCTCCAGAAGACACCCTAGGGCCGATTTTCAGGAGATGTGTTATTTTGTTTAAGCACGGTACAACCATCTATATTGATTCAAATACAGTGAGGTCGTCTTCTTCTGGAACATCATCCTCACTCTCCAGACCCGAATCCACCTGAATGTCTTGCGACTCTGTTTCCTTTAGAGCACCGCCCCGATCTCTCCTGTCGAGCACTAGAGCTCTCACGGGCGGATGAGAAGGCTGCTCCTGTTCTTTCCCGCTCCGCGACGACACGCGTGGTTGTGCAGATGCGCTGCGCAGCCACGCCGTCACCAGGGCTGATTTTCATAGCACGCCCCACCAGGCTGATTTTCATAGCCACGCCCATCACCAGGGCTGATTTTCATAGCCCACCCACCACCAGGGCTGATTTTCATAGCCACGCCCATCACCAGGGACTGATTTTTTTTCATAGCCACGCCCACCACCAGGGCTGATTTTCATAGCCACGCCCACCACTAGGGCTGGTTTTCGGGGTAGGGCTTCTATTGCCCACATGCTTAGACATCCTGCAGGGGCTTATTTTACGGGTAGGTCTTATTTTGGGGGGGAACCCAGTAATAATGTGTATCCGCATGTATCTTTTTGTTTTGTTTTTATACTTTGTGGCCAGTGATTTGGGTACTCTTTCTTAACTATTTCTTAATTAGCTTAATTTTATTAGCCAAGATTTTTGGAGTAAACTTTAAAAAAAAATTGATACTACCTTATTTATCTTTTCACTCACATTTGCTATGAGCACAGAGGAGTGATTGCAGTTTTGTACGTTTATTCTCTTTTTTCTGTAGCCCGGGAAGCCCTACCAACGTGGGACAAGCAGATCCAGTCACTCTGTTTCCAAGTGAATAACCTTTTGGAGAAAATTAGTCAAACAGCACCAGAATGGACAGCACAAGCCATGGAAGCCCAGATGGCTCAGTGAATCCTTGCGGAACTTATGTGCACATTGCGTCTTTCTCCATGTTGTGCAAATTAATTTCACTCTCTCTCTCAAAAGCATTTGCATCATGTATTTCAATCCCTTTTATGCTGGATTCCATTTAAAGAAGACATCCTTAGAGCAGAAAAAAGTACAAGCATTTAAAAATACCTAGTTCCCATATCTTCAGGGTCTCTGTGTATTAAGCTAACTCAGACGTTTTGAAAGCTTTTCCTTTGAACAAAGTAGGTGACATACTCCCCCACTCCTTTTGGGAATTAAAACCAGCATCCCTGCTTCAGGCCAGTGGGCAGGTGGGCAGGGGAGTGTCCTTTTTGGAAATTTTCTTTCTTTCTTTTTTTTTTTTTTTTTGAGACAGACGCTCTCACTCTGTCGCCCGAGCTAGAGTGCTGTGGTGTCAGCCTCGCTCACATAGCAACCCTCATGACTCCGCTGGGCTCAAGCGATCAAACTCCTGCCTCAGCCTCACCCGAGTAGCTGGCACATAGAGGCATGAGGATTGCTCCTCTAGACAGAAGATGGGA
>NW_017968519.1:2856245-2866403 GCF_000165445.2 Microcebus murinus
GATCTCGCTCTTGCTCAGGCTGGTCTCGAACTCCTGACCTCAAGCAATCCTCCCGCCTCGGCCTCCCAGACTGCTAGGATGACAGGCGTGAGCCACCGCGCCCGGCCTGCCTCTCTTCCCTGCCCTCCCTGGCGTGACGTTGGGGTCATGTTTGCACAGGAAGTTCCTGCCACCAGCGAGTCTAAGAAAACCCCTGAGAACGACGGGCAGGTGTTCAGGGCCAGGAACTGGAGAAATCGTCAGGGCCGACAGTGAGCGCGGCGGCAGGGAGCAGATTCTAGATGGGCACTTGGGAAAAGAGTAGAGTCCTGTCATCGTTAGGAGATGAAAGAAAGTACAAGTCAAGGGACATTAGCATCCAAAGCTTGCAACGCTTGCTGCCATTCCACTTCAAAGGATTTGTGTAAGAAAAAAGGGCCTGGCCGGGCGAGGTGGCTCAAGCCTGTCATCCCAGCACTCTGGGAGGCCGAGGCGGGAGGATCGCTCGAGGTCAGGAGTTCGAGACCAGCGGCTCAAGCGATCCTCCTGCCTCAGCCTCCTCCCGAGTAGCTGGGACTACAGGCATGCGCCACCACGCCCGGCTAATTTTTTCTATATATATTTTTAGTTGGCCAATTAATTTCTTTCTATTTTTAAAGTAGAGACGGGGTCTCGCTCTTGCTCAGGCTGGTCTCGAACTCCTGACCTCGAGCGATCCTCCCGCCTCAGCCTCCCAGAGTGCTAGGATGACAGGCGTGAGCCACCTCGCCCGGCCTGCCACTCTTCTCTGCCCTCCCTGCCGTGACGTTGGGGTCATGTTTGCACAGGAAGTTTCTGGCACCAGTGTGTCTAAGAAAACCCCTGAGAACGACGGGCGGGTGTTCGGGGCCAGGAACTGGAGAAATCGTCAGGGCCGACAGTGAGCGAGGCGGCAGGGAGCAGATTCTAGATGGTCACTCGGGAAAAGAGTAGAGTCCTGTCATCGTTAGGAGATGAAAGCAAGTACAAGTCAAGGGACATTAGCATCCAAAGCTTGCAACGCTTGCTGCCATTCCACTTCAAAGGATTTGTGTAAGAAAAAAGGGCCTGGCCGGGCGAGGTGGCTCACGCCTGTCATCCTAGCACTCTGGGAGGCCGAGGCGGGAGGATCGCTCGAGGTCAGGAGTTCGAGACCAGCCTGAGCAAGAGCGAGACCCCGTCTCTACTTTAAAAATAGAAAGAAATTAATTGGCCAACTAAAAATATATATAGAAAAAATTAGCCGGGCGTGGTGGCGCATGCCTGTAGTCCCAGCTACTCGGGAGGAGGCTGAGGCAGGAGGATCGCTTGAGGCCAGGAGTCTGAGGTTGCTGTGAGCGAGGCTGACGCCACGGCACTCACTCTAGCCTGGGGGACAGAGTGAGACTCTGTCGCAGAAAAAAAAAAGAAAAAAAGAAAAAAAAATGCAGGGCTTCTTGAAATAGAGCAATCACAGGAGAGTCACAAGAATCTCATTGAAAACAGGAAGGCGGTAGAGTCAGCGCTGGGAAGGGAGTGAATAGGAAAGAAACCGGAAAAACACGCCAAGAGCATGGGGTGAGTGAAGAGGGGAAAGTTCTAAAAGGAGGCGATGGGCCAGACAAGAACCAGGAACTCAACGCCAGGCAGGGAAAATAAGCGAGTGAAACAGACTGGAAATCAACCCGAAACAGACTGGAAATCAACCCGAAACAGACAGCCGTGAGTGGTAGGTATCAGTATGTCAAACTGCAGAGCCTTTCCTGGGATCTAGATAATAATATCCAACGCTACTCTGGGAGGCCGAGGCGGGAGGATCGCTCGAGGTCAGGAATTCGAGACCAGCCTGAGCAAGAGCGAGACCCCGTCTCTACCAAAAATAGGAAGAAATTAATTGGCCAACTAATATATATAGAAAAATTTAGGCATGCATGGTGGCGCATGCCTGTAGTCCCAGCTACTCGGGAGGAGGCTGAGGCAGGAGGATCACTCGAGCCCAGGAGTTTGAGGTTGCTGTGAGCGAGGCTGACGTCACGGCACTCACTCTAGCCTGGGCAACAGAGTGAGACTCTGTCTCAAAGAAAAAATATATATATCCAACGCCAGCTGACTGGTGCCACATGAGAAGGAGGGACCCATCTTTGCAGATCTTCCAAAAGTTTCCAAGAGAAGCTTTAAATCTAGATCGGAAAACGAGATTTTTTTGGCGTGAAATCTGATTTTTTGCACGTATCCTATCATTATAAAATGGAAACAAGCAATGCATCCAGAGATTCCATTATCGTTCACGACAAACAAAACAAATCTGAGGGCTAAATCCACGCGCGGGTTTCCGGCTTTTGACTTTCAGGTTAGCGATAATAGCCCAGAACTCAGCGAGAGCAGAAATAACCATTTTATTTTCTTTCTAATTTTTATTATTATTATTATTTTTTTGAGACAGAGTCTCACTCTGTCGCCCAGGCTAGAGTGAGTGCCGTGGCGTCAGCCTCGCTCGCTCACGAGCAACCTCCAACTCCTGGCTCAAGCGATCCTCCTGCCTCAGTCCTCCCGAGTAGCTGGGACTACAGGCAGCGCCACCACGCCCGGCTCATTTTCTAATATATATTTTAGTTGGCAATTCATTTCTTTTTATTTTTTTAGTAGAGACGGGGTCTCGCTCTTGCTCAGGCTGGCCTCGAACTCCTGACCTCGAGCGAATCCTCCGCCTCGGCCTCCCAGAGTGCTGGGATGACAGGCGTGAGCCACCGCGCCTGGCCGCGCTGCATTTTTTAAAAACTTTAATGACTTATAATCTTTTCATATTGTCAAACACACTTTTGCGGAGAAACATTTTCCTTATTTCAGGGTTCATTACCGAACCGGTCGGAAACACTCTCTGTGCGGATCTGACTCTGAATAACAGCCTCCTCCCTTCCCTTTCGTCCCAGGGAACTTTCTAGTTCCTTGGAAACTGCCTTCTGCTTAACACAATCAATAATAAAAAAAAAAAACTATCTTTTTCTTTCTTTCTTTCTTTTTTTTTTAATGTAATACTGCTCTGGGTTTGTCAAAATAGCAAGACTCTCTTTTTATATTTTTTTCTTTTATTTTTTTCTTTTTATTCCTTTTCTTTATTTTTTTTTTGTTTTATATTTTTTTAAGAACGTGTTCTGTAATAAAAAAGACTTTCTTATCTAGGGTACAGCTGTATCAAAGCTCCACCCAGAGCTTTTCAGAACAGGCCGGTACACAGAGGATATCTGAGAATAATTTCCTGTGGGTTGCTATCTTCTAAGGCTTTTTTTTCTTTTCTTTTTCTTTTTTTTTTGAGACAGAGTCTCACTCTGTCGCCCAGGCTAGAGTGAGTGCCGTGGCGTCAGCCTCGCTCACAGCACTCCACTCCTGGCCTCAAGCGATCCTCCTGCCAGCCTCTCCTGAGTAGCTGGGACTACGGCATGCGCCACCAAGCCAGCTAATTTTTCTATATATATCGTTGGACAATTAATTTCTTTCTATTTTTTAGTAGAGACGGGTCTCGCTCTTGCTCAGGCTGGTCTCGAACTCCTAACCTCAAGTGATCGTTCTGCCTCAACCTCCCCAGTAGCTGGGACTACAGCATGCGCCACCACGCCGGCTAATTTTTTCTATATATATCAGTTGGCCAATTAATTTCTTTCTATTTTAGTAGAGATGGGTCTCGCTCTTGCTCAGCTGGTCTCGAACTCCTAACCTCAATGATCGTCTGCCTCACACCTCCCCAGTAGCTGGACTACAGCAAACGCCACACGCCCAGTAATTTTTTTCTATATATTTTAGTTGCCAATTAATTTCTTCTATTTTAAGTAGAGACGGGTTCGCTCTTGCTCAGGCTGTGCCTCGACTCCTGACCTCCAGCGAGCCTCCACCTCGCTCCAGAGTGCTGGGATGACGCGTGAGCCACCCGCGCCGGCCAGGCCTTTTTTCTTACAAATTCTTTAAAGTGGAATGGCAGCAAGCGTTGCAAGCTTTGGAGCATGAATGTCCTTGACTTGTACTTGATTCATCTCCTAACGGTGACAGGACTCTACTCTTTTCCAAGTACCATCTAGAATCTGCTCCTGCCGCTCGCTCACTGTCGCCCTGACGATTTCTCCAGTCCTGCCCCAAACACCCGCCCGTCGTTCTCAGGGGTTTCTAGACCGCTGGTGCCAGGAACTTCCCCTGTGCAAACATGACCCCAACGTCACGTCAGGGAGGCAGGAAGAGAGGCAGGCGGGCGCGGTGGCTCACGCCTGTCATCCTAGCAGTCTGGGAGGCCGAGGAGGGAGGATCGCTCAAGGTCAGGAGTTCGAGACCAGCCTGCAAGAGCGAGACCATCTCTACTTAAAAAATAGAAAGAAATTAATGGCCACTAAAATATATATAGAAAGTGAGCCGGCTTGGGCGCATGCCTGTAGTCCAGCTACTCGGGAGGCTGAGCAGGAGGAGCTGGGCAGGAGATCGCTTGAGCCAGGAGTCTGAGGTTGCTGTGCGAGGCTGACCCCGGCACTCATCTACACTGGGCGACAGAGTGAGACCCTGTCTCAAAAAAAAAATTGGCAGGGTTGGAGCCTCCACCATGAAATCAGACCTGGTGTCATGACATGCAGAGTGTCCCCAACCTGAGGTTCTAGAAGGTTCCAGGAGGTTCTAGAAGCAAGAGTGGAGGAGCCAGGTGACAACCCGGCTTCCGCAGAATGTCCCCCAGGCCCCGTCCCAGGTGGCGCGTGTTAGGAGCGCGGGCTGGGGGTGAGGAGGGGGCGGGGCTAACTGCTGTGTCCCCGTGCCAGGTCTGTGCGGGACGTTCTGCCCCTGTGTGCTGGCCGCCATGGTCGCCGAGGACCTGGACGAGTTCTGCCTGTGCGGGGGCAACCTGGCCATCCGGACCCTGTACCGCACCCGCTACGGCATCCCGGTGAGTCCCGCCCGCCCTCGCATCCCCAGCTCGCCCCGCTTCTCCATCCGTCTGTCATCTGTCTATCTGTCTGTCTATGTATCTATCGTCTACCTATCATCTATCTGTCTATCTATCATCTGTCTAGCTATCTGTCTTCTGTCTGTCATCTGTCTGTCTATCATCTGTCCATCTATCTATCTGTCTAGCTATCTGTCTGTCTGTCATCTGTCCATCTATCTATCTATCTGTCTATCTATCATCTATCTATTATCTATCTATTATTATCTATCTATGTATTTATTTATCTACCTTTTTATTTATTATCTGTCTATCTATCCATCTATTATCTATTCATCTATCTATTTATTATCCATCTTCTATCCTATTTATTATTTACTATCTATCCATCTATTATCTTCTTTTTATCTATTTAATTCTTTATTATCTATCTATCTATTTATTATTATCTCTATTTATCTATCTACTTATTTATTTATCTATTATTTTTCTATTTATCTTTTATTATTTATCTATCTATCTGTTATTATTTATCTATCATATTATTTTGCCACGACCATCTAAAGTTTTTCAGCCATCGACTTTGGAATATTTAGTGATAAACTCTCTACGGCCGGGCGAGGTGGCTCACGCCTGTCATCCCAGCACTCGGGGGCTGAGGCGGGATTGCTCAAGGTCAGGAGTTTGAGACCAGCCTGAGCAAGAGCGAGACCCCGCCTCTACTGAAATAGAAAGAAATTAATTGGCCAACTAAAAATATATAGAAAAAATTAGCTACGCACAGTGACACATGCCCGGAGTTCCAGCTACTTGGGAGCCGAGCGGGAGGCTCACTCAGGTCGGAGTTCGAGACCAGCCTGAGCAGAGACGAGACCGTCTCTACTAAAAAAAAATAGAAAGAAATTAATTGGACAACTAGAAGATAGAAAAAAATTAGCCGGCATGGTGGCGCATGTGTGAAGTCCCAGCTCCTCGGAAGGCTGAGGCAGGAGGATGGATCCAGGTCAGGAGTTCGAGACCAGCCTGAGCAAGAGCGAGACCACGTCTAAAAATAGAAAGAAATGATTGCAACTAACATATAATAGAAAAATGAGCCGGGCGCGGTGGCGCATGCCTGTAGTCCCAGCCACTCGGAGAGGCTGAGGCAGGAGGATCGCTTGAGCCCAGGAGTTGGAGTTTGCTGTGAGCGAGGCTGACGCCACGGCACTCTGCTCCTGCCCTGGACTTACTGCTCCCAGGGGACAGAGACAATCTATTACCTTCATAGGGCTCCACTCCCTCCCTGATAAAATGGCAGTACTGATGTCCCCTACCTGGAGTGGCAGCAAGAGTCACAACACAGAGCACACCGACGGTGCTTAGCGAGCACTAAGTGCCTGATAAATAATGATTATTAATGTGACTTTTGTCCTTCTCTCAGCGAGTGACTCACCTGGTTTCCCAGCCTCATGGCCCCTGCGAGGCTGCTGGGCTGCTGACTTCTCAGCTCTGCCACTGCTCGCCTGCAGCACACACTGCACTAACGCAACAATCCGCGTATTTCTTCTTTTCTTTTGTGTTCTGTTTTTTGAGACAGAGTCTCGCTCTGTCGCCCGGGCTAGAGTGAAGTGCCGTTGGCGTCAGCCTCGCTCAAGAAACCTCCAACTCCTGGCTCAAGCGATCCTCCCTGCCTCAGACTCCTCCCGAGTAGCGGGACTACAGCATGCGCCACCACGCGGCTCATTTTCTATATATATTAAGTTGGCCAAATTTCTTTCTCTATTTATAGTAGAGACGGGGTCTCACCTTTGCTCAGGCTGGTCTCGAACATTGTGACCTCAACGATCCTCCATCCTTGCCTCCAAAAGTGCTGGATTACAAGTGTAAGCCACCGTAACCGGCTGGTCTTAACCTCCTGAACCGACGGCCAGGTGTCACGTATACGCAGTTAGGGACACGAGGTGTGAGGGTGAGATTCTCAAGGTCATCCATGCCCAGAATGGTACAGAGCAGGGCACAGAGCCGCCTCTGGAGGTTGAGGCTCCAGGACAACTCAGGAAATAATACTTGGCTTTATGGACTTCCAAGAAGTCAGTTGACAGTGTCACTTTCATCTGTCATGAGGAAGTTTGTACCAAACAATACTTAAGGTCACTTCTGGTTTAGAGTTCCACGGCACATGCGTTCCTTGGACGATCCAGCAAGTGTATTTTATAGCAGCGAGCCTCTGTTTTTCCTCTTTATTATTATATTATCATTTTTCTTTTCTGAGACAGAGTCTTGCTGTGTTGCCAGGCTAGAGTGAGTGCCGTGGCGTCAGCCTCGCTCACGAACAAGCTTCAACTCCTGGGCTCAAGCGATCCTCCTGCCTCAGCCTCCCTCCCGAGTAGCTGGGACTACAGGCATGCGCCACCATGACCGGCTCATTTTTCTATATATTTTTATTAGTTGCCAATTAATTTCTTCTGTTTTTTAGCAGAGACGGGGGTCTCGCTCTTGCTAGGCTGGTCTCGAACCCCTGACCTGGAGCGATCCTCCGCCTCGCCTCCAGAGTGCTGGATGACAGGCGTGAGCCACCGCCGCCGGCCCAGGATATTATTGTGAACATGCAGCTGCTCATTTACCGCCAATGAGCTCCGTGTGTGGCCTGCGGATAATCTCCGCTTTTATAGATACGACAGCCACGATCACAAGGGCTAAGGGTCAGGACAGCGTAAAGGCTGAATTTGGACTCAAGTTCATTCTGACTACCTCCAAATGTCTGTTTTTTTCACTTCCTGTCTCGCTTTCCTGAGTAGATGTGCATTCAGCAACCTGCCCCTTCATCTCTCATTCATCTCATTCATTCACTCCCTCTGTGATTCCCCAAAAAGTGCTCAAAACAAGACTTCTTTGGGAATAGCTTGCAAACCACTCAAGCACCAGCCCCCTTTAACCATAGGGAATCTGAGGACAGCATTTTTTTTTTTTTTGAGACAGAGTCTCACTCTGTCGCCCGGGATAGAGTGAGTGCCGTGGCATCAGCCTCGCTCACCAGCCTCCGATCCTGGCCTCCAAGCGATCCTCCTGCCTCAGCCTCCTCCCGAGTAGCTGGGACTACAGGCATGCGCCACCACGCCCGGCTCATTTTTTCTGTATACATTTTTTTAGTTGGCCAATTAATTTCTTTCTATTTATAGTAGAGACGGGGGTCTCGCTCTTGCTCAGGCTGGTTTTGAACTCCTGACCTTGAACGAGCCCTCCGCGCTCGGCCCCCAGAGTGCGGGGATGACAGGCGTGAGCCACCGCGCCAGCATCTTGTTTCGGGCACCCAACTCCTAAGAAGCTAATTGCAGTCGAGGTCCCTTGTGGACTTCCGCCTGGTGTCACCTGTAGTTCATCTCCTTCTATTTTGGAAGAAGAATGTTTTTTCTTGTCTCCATTCTCTCTCTGTATGCATAGACGATGAAACAGACTTAGAATCGGGGTGTGTTTTGTAAACTTTTTCTAGGTCTCTCACAAATAGTAGTGACATTTTATTCCCCTAAAAATTAACTGAGTAGGCCAGGCGTGGTGGCTCACCCTGTAATAGCCTCACACTCTGGGAGGCGAGGCGGGAGGATCTTGATGTCAGGAGTTCGAGACCAGCCTGAGCAAGAGCGAGACCCCGTCTCTACTAAAAATAGAAAGAAATTAGCTGGACAACTAAAAATATATTAAGAAAAAAAAATTAAGCCGGCGTGGTGGCGCATGCCTGTAGTCCCAGCTACTTGGGAGGGAGGCTGAGGCAGGAGGATCGCTTGAGCCAGGAGTCTGAGGTTGCTGTGAGTGAGGCTGACGCCACGGCACTCACTCCTAGCCCGGGCAACAGAGTGAGACTCTGTCTCAAAATAATAAATAATCAAAATCAATCAATCAATAAATGAAGGGGACCATTCTAGAACTGAGGAGAGAGGCTGGGGCAAGGCTGTACCCCTCAGATCTACTGAAATGCCTCCTCGTGTTAGGAAGGGCACTGCTTGAAAGAGAGGCCAGGGTCTGCACCGATGGTTAAGTGACCTTCGCAGTCATTTCATGTCACTGGGTCACCAGAAAAATGGCGATCATGTCACGGAATTGTCATGACAAACAAACATGAAGTGAAATGTGTATTGCATTTATTTTTATGTTTTAATTAAGTTTTCTGTTTTTTATTTTTTCTTAAAAAACTTGAATAATTCTTTTTGATAATGATCTTGAGCTTAATTTCAGATGGATGAAATGTGTATTTTTATTTTATTATTATTTTTTGGGTCAAGCCCAGAGCACCCAGTGGCCTCTCACAGGCAAGGACCAAAAATTGTATTTAAAGAGGTCTGCAACAACTATCAATGCAAGGACCGGTGTGACTCTATTTATAGGTGACGTGTGGATCTGTTTTGTTTTTTGTTTTTTTTTAACAGGGATCTCTGTGCGGAGACTGGCTGTCGGTGGAACGTTTGTTGTCCTTGTACCGTTGTGTCAACTGAAGAGGGACTCGAGATGAGGAAAGAACTGTGTGCTTGTAAAGGCGCTTGGTAAGTGGTGAGCTTTTCTTTGACGATCTCACGAATATCCAATGAATCTTCTCAAGGACATCTTTTATTTGTTTATTATTTATTTGAGACTGAGTTTCACTCTGTCGACCCTGCTAGAGGCCCTTGGCTGTCAGCCTCGCTCACAGCAACTCCAACTCCTGGGCCTCAAGCGATCCTCCTGCTCAGCCTCTCCCGAGTAGCTGGACTACAGGCATGCGCCACCACGCCGGCATTTTTTCTGTATATGGTTTATTAATTTTTTCTATTAATTTCTATTATCTTTCAATTAATTCCATCTATTTTTAAGTAGGACATGGGGTCCTTGCTTTTTGCGGCTTGGTTTCAACTCCTGACTTGAAGCAATCTCCCGCCGTCGGCCTCAACTAGAGTGCTTGGGGATGACAGGCGTGAGCCCCGCCGCTACATGACATTTCTGTCAGGGCTGGTTACCCCGCTTGATGGGAGTTTGATGCCAAACTGCCCTTAGGGCCAGAGTGTGGCTGCACGCCTGTCATCCCAGCACTCTGGGAGCCGAGGCGGGAGCATCTTGAAGGTCAGGATTTCGAAAACAGCCTAAGAGCGAGACCCATCCTACTAAAAATAGGAGAAATTAATTGGCCAACTAAATAACAGAACCAATGAGCCTTGGGCATGGTGGCGCATGCCTGTTAAGTCCTAGCCTACTGCGGGAGGTAGGCTAGGAAGGATTGATTCGCTTGAGCCAGGAGTTGGGTTGCTTGTGAGCGAGGTGAC
>NW_017968519.1:2903933-2914449 GCF_000165445.2 Microcebus murinus
ACCAGCCTGAGCAAGAGCGAGACCCCGTCTCTACTAAAAACAGAAAGAAATTGGCCAGGCGAGGTGGCTCACGCCTGTCATCCTAGCACTCTGGGAGGCCGAGGTGGGAGGATCGCTAGAGGTCAAGAGTTCGAAACCAGCCTGAGCAAGAGCGAGACCCCCGTCTCTACTAAAAATAGAAAGAAATTAATTGGCCAACTAATATATATATAGAAAAAACTAGCCAGGCATGGTGGCGCATGCCTATAGTCCCAGCTACTTGGGAGGGAGGCTGAGGCAGGAGGACTGCTTGAGCCCTGGAGACTGAGGTTGCTGTGAGCGAGGCTGACGCCACGGCACTCACTCTAGCCCGGGCAACACAGTGAGACTCTGTCTCAAAAACAAAACAAACAAAAAAATTAAATCAAAACAAACAAGCCTGTGTCCTTCCATCTCCATCTACCGGTGTGTGAGCCACAGAGACAGGACTGTCCCAGGGACGCTGATTTATTCTGCAAGCCCATCCTCTCTGAGGACTGAGAACAAACACCTGCACCAGGACAACTCCCGAATCCCCGCTGCGGCCTGGTCACACCCCTAAGCTTCAGACTCCCGTCTGCGGCCACCTCCGCCTGCAGGTCCCCGGGCACCTCAAACTCAGTGTGCCCCAGATGTCTTTTCTCAGAAACCCTTTCCCCTCCTACATGGCATCTTCCACGCGGAATGTCCCCTCCTCGACTGACCAAGCGCCTGTCGCTGTGGTCCCACAGTGCCCGTGCGGCCCGGTGTCCTGCGATGGCCTGGTCATCTGACATCTCCCTTTCAGGCTCCTTAAAGATGGCCACGTTGGTTTAGCTACCTACTTTCCTAGGACCTGGTGCAATTCCTGGCACAAAGCCAGGGGTCCATAAATGTTTGCAGTAAACATACTAGTTTCTTTTCTTTTTTTTTTTTTCTCGAGATAGAGTCTCACTCTGTCATCCATGCTAGAGTGCAGTGGCGTCAGCCTCGCTCACAGCAACCTCAATCTCCTGGGCTCAAGCGATCCTCCTGCCTCAGCCTCCTCCCGCGTAGCTGGGACTACATGCATGCACCACCACGCCCGGCTAATTATTTTTCTATATATTTTTCAGTTGGCCAATTAATGTCTGTCTATTTTTAGTAGAGACGGGGTCTCTCTCTTGCTCAGGCTGGATTTGAACTCCTGACCTCGAGCGATCCTCCCGCCTCAGCCTCCCAGAGTGCTGGGATGACAGGCGTGAGCCACCGCGCCCGGCCAACATACTAGTTTCTTAATATTATCTTGTATATAGGAAGTGCTCAGGCTCCTTTTACCAAGATTCCCAGGTGCACTGAGAATATATTAATACTTTTCTACTTTTTTTTGAAAACAATAAATAGGACATTCATTGTGAGGATCTTAGGAAAAAAAAAATATTCCATCACAACTTTACCAGAAATCAGGCTCACATCTATTGCTTTAAGTATCTTTTGGTTCTTTAAAATTGCTGGAAAAAGGGTTCAAAAAACTGGAATTGTTCGAAGAATATTCTAGAATGTTCTAGGAATACAAAAGTATAGGAGTAGATATTTTTGCAAAAGATTGTGACGTTCCTACCGACCTCTCTTTTCACCAAGAAATATGTCCTGAACACCTGCGGGGCTATGAATGAAGAAGACCTCATCTTTTAGTCATTTACAGTCTACTCGTGGGGAGACACAGGAGTGTCTTTTCAAATTAATGCAGCTGGAATACTCTTTTCGAATTAATGCAGCTGGAATGAATAGGTGCCAGCTTAGTGTGCTCTGGGAGACCAGAAGAGACCTGCCCAACTTCCGCCTGGGGGGCTTCACAGAACCGTCACTAAGCTGTCACATGTGCTTTTACTTTAACCTTTGCTCTCGGACCATACTGCGCTTCCCGCCCCAGTCCCTGGATTCTTCAGGGCACCTAGATCAGACACTTTTTCATGACATACCTAGATTTTTTTAAAAAGTCTTTCATATGAAGAAACCTCCTCTAATTGTTTCTAAAGAAAAGAAAAAAAAAAGAATAAAAAAGTCTTTCGGAAAATAATAATGATCATAACGATAATTTTTTTTTTTTTTTGAGACAGAGTCTCGCTTTGTTGCCCAGGCTAGGAGTGAGTGCCGGTGCGTCAGCCTCGCTCATGGCAACCTCGACTCCTGTGCTCCAAGCGATCCTCCTGCTGCCTCGGCCTCCTCCCGGGTAGCTGGGACTACAGGCATGCGCCACCATGCCCGGCTAATTTATTTTTTTGTGTATATATTTTAGTTGGTCCATTAATTCTTCTATTTTTTTTAGTACAGATGGGGTCTCACTCAGCCTGGTTTCGAACTCCTGACCTCGAGCAATCCTCCGCTCACCCTCCCAGAGTGCTAGGATTACAGGCGTGAGCCACCACGCCCGGCCCATAACAATAACCTTAATAAATATGCAAGATTTCTTAGGTAATCAAAGTGGCTGACTGTCCTTCTTTACAATATGAAAGTCTGTTCTTGCTTTGGGGAATTTCATGACTGATTTGACATTTCATGTCTGCCTGCCTACCTACCTATACAAGCACGGTCTGAGAGGACCACAGGAAATACTCATGGTCGTTTCAAGCTCACCCAGGGCTAACTGAGGCCAGTACGTGATTCTTTTCATTAGCGGGTAGGTGACGACGAGAAGCAAGGACGCAGCTCCCAGAGCTATACTGAAAACAGGAGAAACCATTAAAAAGATTCGGGTCACTATCTCTTAGAAATCACTAAACACGTTAAGACAACAGTAGTGACACTAATTGGAAAATATTGTTTATCTTTACCCATATACTTTGTTATGTAAATTATCTTCCTACACTTTTGACTTTCCCTATTATAAAGGGTGATTAGAGTATTTTAAACGTTACAAAACAAACAAAAAACAGGTAACACATACAGTACTTCAACGTATTATGAGGCACTATTCTACATTAGAAAACCTATGAAAGTGTCCCTTAGGGAACATGGAGTCCAAATACTGACAGTGGCTCGGAATAATTAAATGCTGATCTCTCAACGCCTGTGGCTGAAAGCATTTTTGAAGCAGACTTTACAATATGTGGTACGTTACTTACACTTGCAAACGTACAAGGTGCTTGATTTGGCAGCCAATAAACTTTGCGGTAAAGATATTCCAATTTTATTTTATTCCTATCTTTTCTAGAGAATCTGTAAAGAGAGATTTTACACGTGATGATGGAAAACACATTTAACATACCTGTAGTAATTGAGACACAGAAGAACACCCAGGGCCAACGTCAGCTGCCCCCCAAGAAAAACGAAGGATTGAAATGTTGAAATGTTTCCAGCAGCTATGGGACGATTGGCTGTTCTTGTTACCTGAACACGTCAAAATAGATCCCTTAGCCTCATGTAATTGCTCATTTATTTAAACATTTAATCAAGAGACTGGCCCATGGTAGACACTAAGGCACAAAGGCAAATAAAGAGTGAGATCAGGCCGGGCGCGATGGCCCACACCTGTCATCCTAGCACTCTGGGAGGCCGAGGCGGGAGGATCGTTGAGCTCAGGAGTTCAAGACCAGCCTGAGCAAGAGTGAGACCCGGTCACTACTAAAAATAAAAATTAGCTGGGCATGGTGGCACATAACTATAGTCCCAGCTACTTGGGAGGAGGCTGAGGCAGGAGGATCGCTTGAGCCCAGGAGTTGGAGGTTGCTGTGAGCTAGGCTGACACAATGGCATTCACTCTAGCCTGGGCAACAGAGTGAGACTCTGTCTCAAAAAAAAAAAAAGAGAAAAAGAAAAAAAATTTTTTTAAATTAGTAGACATGAATACTGGTTCTAAAAAATGACTGTAGGTGTGCCTTCCTTAAGGAAAATTCAGACCATATGAAAGGCAAACTGGGCTGATTATTCGCTTTATGTAAGTCTATATAAGACTATTCACTTTATATAATTCAGTATGGGTTTCTTTTAAATTAAAAGTTCCCTTGATTACTTACTCAAGCATTTAATGATCTTGTACTAATTATGGTATAGCTGCTAGGATAAAAGGCAAATAAAATGGCCCTTCCCTTGAGAAAATAATGGTCTGTTGAGGAACAAAGAAATAATTATATACATGCATTAGAATATGCAGAGAGATATAATGAATCAAACTATTAACTGAAGTTTTCCCTGGGATCTTGGGGAAGGAGGTAAGGACAATTCGAACTTATTTTCCTTTGCATTTCTATACTATCTGAATTTTTCAGAATAAATATGTATTATTTTTTAAGGAAAAGAAAGAATAAAGTTACATTTTTTAAAGAAACAATTATAGCCGGCCGGGCATGGTGGCTCACGGCTAGAATTCTAGCACTTTGGTAGGCTGTGCTGGGAGGATCGCTTGAGGCCAGGAGGCCAGCCTGAGCAAGAGCAAGACCCCATCTCTACAAAAAATAAATAAGAAGATTAGCTGGACGAGGTGGGACCAGGCTATAGTCCCAGCTACTCGGGAGGCTGAGGCAGGAGGATCACTGAAGCTGAGGAGTTTGAGGTTGCTGTGAGCTATGATGATGCCATTGCACGCTAGCCCGGGCGACAGAGTATCACTCTGTCTCAAAAAAATAATAATAATTATAGAAAACGCTCATAAGGCTGCCTTGGTTCATTTAAATTAAGATGTGATTTGCATAAGAGGAGTCAGGGCTCTTAAATACATCTTAAAGAAAGGGGTGACAGATCTTCTTGGACACTCAAAGGTTCAAGATGGATTTTTCACTTTCACTCCTAACCTTCAACTCTTTTTTTTTGAGACAGAGTCTCACTCTGTTGCCCAGGCTAGAGTGAGTGCCGTGGCGTCAGCCTCGCTCACAGCAACCTCCAACTCCTGGGCTCAGGCGATCCTCCTGCCTCAGCCTCCTCCCAAGTAGCTGGGACTACAGGCATGCGCCACCATGCCTGGCTTGTTTTTTCTATATATTTTTAGTTGGCCAATTAATTCCTTTCTATTTTTAGTAGAGATGGGGTCTTGCTCAGGCTGGTCTTGAACTCTGACCTCGAGCCGATCCTCCCGCCTCGGCCCCAGAGTCTAGGATTACAGGCTTGAGCCACCGCGCCCGGCCTCTAAGCTTTTTTTTTCACTCTTTTACCCTCAGTTTTTCCAAATTCTCAATTCACTTTTGTAGAAATGGAAGGCACACCTTGCCCCTTGTGCCCACTCTTGTGCTGAGACAGGAGAAACGCACATGCACTTTGCAACACCTGATACCTACTAATACCAGGACCTCTCCGTGCTGGGGCACTAAATGATTATTGCTTAGGGGATCCAAAGTGACGCCACCGTCGTGTCATTCTGCCAGAACGCGAGAGGAGCTCTCCTCTCTTCCTTTCCAGGACAGAACTAACTTTTTATCGTATCCCGGTCCCACATGTCGTTGATAGTGCAGCCCTGCGCGCCCGCATCAGGACAGGCCCGGTGCCAAAGAGGGACAGCATGTACCAGTCCTGGAAAACAGCCCGGGTCAGCGGCCAGACCGATGCTCCAGGTACACGCGGCAGATACAGAAGCCAGGTCCCTAAGGGAAGAAAGACAAAAGACAAAAAGGCACAAATTCAAATCAGTTAACTGTCTTCCGTCGTTAAACACTTGTCCTTGGCCAGGCACGGGGGCTCACCCAGTGTAATCGCCTGGGAAGGCTGAGGCCAGGCAGATTGCTCGAGGTCAGGAGTTCCGAAAACCAGCCTGAGCCAGGAGCGAGGGGACCCCATCCTCTACTATAAATAAGAAAGAAATTAATTGGCCAAACTTAATATATATAGAAAAAATTAGCCAGGCATGGTGGCCACATGCCTGTAGTCCCAGCTACTCGGGAGGCCTAAGGCAGGAGGATCGGCTTGAGCCCGGAGTTGGAGGTGCTGTGAGCGAGGCTGACGCCACGGCACTCCACTCTAGCCTGGAACAAAAACTCAGTCTCAAAAAAGAGAAAAAAACAAATTAACACCGTTTCTCAAAGAACAGTATAGCAAAGTCAAAAAACACGTTATGAAAACTGGGAAAATAAACTTACAACCTCATATGACAAAAGACTATTTCTCCCTAATATAAAAAATCATCCCCTAAAAATGGAGAAGAAAAAAAAAATTGGAGAAGAGATCAACAGTCCAACCAAAAAATAGACCAAACACCATAAAAGAAGTTAACAGGAAAAGAAATACAATGGCTCTTACACATATGAAGAGTTACTCAACTTTGAGAAACACACATTAAAACCACCTTGAGGTCACATCTTGTCACCTTTCAGACTGACCAAACCCAAAGTCTGACAACACGTCCTACCTAGGGAATTGAATATTCTCGTGTATTTCTGATGAGGTTACAAAATGGTCCTACTGTTATGGAGGACAGCCAAAAGAATTTGAAAATTGGGGGCTTACATTTACACAACAGAAAGAGCAGGGAGAGAAAAAAACAAATAAGCAGGAAAAAAAAAAAAAAAAAAGGGAAGAGGCCTCAAGCTAAACCCTTGAGAAATGGCCATTCCAGACCCGAATCAGCTTGTCCTGGACACATTTTATTTAGTGGCCCTGAACTAACAACAATAGCTAACATTTACTGAGAGCTGAAACGTCAGGCAGAATTCTAAATGCTTTAGATGTATACTTTTGCCCCTGTTGGTTCCCACAATGTTTTTTTTTCTGTCTTCCCTATGACATTTCACTTCTGTCTTCACTCTCTGTTGTGAAGAAAAGATGCAGAGGTGGCGAGGAGAAAAGTAGGTTAAAGAAAGAAGTGTTTACTGTAGAAAAAGAAAGAACTCTCTGGGAAATGAAATCAAATGACCAAGTTCAGAGGCGTGATGGGCAAATCAAAGAGCCAGTGTAGGCTGAGTCTAAGAGTCATTCACTAATTACAGATTATCTTTAAGACAACAGAATCTCTCCCATAAATGCAATAAAACAAAAAAACACACTGCCGATTGAGTGGAAAGAGTGCCACCTACTGGAACCTTCTGAAATAATGTAGGCTGACCCATTTGAAAGTGGCACTGCCCTCTCAAAAAACAATGTGAAACCTGTTACCGGTTTAGGAAAGAAACAAGATATGACTTCAGCAGCGCAGAACAATGAACATACAACTACCCTACCAAAAAGCAAAGAGCTTAAATAAAGAAATATCAAACCTGGAATTCTACTCTGTTAATTATTATTCCTGGCATATGGTAGGGGCTCAAAAATGTTTGTTGAAAGCCAGGTGCGGTGGCTCATAGCTGTAATCCTAGCTCCCTGGGAGGCCGAGGCAGGGGGATCACTTGAGATTAGGAGTTCGAGACCAACCAGAGCAAGAGCGAGACCCCGTCTCTACTAAAAATAGAAAAGAAATTAATTGGCCAACTGAAAATATATAGAAAAAATGAGCCGGGCGTGGTGGCACATGCCTGTAGTCCCAGCTACTCGGGAGGCTGAGGCAGGAGGATCGCTTGAGCCCAGGAGTTTGAGGCTGCTGTGAGCGAGGCTGACACCACGGCACTCTAGCCTGGGCAACAGAGTGAGACTCTGTCTCAAAAAATAATAATAATTATTATTATTATTATTTATGGAGTGATTAAGTGGAAACCGGCGGGTCCCCTCAGAGGTTGTCCCAACCCGGAGTCCCGAGGTGACCCGGGGCGCCCGGCAGCCAAGCCCCAGCTCCCAGGCTCTCGTTCCAGTTGCCCGGTGGACAGCCGGGCAGGTGACCCGAGGCCCGCGGGGACATCCGGGCAGGAGACCCGAGGAGGCCGGCGGGGACAGCCGGGCAGGAGACCCGAGGCCGGCGGGGGACAGCCGGGCGGGTGACCCGAGGAGGCCGGCGGAGGACAGCCGGGCAGGTGACCCGCGGGGGACAGCCGGGCAGGTGACCCGAATCCCGCGGGGACAGCCGGGCAGGAGACCCGAGGAGGCCGGCGGGGACAGCCGGGCGGGTGACCCGAGGCCTGCGGGGACAGCCGGGCGGGTGACCCGAGGCCTGCGGGGACAGCCGGGCAGGTGACCCGAGGCCCGCGGGGACATCCGGGCAGGTGATCTGAGGAAGCCGGCGGGGGACAGCCGGGCAGGAGACCCGAGGCCCGCGGGGACAGCCGGGCAGGAGACCCGAGGCCCGCGGGGACAGCCGGGCAGGTGACCCGAATCCCGCGAGGACAGCCGGGCAGGTGACCGCAGGAGGCCGGCGGGGACAGCCGGGCAGGAGACCCGAGGCCGGCGGGGGACAGCCGGGCGGGTGACCCGAGGAGGCCGGCGGGGGACAGCCGGGCAGGTGACCCGAATCCCGCGGGGGACAGCCGGGCAGGTGACCCGAATCCCGCGGGGGACAGCCGGGCGGGTGACCCGCGGCCCCGCCCGCACTCACCGATGGGCTTGTCCAGCCGCATGAGGCGCAGGTAGGGCTGCAGAGGCCGCGGCGCCGAGTCCACCACCGCCGCCGCCGACAGGCCGAGCGGGCGCCCGCGCGGCTCCGGCCAGGCCCCTCGGCGGGGCGCCCTTGGCGCCGCGCAGGGAGAGGCGGCGTGTCGCGCGCGTGCTGACGTCACTCCGGCGTCCGGCCGGCGGCGGGCATTGCGCAGTGGCGTCGGCGGGACGCCTGTCCATGCGTGCCTGTATCTTCCCACGCCTGTGCTTGTGAACCAGGGATTGTCCTAGTGGCTCACCCTGGTAAGGAATATTTATTATATTATTATTTTTTTCTTTTTTTTTACTTGAAGTGAGTCAAGGAAATAGTTTTATATTATTTTAAAAATGTTTTTCCTTATATTTTTTTTTCTTTTTTTATCACGGACTGATTAGATACATTATTATTATTATTATATTTTTTTTTTGAGACAGAGTCTTGCTTTGTCACCCAGGGCTAGAGTGAGTGCGTGGCATCAGCCCAGCTACAGCAACCCAAACTCCTGGGCTTCAACAGTCCTTCCTGCCTCAGCCTCCGAGTAGGCTGGGACTACAGGCATCGTCCCACCATGCCCGGCCTAATTTTTTCTATATGGATTAGTTGGTCAATTATTTCTTTCTATTTATAGTAGAGACGGCGGGTCCTCGGCTCTGCTCAGGCTGATTTCGAACTCCTGGACCTCGAGCAATCCACCCCTCGGCCTCCAAGCAGTGCTATGGATTACAGGCGTGGAGCCACTTGGCGCGCCGGCCTATTATTATTACTTATTATTATTATTATTATCTGATTATTTATGAGACAGACTCGTCACTCTGGTGGGCCGCGGGATAGAGTGAGTGGCCGTGGCGTCAGCCTCGCTCACAAGCACTCCAACTCCTGGGCTCAAGGGGTCCTCCGGGCCCTCAGCCTCGCCCGAGTAGCTTCGGGTTACAGGCATGTGCCACCATGTCCGGCTAATTTTTTCTATGTATTAGTTGGTGCGAATTAATTTCTTTTATTCTATGTAGAGACGGGCGTCCGCCCGCCGCTTGCTCACGCGTGATCGACACTCCTGGACTCGAGCAATCCACCGCGCGCCGGGCCTCGTCAGCGGCAGATCAGCGTGAGCACCGCGCCCGGCCTATTATTATTTATTATTATTAGTTATTTGAGATGTACAGATGACTGGTGCTGCTTGTGGCCCGGGATAGAGTGAGTGCCGTGGCGTCAGCTCGTTCAAGCAACCTCCAACTCCTGGGCTCAAGGGTCCTCCGGCCTCAGCCTCCCTGAGTAGCTGGGACTACAGGCATGCTGCCACATGCCCAGCTAATTTTTTTGTATATTTTTCAGTGGCCATTAATTTCTTTTTCTATTTTAGTAGAGGGCGGGGGTCTCACTCTTTGCTCAGGCTGGTCTCGGAACTCCTGACCTGAGCGATCCCCTGCCTCAGCTCTAGAGTGCTATGGTGACAGGCGTAAGCCACTGCACCCCGCCCCTTTTCTTTCTTTTTTTTGAGACAGGTCTCACTCTATTGCCAAGGTAGGCACGTAGCATCATCACAGTTCACCCCAACCTCAAATGCATGGTTTCAGCGATCCTCCTGCCTCGCCTCCCAATTACACATGCTCCATGGCCAGCTCAATTTTTAAAGATTGTTAGAAGGTAGCAGACAATACCTTTCAGGTTGAACATCATTACCTTTTTCTGTATATTCAAAATTCATTAACTTCAGGCTTGAAGTTTTCCTATTAAAAAAGAAACAGGCGGGCGGCTGTGGCTCACGCCTGTAATCCTAGCTCTTGGGAGGCCGAGGCCGGCGGATTTGCTCAATGGTCAGGAGTTCAAAACCAGCCTGAGCAAGAGCGAGCACGCGTCTCTACTATAAATAGAAAGAAATTAATTGGCCAACTGGATATATATATAAATTAGCCGGGCCATGTGGCGCATGCCTGTAGCCCAGCTACTCGGAGACTGAGCGGCAGAAGATCGCTCGAGCCCAGAGTTTGGTTGCTTGTGAGCTAGGCTGACCGCCACGGCACTCATCTAGCCTGGACAACAAGCAAGACTCTGTCTCAAAAAAAAAAAAAAAAAAGAAACAAACAACAAAAGAATAAAAAATAATTTTAAAAATAAGGAAAA
>NW_017968519.1:2931041-2950483 GCF_000165445.2 Microcebus murinus
GAGACAGAGTCTCGCTGTTGCCCAGGCTAGAGTGAGTGCGTGTTGTCAGCCTCGCTCACAGCAACCTCCAACTCCTGGGCTCAAGCGATCCTCCTGCCTCAGCCTCCCGAGTAGCTGGGACTAAAGGTATGCACCACCATGCCCAGCTAATTTTTTGTATATGTATTTTTAGTTGGTCAATTAATTTATTTCTATTTTTGGTAGAGACGGGTCTTGCTCTTGCTCAGGCTGGTTTCAACTCCTAACTTGAGATCCGCCCGCCTAGGCCTCCAAAGTGCTAGGATTACAGGCGTGCGAGCCACCACGCCGGCCTTTTTTTTTTTTTTTTTTTGAGGCAAGAGTCTCACTCTTCCCAGGCTAGAGTGCCGTGGTGTTAGCCTAACTCACAGCAAACTCAGACTCCTGGGCTCAAGCGATCCTCCTGCCTCACTCTGAGTAGCTGGGATACGAGGCATGCGCCACCATGCCGGCTAATTTTTTATATTATATATCAGTTGGCCAATTAATTTATTTCTATTTTTATAGTAGAGACGGGGTCTTGCTCTTGCTCAGGCTGGTTTTGAACTCCTGACCTTGAGCAATCCGCCCGCCTCGGCCTCCCAAGAGCTAGGATGACAGGCGTGAGCCACCGCGCCCGGCCTCTTTTAATTTTTAAAAGTATTAGTTCTGTTTTTCTTTTCTTTTTGGTAATTCCTTTTATCAACATCAAAGGGTTTGATGAACCACTTCTTAAAAGTTAACATGCCCCTCTGGTAAAGAATCCTCAATACACTGGCCAGGCGCAGTGGCTCACACCTGTCATCCTAGCACTCTGGGAGGCCGAGGTGGGAGGATCGCTCAAGGTCAGGAGTTCGAAACCAGCCTGAGCAGGAGCCAGACCCCATCTCTACTAAAAATAGAAAGAAATTAATTGGCCAACTAAAAATATATAGAAAAAATGAGCCGGGCGTGGTGGCGCATGCCTGTAGTCCCAGCTACTTGGGAGGCTGAGGCAGGAGGATGGCTTGAGCCCAGGAGTTGGAGGTTGCTGTGAGCGAGGCTAACGCCACAGCACTGTAGCCCAGGTGATAGAGTGAGACTCTGTCTCAAAAAAAAAAAAAGGATCCTCAATAGTCCAAGTTATTAAACTATTTGTTGCCTGACTGCAAAGTGTTACAAAAGAAGAAATATGATTAGTTCATCATATCAAGGATTCTGAGATCTTAGGGTATCTGTGATAAAATTTCCATCAAGAATGGAGGAAGTTAGTGTTTGCCTGATCCTAAAACATTAACCAGACTATTTCTGGGGAATAAAATTCTCACGCATATATGGTTTATGTGTGTGTATGTGAATATCGCATATAATGATTACATGATAACATAATAGAATTTTTTTTTCTAGTTTCCTGGAGGCTGGGGGAGATGTCATTGATTCAGTAACATGGCATCAGTAATATATCTTCCATTTAATACTAGCAAAGTAATGCTAGCTTTATTTATTCCTAGTTTTCAAAAGTTATTTCCATTTAACGGTAATGGTTCTATAGTACAAATAAGAACAAATGGTGCCTCAAGAAAACATGTCGAATTTTAATTAATAAACAAATTTTACCTGTTTTTAATACTAATGGTGGTTTCTTCAATATAAAAGATCAAGGAATACACCAAGGAACCCGTGAAATTACAAGTAGCTAAAACAAATGCTTGCAAAGAACGGGATAACCAGTGGATACCTACTGTTTTTTTTTTTTTCTTTGAGACAGAGTCTCACTCTGTTGCCCAGGTTTAGAGTGAGTGCTGTGGTGTCAGCCTCGCTCACAGCAACCTCAGACTCCTGGTCCAGCGATCCTCCTGCTAGGCTTCTCGAGTACCGGAATTATCCAAAAAAAAAAAAAAAAAAAAATAGAAAAAGAAAAAAAGAAGTGGTTCGAGTATCTTCTAGCTCCTACCTCTTCAGCATCTTGACAGTCTTCCCTCGAGGCTGCCCGACGTCTGGACCGTAGAGTTTTGCATGTTTGTAAGTGGACTTTCTCAGAAGTTTATGCAATTCGATAAAATCTTCTCCCAACTGTAATCCATCGATGAAAATACCAGCCTTCTTCTGGAAACTGTTAGGTTCTGAAAGACAGCAATTCTCAAAATACTATCCACCTAGAAATGTTTTACTTAAAAGCAAACACACAGCAGCATCTAAAAACAACAGAACATTTTCGAAATTACAAAAACTTAGAATACAGGGTGTATGAATTTCTTTACTGAAAATTACCGTAGAGAGTAAAATCTGAGCTTTTTTTTTAACAACAAAAATAAAGGAAAAAAAACTTAGAATTCAATGTCAAGAAAATTAAAACCCTTAATTATAAAGAAAGTATTCCAGAAACACAAAGATTTAAACTAAATTATATAAGTGATGTGTGAGAAGGTAAAACAATTTAAAGTTAATAATGTGGCCAGGCACAGTGAGTGGCTCACGCCTGTCTTCCTAGCACTCTGGGAGGCCGGGGCAGGAGGATCGCTCAAGGTCAGGAGTTCGAAACCAGCCTGAGCAAGAGCAAGACCCTATCTATACTAAAAAATAGAAAAAATTAGCTGAGCAACTAAAAATAAAAACAAAAAATTAGCCGGGCATGGTGGCGCATGCCTGTAGTTCCAGCTACTCGGGAGGAGGCTGAGGCAGGAGGATCGCTTGAGCCCAGGAGTTGGAGGTTGCTGTAAGAGAGGCTGACGCTACAGCACTCTAGTCTGGGCAACAGAGGGAGACTCTGCCTCAAAGATAAGTAAATAAATAAATAAAGTGTATAATGGGACTATTAAACCAATGGATATTTGGAAAATATAATAATATTAATTATTTCATAACTTAATTTACTTTAATAAGAGTTTGGGCAAGAGGAAGACGTGCTCATCATATGACTACACCTCATTCCCCACTTTATCTTCAGTTCCATTGGCTAATGTGTGGAAAAAAGCACTATAAATATGTTTGGAATAAATGTGGCTAATCATTAATACTTTAGTTAGAATTTACAAGTTACAAAAAGTTGCAAAAAAAAAAGGGAAGAAGGAGACAATCAGGAGGTTGGCCCAGGTAGAGTTCTACAGCGGAATGTTCTAGACAGCCTGAGCATGTAATAAAGGTTGGAAAGAGTTGCTGAGATTAACTGAGAAACAGAGAAAGGAAGGGAAGAGTAAACCCAGCTGCCTGCTCCACAGTTTGGTTAAGTCCAGCCTGACAAGCCTAACAAGGTTAAGTGACATTGAAAATCTCAAGGGAACCCAGGGGCCAGGAAGGTTGCTGGCTACAACTACTTGTTCTCACTTCAAGAGTAACATAAACTGGGATTCCCAAAAGGTTCTGGGATTATATTACAAAGGAGTTGTCTGCCATATGCAGTTCCAAATGTTGCATTGTTGAGCCATTACAAGAATGTGTCCAGGCCGGGCGCGGTGGCTCACGCCTGTAATCCCAGCACTCTGGGAGGCCGAGGCGGGAGGATCGCTCGAGGTCAGGAGTTCCAGACCAGCCTGAGCAAGAGCGAGACCCTGTCTCTACTAAAAGTAGAAAGAATTTAATTGGCCAACTAAAAATATATAGAAAAAAAATGAGCCGGGTGTGGTGGCGCATGCCTGTAGTCCCAGCTACTCGGGAGGAGGCTGAGGCAGGAGGATCGCTTGAGCCCAGGAGTTTGAGGTTGCTGTGAGCGAGGCTGATGTCACGGCACTCTAGCCCAGGCAACAGGGCGAGACTGTGTCTCAAGAAAAAAGAATGTGCCCAGGCAAAAGTACATTTGTTAATACTAAAAAGGATGTCAGACATAGGAAAAATAATGCCAGTGAGGAAATCTCCTTATGAATGAGAGGTCCCTGCGTGCTTACCATTGCCTAGTTCCCAGGAAATGTTGTAATTCTTGGAAGAGCAGTAGTCCAGGAGCAACTGAGCATTGGAACTGTTCCACTGCAAATCTGCCGTTCTTAGCAATGCGTTCAGACCAAAGATCAAGTCCAGCCCCGAGCAATTTGCAAAAGTGTACAGCATGTCCACGGAGCTTCCTGCAAGAAAACGGTCATATGTCATTCAATGGTTAGGTCAACAGCCACATTGACCAGTTCTCAGATTGTTTCATGGTGGATTCTTTTTTGGGGGGAGTGGGGGTTCGAGCCCTTCAATTTTTCCTTGCTGGGTTTGAGGCCTGCCATGCATCACTAGCTCACACAAGTCAAACTCCTGGGCTCAAGCCAATCCTCCTGCCTCCAGCCTCTGAGTTACTTCGGGACACAGGCTGCGCCACATGCCCTAATTTTCTTTATATATATTAAGTGCATTAATTCCTTTCCTGTTTTATAGTAGACGACGGGGTTCTGCTCTTGCTCAGGCTGGTTCGAATCTGCCCTTTGACATCCCCAGCTCGGCCTCCAGAGTTGCTTAGAATTACAGGCGTCGAGCACCTCGCCTGGCCCAGGCCTAATTTTTCTATAATATAGTTGGCCAATTATTCTTTTTTTTTTTTTTCTCAGCATTTCATCAGTATAATTCTCTATTTAAGTAGAAGACGGTCTCGTCCTTGCTTCGCTTGGGTTCAACCTCTGACCTTGAAGCGATTCTCCTGCCTGTCTGCCTCCAGAGTCTAGGAATAAACGTGAGCCCGCGCCCGGCCTCTGTTGTTAAATTCAAGGAATTCCATTCTTGAAAAGTGACTATAATTATGTCTAAGAAACAACAAAATTATACAGGGACATTAAGAAAAAAAATTCTTGATTTCATTTGAATGGAGTCAAGGAGAAGAAACCAGAAGCTCTGGTCTAGTGTTCCTTCCTTGCCGTTATTCCCCTGTAAGTTTTGCCAGAGTGTCCAGCCACCAAACGTGGGGACTGGGGTGCCGGGGGTTAAGAGTTGGGTGGTGAGAAAGAGAGGTGGAGAAGGAGGAAAGAAAAGGCCGGGCGCAGTGGCTCACACCTGTCATCCTAGCACTCTGGAGGCCCGGGAGGGAGGATCGTCAAGGTCAGAGTTGGAACCAGCCTAAGCAAGTGAGACCCCATCCTCTACTAAAATAGAAAAGAATTATTGCCAGCTAAATATATTGAAAAAATAGCTGGGGCACTGGTGGGGCATGCCCTATAGTACCACTAGCTCGGAGGCTTGAGGCCCAGAGATGTTGAGGCCAGGAGATTGAGGTTGCTGTGAGCGAGGCTGACGCCATGGCACTCACTCCAGCCCGGGCAACAGAGTGAGACTCTGTCTCTCCAAAAAAAAATAAATAAATAAAAAAAGGAGGATAGAAAAGAATCTGCTCATTAAGGATGATTATTTTAATAAGGGAGTCCTCCTTTCTGCTGTCACTCCCAGAATGACACCTGTCACATCACTTCCTGTTCCTGCAAAAACCAGTTTGCGCTGTGAGTCTGCATTCCCATGACAAATTCCCATGACAAATGTCATCTTCCAAGGTGACATGTACTAGAAAACTTGCGTATATCTTCCAGGGAACCTGTTTTTTTTTCTTCTTTTTTTCTTTGAGACAGAGTCTCACTCTGTCGCCCTGGGCTAGAGTGCCGTGGCATCAGCCTCGCTCACAGCAACCTCCAACTCCTGGGCTCAAGCGATCCTCCTACCTCAGCCTCCCGAGTAGCTGGGACTACAGACGTGTGCCACCACGCCCAGCTAATTTTTTCTATATATTTTTAGTTGGCCAATTAATTTTCTTTCTATTTTTAGTAGAGACGGGGTCTCGCTCTTGCTCAGGCTGGTCTGGAACTCCTTACCTTGAGTGATCCTCCCGCCTCGGCCTCTCAGAGTGCTGGGATGACAGGCGTGAGCCACCGCGCCGGCCTGGCTGGAGTTATACAAACCCAGCTGCACGGTTAGCAAAGAAGGCATTCTGCCTGCGACAGGAAGTATGAAGGCCCAAGAGGCAGGGAAAGATGTTAGAAGTCTACCATTACGGTAACAGAAAGATCGTGTGAGGTTGCAAAGGTTTTTTTAGAAATCGAAGCTAACTGGTATGTTCAATATGACCAAAAAAATCGAGAATCCCTTAATTACCTAACACCATGGCGGCTTTTCCTACTAGGCCGGTATCAGAATGATCGATTACACATGTGTACTGTGATTCTCTGGTAGTTTTTGTCACTCCTTTAATGGGATCTGAAATGGCCCTGCCTTACGTCAAATTCCGCTCAACCATAAATCATGCTTATTATACGATCAAGTAGCTTCCCTCTCTCTTAAAAATGCAAAAAATAGGCTGGGCGTGGTGGCTCACTCCTGTAATCCCAGCACTCTGGAAGGCCGAGGTGGGAGGATTGTTTGAGGCCAGGAGTTTGAGACCAGCCTGAGCAAGAGTGAGAACCAGTCTATACTAAAAATAGAAAAGAAATTAGCTGGCCAACTAAAAATATATAGAAAAAAAGTAGCAGGGCATGGTGGCGCATGCCTGTAGTCCCAGCTACTCGGGAGGCTGAGGCAGGAGGATCGCTTGAGCCCAGGAGTTTGAGGTTGCTGTGAGCGAGGCTGACGCCACTGCACTTACTTTAGCGTGGGCAACAGAGTGAGACTCTGTCTCAAAAAAGAAAAAAAAAAAAAACCAGAAACAAAAGCTTTAGACTGAGGATTTCCCAAGGACTCTTGCTAGTATATTTGGGTATCGTACAGCTTTGTACACCTGCTGGCGCACTCACTAGATTCTAGTCCAAGTCCAACCTGTCCAGATATTCTGGGGCAAGAGCACCTGTAGGGTGCCTTTCATTTCTTACGTGAGTAGGTGGTGTTCTTGAAGTTTTTCTGATACTGTTCTCGCAGTAGCCACTGCTCCTGGAAGAGCCATTCCAGCTCTAACTTCTTATGCACATGGGGAGGGATGGATCCGGATTTGCAAATATCTGCAAGTGGAAGAGACCAGTTAGAAAACCTGTTTGCACAGAGAGAAGACTGAAATCCTACTTACAACATATTTAGTCAGCTATGTAGATGACTTATACACAGGGTAATTAAACTCTGGGTGACGAGGTATGAGATCACAGAAAGATAGATTCTGTTACACACCTGTCAACTTTATAGGCTCAGCATCCCCACACACACAAAAAGCAAAAATAAAAAAAAAAAAAAAACAAGCAAAGGGCAGGTATCTTTAGAAACACTGAACATACATACCCTGGACATAATTCTAGAAGACTCCTCAGGAGCTTCCAGCCCTACTGAAAAAAACAGAGCTCAGTTCTCCTGAGCGTCACTTTGAACACACAAAGAAATTTGTTTTACACGGAGTATATCTGCATTGCGGTGATTGCCTGTTGCCATAATGGGAGGTAGGACCGGTGTTAGTGACTTTTTTCCCTTTAAATTTGGTGCCATCAGAGCTACTGGGACCTATCTCACCCTGCACCTTTGAAAGAAGCTCACCAACTTATACACAATGATCAAGAACACAAAAACAGGGGCCCAGGGACGCTGTGGCTCACCTCCTAGCAATCCCACACTCCGGGAAGGCCCACGACGAGGATCGCTCGAGGTCAGGAGTCGGAGAAACGCAGCCCTGAGCAAGAGCGAAACCTGTCTCCTCAGTAAAACAGAAAGAAATTAATTTGGCCCTAATATATAGATAAATAGGCCGGGCATAGGTGGCGCCTGCCTGTATCCCCAGCACTGGGAGGCTGAGCAACCGAGGATCAACTAGCCCAGAGCGTACAGAGCGAGGCTGACGAACAACACACCCTGGCGACAAGTGAACTTCTGTCTCATTAAGTTAAATAAAAATGAAAGAAATAAAATAATAATAAATAAAAAATAAAAGCTCCACCCGTGGGACATTGGAATTTGCCAGTAACTCTCTCTTCGAAAAAGTTGGGTTCTTTTTCTGGACGAAAATGAACAACAACACAACAAACCTCTGGCCAAGGTACGAAGCTTTGGAGAACTGTTAAGAAGACAAGCAAGAAAATATTTGCTTGAAAAATGAAAATATCATTTTTCCAAGACACAACAGTCAAATATTTTTACTTCTTTCTCTCTTGGTGGGACCTATTTCCTAGCAACCAGCTGTGCAGGCCTCGGAGGGAGAAATTGTATTTTTTGTTTTTCTTGGAGACAGGAATGGTGTCATCATATAGCTCACTGTGACCTCCAACTCCTGCACTCGAGCGATCCTCCCACCTCGGCCTCCCGGAGTGCTAGGATGACAGGCGTGAGCCACCGCGCCTGGTAAAGAGCTTATATTTTAACTAGAAAAGTAGGATAGTGCTCAGTATTTATTATTTTTATTATTAGTATTATTATTTTTGAGACAGGGTCTCGCTCTGTCACCCAGCTAGAGTACAGTGGCCTCACCACAGCTCACAGCAACCTCCAACTCCTGGGCTCCAGAGATCCTCCTGCCTCAGCCTCCCGAGTAGCTGGGACTACAGGCATGCGCCACCACACCCGGCTAATTTTTTTTCTATATATTTTTAGTTGGCCAATTAATGTCTTTCTATTTTTAGTAGAGACGGGGTCTGGCTCCTGCTCAGGCTGGTCTCGAACTCCTGAATTTGAGCGATCCTCCCTCCTCGGCCTCCCTGAGTGCTAGGATGACAGGTATGAGCCAGCTCGCCCGGCCTTGCTTTACCCTTTTTGTGCGTCCTATTGCCTCTGCGATTCTAGTCTGGTTTCCAACTCTGATCCTGCATTTGCTCTCTGAGTTACTTTATCTCCCCAAGCCTCAGTTTCTCAATTTACCCTATGGGAATGCTAACAGTGGTCCCCTCATAGTGTTGGGGGTAGGACTAAATGAATGGCAGGGGCCCTCAAACTTTTTAAACAGGAGGGGCCAGGTCACTGTCCCTGAGACCGTTGGAGAGTCCGCACTGTGGCCCCGGGATGAGTCGGCTGCTAAGCAGGACAGGCAGCGGCGGCAAATACACCTGGCAGGCTGATACATGTGCCAGGCGGGTGGCATGTGGCCCGCGGGCCGTAGTTTGAGGCCGCCTGAATTAATGCCTGGCAGGTGCTTAGAGCAGGGCCAGCAAAGGACAAGGGCTTGGTGGCAGCTGCTTGTGCCACTCTCCCGTCCTTATTCCTTCAGCTGTCCTCTGCTCAGCCCTGGCCATCCTTGCCCGAAGCAGCGACACTTGGGAGGAGCTATAGCAAAGCCACACTCCTCTCTCCTCCTGCCCTGTGGTCACACACGCTAAGCTCGTGTCGTCTTCTGAGACGGCCGGGCCACCAGGGCACGAGGCCACCAATCCTGGGGTGATGGACCCTGAGACCTTGCATAGAAGCTAGGTATTAGGCCAGATGCTCACGCCTGCCATCCTAGCACTCTGGGAGGCTGAGGCGGGAGGATGGCTCAAGGTCAGGAGTTTGAGACCAGCCTGAGCAAGAGTGAGACCCCGTCTCTACTAAAAAATAGAAAGAAACTAATTGGCCAACTAAAAAAACTATATAGAAAAAATTAGCCAGGCATGGTGGAGCATGCCTGTAATCCTAGCACTCTGGGAGGCCGAGGCAGGAGGATCGCTCAAATTCAGGAGTTTGAGACCAGCCTGAGCAAGAGGGAGCCCCCGTCTCTATTAAAAAATAGAAAGAAACTAATTGGCCAACTAAAAAAATATATATAGAAAATCTTAGCCGGGCGTGGTGGCGCATGCCTGTAGTCCCAGCTACTCGGGAGGCTGAGGCAGGAGGATCGCTTGAGCCCAGGAGTTGGAGGTTGCTGTGAGCGAGGCTGACGCCACAGCACTGTAGCCCCGGTGACAGAGCGAGACTCTGCCTCAAAAATAAATAAATGAATGAATGAATAAAGAGGAAGGAAGGTAGCATGCTCACTAAATTGCAGACTGGAAGTTGTGTGCCTTGGGGAAGGGTGCCAGTCAGTTGGGGTGAGCTTGACCGCAGGGTGACCAGGCAGGACCCTGAGAGTCACACTGCAGGGTTCTGCTGCCCCAGGGAGGCATCCCCACCCGTCCTTGTGCTTGGGGACGGGGCGGGGCAGGGACATGCTGGCTGCAGCGGGAGAGGACTTGAGACCTCCCATTTCAGCAAATGGACATCCGCCTCATTCCTGTTTGCAGGAAGGCACTTCCCCCAACCTCGCTGTCCCCAAGCTAATGCTGGGGTCCTGGGATCTGAAGCCCTGTGGCTCAGCACTTCTCCTGGTTAGCATTCCTGTCCCCCAGTGGCAGCCTGCTATCAGCTTCCTGCCCCGAAGGGAAGGACAAAAATGAAGGACGACTCCCCATCAGGAAATTCTCTCTCTAGGGCAGGGGAAAAGATAGAGGTTAAGTATTTTTTTTTGAGACAGAGTCTCACTCTGTTGCTCAGGCTAGAGTGCCCTGGCATCAGCCTCGCTCACAGCAACCTCCAACTCCTGGGCTCAAGCGATTCTCCTGCCTCAGCCTCCTCCCGAGTAGCTGGGACTACAGGCATGTGCCACCATGCCCGGCTCATTTTTTCTATATATTTTTTTTAGTTGGCCGATTAATTTCTTTCCATTTATAGTAGAGACGGGGTCTCGCTCTTGCTCAGGCTGGTCTCAAACTCCTGACCTCCAGTGATCCTCCTGCCTCAACCTCCCAGAGTGCTGGGATTAAAGAGGAGATCTTTCCATTAGGACTATAAGTGGCAGTCATCTTTTAAGTCTCATTTATTTCATATGTAGATTTTTAGTCTTCTCCTTTGAAGCCTTTTCATCTGACTTAAAAAAAAAAATCTTCCTAACTGGCTGGGCTCAGTGGCTTGCACCTATAATTCTAGCACTCTGGGAGGTGGAGGTGGGAGGGTCGCTTGAGGTCAGGGGTTCGAGACCAGCCTGGGCAAGAGCGAGACCCTGTCTCTACTAAAAAAATAGAAAGAAATGAATTGGCCAACTAAAAATATATATAGAAAAATTAGCCAGGTGTGGTGGCGCATGCCTGTAGTCCCAGCTACCTGGGAGGCTGAGGCAGGAGGATGGCTTGAGCCCAGGAGTTGGAGGTTGCTGTGAGCGAGGCTGATGCCATGGCACTGTAGCCCAGGCAACAGAGTGAGACTGTGTCTCAAACAAACAAACAAAATCTCCCTAAGAGGTTGAAAGAGGGAGCCCGGGCCCCAGCGAGGCTTGCGGGGCCCCTCCCCTTAGCCAGGTGCAGCAGCAGGTGGGCAGTGTCGTCTCCAAGTGTCCTCCCGCCCCTGGCCCTGGCAGCGGCTCTCAGCCCCGGTGCCCGGGAGAGGAGAGCGGCCGGCGGTGGCGGGGCAGGTGGCACGGGTGACAGGCGGACCGCGGAGGGGACAGGACGACGGGGAGGGCCCCGGCACTTACCCCAGGAAGGTGAGGAAGCGCGGGTCGGTGGCCAGGTTGGCGTCGATGGTGAAGGACAGGAAGGCGGGGCTGAGCAGGTGCAGCGGCTGCGTGGTGAGGAAGCGCAGCTCCGCGACGTCCCCGGCCCCGTCCAGGGCGCGCGAGGCGCGGGGCAGGGCGCGCGGGGACAGGGGACCCAGCGGCGCCAGGAGCAGCAGCAGCTGCAGGGGCAGCTGAGGCATCGCGGGTCACCTGGCCGCCCTGCCAGAGTGAGCGCACCTGCTGGACTCTCTGCCGCCCTCTCGCCCGGCCACTGCACCCTTTTCTCCTCCCCCTCCCCTCCCCTCCCTCCTCCCTCCTCCCCTCCCTTCTTTTCCCCCTCCTCCCCCTCCCCTCCCTTCTCATCTCCTCCCTCCTCCGTCATTCCTCCCTCCTCCCCAACCTCCTCCCCTCCCTCCTACCCTTCCTCATCCCCTCCCTCCTCCGTCCCTCCTCCACCTCCTCCCCCATCCTCCCTTCCTTCCTCCCTCTTCCCCTTCTTCCCCCTTTGCCTCCCCCTCCCTCCTCCCCTCCCTCCTCCTCCACCTGCACTCCACCCTTCCCCTCCCTCCTCCTCCCCCTGCACTCTACCCCTCCCCCCCCTCCTCCACCTGCACTCCACCCTTCCCCTCCTGCTCCCCCTGTCCCCCTGCCCTCTACCCCTCCCCTCGCGTTCCGTCCCCTCCTCACTGCACTCCACCCTCCCCTCCTGCTCCTCCTCCCCTGCACTCTACCCTCGCGCCTCCTCCTCCCCCCTCCTCCACTGCAACTCCACCCTCCTCCTGCTCCTCCTCCACCTGCACTCTACCCCTCCCCTCCCTGCCTCACCCACCCTGCACTTCTACCCCCCCTCGCTCCTCCCCCACCTGCACTCTACCCCCCCCTCCCTCCCTCCCCCCTCCTCACCTGCACTCCACCCCTCCCTCCTGCTCCCTCCTCCCCTGCACTCTACCCCTCCCTCCTCTCCTCCACTGCACTCCCACTCTCCCCTCCTGCTCCCCCTCCCTCCTCTCTCCATCCTCCCTCTCCAGGTCCCCCCCTCTGTGCCGTTTACATCCAGCGCCAGCCCCCCAACCTTTGCATCTCCCTCGCCCCCCCCCAGGGTCCCCAAGCTCAGCGTCCTTTGCATCCCGCCCGGCCCCCCTCTCCAAGTCCCCCCCCAGCACTCCCACTTCCTCGGTGGCTCCCCCCCACGTGGCAGTCACGAAAACCACCCACGCCTCAGAAAGGAAGGGTGCGGACCTGGTTGCGGTCCAAGTGCCACCCGGGCATCCAGCCCGGTCACTTGCGTGCAACTTGCCCGCGGTTGCACTACGTGCCCGCCCATGCAGGTAGGGCCCGGTCTCCCTCCTGTGATCCTGCGCCACCTCCTGCAACCCGCAGGCATCCATCCTGCCCTCCCTGTGGCTCCAAAGCCCCTGGCTGTCCCCGCAGAGGCCAGACTCTGCCTAGCCCCTGTGCTCTGGGCCAGGCAGCTGTGGCTCAGGTCGCTAAAGTTTGCCCTGGAAAAATCTAGCCCACGCATCAGCTCACCTGCAGCTGGGGAGAGGTCAGCCGCCAAAACTTCCTTGTCCATTTCTCCTGAAGACAGGACAGAGCAGCGGAGCCTTGAAGGCTCTTAGATTTTTCCACTTAGATTGCACCACCAGTAACTTAATCAATAAAAATAGATTGTTTTGCCGGGCGTGGTGGCTCACGCCTGAAATCCTAGCACTGTGGGGAGGCCAAGGAGTGAGGATTGTTTGAGCTCAGGAGTTCCAGACCAGCCTGAGCAAGAGTGAGACCTCCATCTCAACTGGAAAAATAGACAGAAATTAGCTGGACAACTAAAAATATACAGAAAAAATTAGCCGGGTGTGGTGGTGCGTGCCTGTAGTCCCAGCTATTCGGGAGGCTGAGGCAGGAGGATTGCTTGAGCCCAGGAGTTGGAGGTTGCTGTGAGCGAGGCTGATGCCACGGCACTCACTCTAGCCCAGGCAACAGAGTGAGACTCTGTCTCAAAAAATAAAAAATAGATTGTTTTGAAATGTATATCTCATTTGTCTACATCTGCCTTTTTTTTTTCTGAGACAGAGTCTCACTCTGTCACCCATGCTAGAATGCAGTGGCATCAGCCTCACTCACAGCAACCTCCAACTCCTGGGCTCAAGCAATCCTCCTGCCTCAGCCTCCCGAGTAGCTGGGACTACATGCATGTGCCACCACGCCCGGCTAATTTTTTCTATATATTTTAAGCTGTCCAGCTAATTTCTTTCTACTTTTAGTAGAGATGGGTCTCATCCTTGCTCAGGCTGGTCTGGAACTCCTGACCTTGAGCGATCTGCCCGCCTCGGCCTCCCAGATTTTTAAGCAACTTAAAAGTTGAGTGTATAATTTTGCAACCTGAATCAGGTTCTTATCCTACAATTACTGCATACATAAAACAAAAGTTCATATATAAACACACCATGCTACCAAGAGAGTATAATCATATGGGCAGACAAGGAGGTGGAAAAGTGGAAGAATGAGGCTCTTTTGCTACCCTTGTGGTGACTTTGACCCCATATGCCTCTCCCTCCTGGGGTCATGGGGCAACGGTCACATCGATTTCTTTGAAATATTAGGGTGATTTCAAAAGTGGATCCTTGCGAGTGTTCTAAGCTGTGAACCCTCATGACATGCAGAAATAGGGGCGAGTGCAGTTTACACGGTAGTTACTCATACGGAAACTGGGAAAATTGCAAATGAGGAAGAAAAGAGAAGCCACTTGCACACATGACTAGCTGTTGGCTAAGGTCAGCTGGGTTTCTGGCTCTAAGTCTGTTTGATCCAATATGTTGGATAAGAAAAGCACACGGGAACATAGGCAAGGGGAATATATGGGAATGGGTTAATAGAAAATGTCATTTGAGGCCGGGCGCAGTGGCTCACATCAGTAATCCTAGCACTCTGGGAGGCCGAGGCGGGAGGATCGCTCAAGGTCAGGAGTTCGAGACCAGCCTGAGCAAGGGCGAGACCCCGTCTCTACTATAAATAGAAAGAAATTAATTGGCCAACTAAAAATATATATAGAAAAAATTAGCTGGGCGTGGTGGCGCGTGCCTGTAGTCCCAGCTACTCGGGAGGCTGAGGCAGGAGGATGGCTTGAGCCCAGGCGTTGGAGGTTGCTGTGAGCGAGGCTGACACCACGGCACTCACTCTAGCCCGGGCAACACAGTGAGACTCTGTCTCAAAGAAAAAAAAAAAAATTGCATACAGTGAAATGCACAAATCTCAAGTGCAACATTGGATGAGTTTTGACAGATGCATAAACCCAAACCTCTATCACTCCAGAAGGTTCCTTCAAGCCCTTCCCAGTGAATGCCGGACCCCATTTCCAGAGGCGAACCACTGTCTGACTTCATTTGTCATAAATTAGGGTAGCTTGGTCCAGAATGTTCAAAAAAAAAAAAATCACACACAACATACTCTTTTGTGTAAAGTTTTTGAAATTAATAATTAAGCTGTTGTGTGTATCTGAGTTCATTTTTTTTTTCTAAGTGGTTTTCATTGTACGAATATAACATCATTTGTTTTTATCCATTTTCCTATTGGTTTTGAGGCTGTTGTCATTTTTTGGCTACTATGAATAAAGCTGCTGAGAATATTCTTATCTCAGTCTATTTGTAGAACTACATTTTCATTTCTCGAGGGTAAGTAAGCAAAGAGTAGAACTGCTGGGTCATAGGGCTGATATGAAATTGCCAAAACTTTTCCCACTAAACCAACATTTAAGTCTTACCAGTCTTTAAAGTTTTAGCCATTCCAGTAAGTGTATAATCATATCTCATTGTGGTTTTCTTTTTCATTTCTCTTATGACTAATGATGTTTTTGTATGTGCTTATTTGCCATTGGATTGGGTTCCTTTATGAAATGACTGTTCAAATTTTTGCAAACTGAATAGCATTTTAACATGATAAGGCTTGCATGCCCTTCAACATAGTGAAACTTTTTTTTTAATGCAGAATTAATTCTGTGAATTCAGATACTGTAAATATTGGAATTCTGTAAATATCTGAAGAGCCAAAGAAATGCAAAATGCACTGACTTGATGAATCAATCTAGGTGGAGTTCCGTAAGAGACTCACACCCAGGGATGTGGGCTAAGTGACAGGGTGCAAACATAATGACTTTCATGACTGTTGGGTCCTTTTGTCTTTGTGGGAAAAAGTATTAGAAATTGCATTTTCCGGCAGGGCGAGGTGGTTCATGCCTGTCATCCCAGCACTCTGGGAGGCCGAGGCGGGAGGATTGCTCAAGGTCAGGAGTTCAAAACCAGCCTGAGCAAGAGTGAGACCCCATCTCTACTAAAAAATAGTAAGAAACTAACTGGCCAACTAAAAAAACTATATAGAAAAAATTAGCCGGGCGTGGTGGCGCATGCCTGTAGTCCCAGCTACTCAGGAGGCTGAGGCAGGAGGATCGCTTGAGCCCAGGAGTTGGAGGTTGCTGTGAGCGAGGCTGATGCCGGCACTCTAGCCAGGGTGACAGAGTGAGACTCTATCCTAAAAAAAAAAAAAAAGAAATTGTATTTTACCACTGCATTGGTATACAGACGACTATGATCCAGGCTGGATTCAGTATTACACATTCATTATTATTCCCTTAGATATTTTCTTCTGATTTTAAAAGAAATTAAAATTAATGCATACTGTGGGCACCTCAAAGTATTATGGGCTGTAGGCACTGAGCCACTTTGCCTAGTGGGTAAGGCAGTCCTGTAAGTGACCACGCTCTCTTTAAGTTATGGCATAAAAAACTACAGTGATTACAGGCCGTGCGCGGTGGCTCACGCCTGTAATCCTAGCTCTCTGGGAGCCCAAGGTGGGAGGATTGCTCAAGGTCAGGAGTTCAAAACCACCTGAGCAAGATCGAGACCCCGTCTCTACTATAATCAGAAACTAATTGGCCAACTGATATATATATACTAAAAATTAGCCGGCGATGGTGGCGCATGCCTGTAGTCCCAGCTACTCAGGAGGCTAAGACAGAAGGATCGCTCGAGCCAGGAGTTGGAGGTTGCTGTGAGCGAGCTGACGCCACGGCACTCACTCTAGCTGGGCAACAAGCGAGACTCTGTCTCAAAAAAAAAAAAAAAAAACTACAGTGATTACAAAAGGGACCTCAATTTAGGTCGGGGTTGTGAGGAAAGCTCTCCCGGAGGTTTTCACTCCAGGCCTGACGTCTAAAGAGTGTGGACTGGCCCGGGAGTTTAAGACCAGCCTGAGTAACATAGCAAGACCCTGTCTCTACAAAAACCAGAAAAATGGCCGGGCGCGGTGGCTCACGCCTGTAATCCTAGCTCTCTGGGAGGCCGAGGCGGGCGGATTGTTCGAGGTCTACAGGCATGTGCCACCATGCCCGGCTCATTTTTCTGGTTTTTTTTTTTTGTTTTTTTTTTTTGAGACAGAGTCTCGCTTTGTTGCCCAGGCTAGAGTGAGTGCCGTGGCATCAGCCTCGCTCACAGCAACCTCCAACTCCTGGGCTCAAGCGATCCTCCTGCCTCAGCCTCCCAAGTAGCTGGGACTACAGGCATGCGCCACCGTGCCCGGCTAATTTTTTCTCTATATATTAGTTGGCCAATTAATTTCTTTCTGTTTATATAGTAGAGACGGGTCTCGCTCTTGCTCAGGCTGGTTTCCAACTCCTGACCTCGAGCGATCCTCCCGCCTCGGCCTCCTGGAGTGCTAGGATGACAGGTGTGAGCCACCGCACCTGGCCCAAACTGTGACTTCTTAAAAGCTTCAGAAATAAGTAGGTCCTGAACAATCTGAATGTTAATTTTTACAATGAAAATAACTTTCCATGCACAAAAATCACTCCTGAGGACATAGAAAAAACCTTGCACGGACAATATACGTGTCACACTGGAGAGACCCTTAGATAAGCAGAGAGGGGCACAGGTTGTGGGGAGCAGGGAGTCTGGGAACCAAGTGAGAGCAGCCGTCTGCTCCTTTTGCCCAAACCTCGTAGTTGCCATTTTTTGGTGTCAGTCCCAAGCTTAAACTCAGATCGAGCTGGCAATTTCCCTAGAGGCAGACACCCCTGTGTCAAAGCCCCACAACCATCAATTTGCTATTCTTGCCTTTCTGTAAAACACACTGTAACATTTGCCATCAGCCCCTGATCTCTCAAACGTGGCTTCCACCCTGGCCCACACTCTCTCTGCCTTTTGCATTATGTATCTGGCTCTTTATTCCACCCAGATTCTTCTTTGCACGCCCTGGGTGCAAAATTAGAGCTTTTGGAAGCGGCCTCCAATGTTTCAGTCACTAGTGTCCTATTTATGCTCGTTTGCCGGAATAATAATTCTTTAAATAGTGCCCTGGTGGCCTGAATAAATGCACGCCCCTTCCAAATTGCCCACTTTGCATCCTGAGCACGATTTAGCCACCTCACAACATCTGGAATGCTGCTTTTATTTATCTCATTAACTTTCCAGTTACTTTGATAACTATTCTCAGAGTGGCCGAATCATATTGCTTGGAAAAGGGAAACACTGAAAACAGCTAAGGTGGGCTATTTAAAGTTGCTATGTGAGAATACATATAGGTAACCATGGGGGATTGGTGCCAGGACCTCATGGATACCAAAATCCACGAATGTTCAAATCCCTGATATAAAATGGTGTAGTATTTGCACATAACCTATGAACATCCTCCCATCTGCTTTATTTTTTGAGACAGAGTCTCACTCTGATGCCCGGGCTAGCGTGCCGTGGCGTCAGCCTCGCTCACAGCAACCTCCAACTCCTGGGCTCAAGTGATCCTCCTGCCTCAGCCTCCCAACTAGTTGGGACTACAGGCATGCGCCACCATGCCCGGCTGATTTTTTCTATATATTTTTAGTTGGCCAATTAATTTCTATTTTTTTTTTTTTTAGTAGAGACAAGGTCTGGCTCTTGCTCAGGCTGGTTTCAAACTCCTGACCTTGAGCGATCCTCCTGCCTCGGCCTCGCAGAGTGCTAGGACAACAGGCGTGAGCCACCACGCCCGGCCTGAAATCCAGGTTTTCTGATTCAGGGTCCCGTCTCCTAGCGCTCTGGCTGGGAGAGTTTCGCTGAGTTTTCATGGAAACCTTTAGGGAAAGGTAATTTGGGGGAAGGAGTTTGGAATTTATGACCAGCAAGATGTCTTTACATGCCATAATTATGTTGAAGAGGAGGAGGGTGAGGACGGTCAGGGGTGCAGTCAGAGAGAGTGAGGACGAGAACAGGCCCACTGGACGTGGGTACAGAGAAGCCACCACTCTTTAAAGACACCATTATGCTACCCAATCTTACCTGCCCAGACTTTACCAACATCACCCAACGGAAATATTGTACAGCGTTTGTTCCATTTTCAAAAGCAGACATAAATAAATAGAATCGCATTAACGCTATCTTTCGTTAAATACACTATTACACTGTGCCTTGCACTAATTACCATTAATCCTCTAAATGGTAATATTCCCAGAAATGGAAGGACATAATAATAATTTCTAGAATCACCCCATAAAGATGAAGGCAAATGCTGATTTTCAGGACGTGCCTATTGATCCCTGGAAAAAAAACGAATAGCTTTTCTGATACAAGTAAGTGCACAATTAAAACACTAAAAAAATAAAATAAAAAATCCAGTGAGGCCGGGCGCAGTGGCTCACGCCTGAAATCTTAGCACTCTAAGAGGCTGAGGCGGGCGGATTGCTCAAGGTCAGGAGTTTGAAACCAGCCTGAGTAAGAGCAAGACTAGTCTCCCTACTATAAATAGAAAGAAATAATTGGCCAACTAATATATAGAGAAAAAAATCAGCTGGGCATGGTGGTGCATGCCTGTAGTCCTCGCTACTCCTGAGGCAGGAGGATCACTTGAGCCCAGGAGTTGGAGGTTGCTGTGAGCGAGGCTGACGCCACGGCACTCACTCTAGCCTGGGCAACAGAGTGAGACTCTGTCTCAAAAAAATAAAAAATAAATGTGAGTTTGGTAAGTGTGCCAAAAATCTCTCTACTCTCTGCTCAGGTACGATGGGCTGGACCCTGAAGTGTTTCTCCTTTGCAGCGAGTTCTTCATTAGGTCTTGCGATAGAAGGTGCTAGAAGGTACACTTCTCCCGCTCTGTCCTTCCACCGCACCTGCTCACAGATGCAGGAGGGACGACTGGAATCATCACTGTAGTTGAA
>NW_017968519.1:2967779-2986889 GCF_000165445.2 Microcebus murinus
AAAGAGAGAGATACTACTGGCCAGGGTTTCGTGATTACTAACTACTTCGTTCCTACATCCCTTGCTGTTCGCCAGTATTCGACACCCTAAAAAAGATGGATCCTGATCACTTGGTAGCATTGGTGACCGAAGTTATTCCCAAGTATTCCTGCTAGTCCTTTTGTCCCACTAAGAAGAACTGTGAAAATGTAGCAGAAATGATATGCAAATTTTTAAGCAAGTAGGTTAATCTTTGTAAAACATTCTGTTTTGTTTTGATTATGAATTATAGATTGTGTATTATATTTACTGAAGAAACACTACTTCCTACAGAACATTATATTAGGTTCTATAGGACCTTGAAGAAAGAAAATTTAACTGTGAAATTTACATGAGGAAGTAGCCAGAGAAAAATTGTGAGGTTACAAAAAAAAGAGAGAGAGGAGAGAGAGGAGAAATGCTGACCAGTATAATGCTAGAAGTGATTGAAAACCCTTGGCTGCCAGTGAATCTTCTCGGAGGCTTTTTAAAAATCCCAGTGCTCAGGCTGCATCTTAGATAATTGGGAATCTGTGGGAGTGGCCCCCACTCATCGTTTCGCAAAGCTCCCCGGGCCAGCCTGACACATAGCCAAGGTCAAGAACCACCGGCTTACCTGGTCAAGAGCTGAGACTGATCGCTGTGGGGGTGAAGTGTGTCTTCAACTTCCCCCTCTCTTAAATGACTACCGTGGCTTCTGTTTGCTTAGTAAACTTCACACTTAACTCGTGTGGGACATTTGAATTTGATTTCCCAAGTAATTAAGAACGTAAACTGGTTTTGCAGTTTTATGGTATTTTAATATCAGCTGTTGTCATTCCATAGATCGGAAGTGCAAGTGACTTTAAATACTATAGTTCTAGTTTTGGTTTTTTTTGTTGTTTTTTTTTTTGAGACAGAGTCTCGCTTTGTTTCCCAGGGCTGAGTGAGTGCCGTGGCGTCAGCCTAGCTCACAGCAACCTCCAGACTCCTGGCTTAACAATCTCCTGCCTCAGCCTCCTGGGTAGCTGGGACTACAGGCATGAGCCACCATGCCCAGCTAATTTTTTCTATATATATTAGTTGGCAATTAATTTATTTCTTTTATAGTAGAGACTCGGAATCTCGCTCTTGTTTCAGGCTAGTTTCAACTCCTGACCTTGAGCAGATCCGCCCGCTCCGGCCTTCCCAGAGAGCTAGATTACAGGCGTGAGCCACCACGACTAACCTGTAGTTTCAGTTTTTTTCTGCCCGTATTGTCCATGTGTTAGTTTTTATCACTTTTTTGTAATTCTTTTGTGGCTCTTTATTCTAGTGCTAAATCACTATTCATAGACTATTAATCTGAGTATAATCTAGTCCATCGTCCACTGTCCTCCTAATCTACCCGTCATGGGATTGGCTAAGATAGAAATTGAAACGTATTGATGGCTTCAAAGATACAAATGCTTGGAAAAGATCAAGGAGTTGCTTATTTTGGGAACTGATGGTTGGTTCTTCACAATGAATGATTTTTATTATAAAAACCAGAAATTAAATTATATTGAAAAAAATGATTCTCAGTAAATCACTCCATTTTCTAGAATAATTTAAGGTAAATTAGCACTTAGCCAGCATCTCCATTACCGGTAAGTGATGGAAACATTGGAGGATATTATTGAGGTTTCTAAAGTGCTGGAGTATAGATATTTTACATATAGTGAGTATGATTAATAATATGTATTTTTCCACCTTCCAGAGAAGGAAAATGTGTGCCTTAAAATTAAACAAACCATCTTACAATAAAGATTGTTGTAGAAAGGAAAAACATCATAACATCTAGAGCAAGGGCCTTAAAACCAGTGGTATCCCACGGATTCGTAGAAGTACAGGAATGAACTTTCAATGGCAATCCGTGAACCCTCGTGAAATTAATTATGTCCAAGCATTTGTTTGTGTGAATAGTTTTTCAGGCTGGTTTCGAACTCCTGACCTCGAGCAATCCGCCCGCCTCGGCCTCCCAGAGTGCTAGGATTACAGGCTTGAGCCACCGCGCCCGGCCTTCCTTAGGTTTTTATAATAAAAATCATCATTGTGAAGAAGGCCAACTATCAGTTCCCAAAATAAGCAACTCCTTGATCTTATTCCAAACATTTGTATCTTTGAGCCATTCAATACATTTAATTCTATCTTAGCCCAATCCATGACGGTAGGATTAGGCGATGACTAGATTATAATCCAGATTAATAGTCTATGAATAGTGATTTAGCACTAGCTAAAGAGCCACAAAGAATTACAAAAAAGTGATAAAACTACACATGGGACAATACGGGCAGAAAAAAACTGAACTACAGGTTGGTCGCGGTGGCTCACGCCTGTAATCCTAGCTCTCTGGGAGGCAGAGGCGGGCGGATTGCTCAAGGTCAGGAGTTTGAAACTAGCCTGAACAAGAGCGAGATCCAGTCTCTACTATAAATAGAAATAAATTAATTGGCCAACTAATATATATAGAAAAAATTAGCCGGCATGGGTGGCCATGCTTGTAGTCCCAGCTACTCGGGAGCTGAGGCAGGAGGATTGCTTGAGCCCAGGAGTCTGAGGTTGCTGTGAGCTAGGCTGACGCCACGGCACTCACTCTAGCCTGGGCAACAAAGCGAGACTCTGTCTCAAAAAAAAAAAAAAAACAAACAAAAAACAAAACTGAACACAAAAAAATCAAATGACACTATAGTATTTAAAGTCACATTGCACTTCCGTCTATGGGAATGACAAAGCTGATATTAAAATACCATAAAACTGCAAACCAATATACGTCTTAATTACTTAGGAAATCAAATTCAAATGTCCACACGACTTAAGTGTGAAGTTTACTAAGCAAACAGAAGCCACGGTAGTCATTTAAGAGAGGGGGAAGTTGAAGACACACCTTGCCCCCACAGCTATCAGTCTCAGGCTCTTGACCAGGTAAGCCGGTGGTTCTTGACCTTGCTATGTGTCAGGCTGGCCCGGGGAGCTTTGCGAAACGATGAGTGGGGGCCACTCCCACAGATTCCCAATTATCCAAGATGCAGCCTGAGCACTGGGATTTTTAAAAGCCTCCGAGAAGATTCACTGGGCAGCCAAGGTTTTCAATCACTTCTAAGCCATTATACTGGTCAGCATTCTTCTCTCTCTTTTTTTTTTTTTTGAGACAGAGTCTCACTCTGTCCCTGGGCTACAGTGCCGTGGCGACAGCCTCACTCACAGCAACCTCCAACTCCTGGGCTTAGGCGATGGTCAGCATTCTCTTAAATCTAACTCACAATTTTTCTCTGGCTACTTCCTCATGTAAATTTCACAGTTAAATTTTCTTTCTTCAAGGTCCTATAGAACCTAATATAATGTTCTGTAGGAAGTAGTGTTTCTTCAGTAAATATAATACACAATCTATAATTCATAATAAAAACAAAACAGAATGTTTTACAAAATTAACCTACTTGCTTAAAAATTTGCATATCATTTCTGCTACATTTTCACAGTTCTTCTTAGTGGGACAAAAGACTAAGCAGGAATACTTGGGAATAACTTCGGTCACCAATGCTACCAAGTGATCAGGATCCATCTTTTTTAGGGTATCGGAATACTGCGAACAGCAAGATGTAGGAACAAAGTAGTTAGTAACCACGAAACCCTGCCAGTAGTCTACCGGTGTGACTTAAAAGGTAGCCATCCATAACTGTGAATTGCTCAATTAATAAAAGATGAAATCTATATTAAATATCAAAATGTTAAATCTTAATTTTTCTTAGGTTATTAGGGTTTTATTAGGTATATTTAGTTTTTATTAAAAACCAGAATTAACTAAACAAAATTAAAGAAGTGAAAATAGTTATTATTATTAATAACCCCACTATACACCCATCTCACCAAAGCAAAACAAAAAACTCCACAGAAAGACATACAGATTGATCCTAATGTCTGTTGAAGGACTGCATAAATAAGACATACCTGTTACTGAATTATGACAATTTTTGCAATGCTAATAAGTACACTTAAGGAACTCAAAGAACATGAAGAAAAGATCTAAAGTTAATCTCAGTTCCTTTGCCTTTACTGAAAACTAATTAAAATATAGATTTAGAGTAACATACCTTCATAGAACTGCTGGAAAAATCTCCTTTCTCCCTTTTTAAATATCCTTCATATAATCATAAAATACTAATATAGTATACATTAATATTATTATATACCAATATCTGAACTACCTGGTCCATAAATTATTCTTTTGTTGTTGTTGTGGAGTGAACAAACATTTACAGGAGAAATTTCCAAATTTTCTTGGTTTACAGAGCCCCAATGCCCAAAGAAATACCTAACAGTTTTGTTAATTAATTAGTTAGGTCCAAACAACTTAAGATTGGACCTCCTCTGTTCCAGACTGACTTCACATGTTGTCTGCTTACAGCAACTACAAAAACCCCAGTTTCACAAAGATACGATTATCTTAGAAAGGAACACCATGTGATCTAACATTGAAATTGGAAACTAGCTATTTTGAACCAATAGTTTGTATGGTGTCCAAGAGACTTGTCAAGCATCAGCTGTTTCTCTCAAAAATTTAAACTATCCCATGGCACCCTCTAGAAACTTCTGTGGTGCCCCAGGACACCTGGGCACAAAGTCTGGGAAACAGTGACTTACTGGATATCAACCTTACCTTATAATTAAGGAGGCGCGAAAAAGTCATGCCATTCTCAGCTTTGCTGTCAACCTCATATATTGTATCATTTATTTTCAGATATTCTTTTAATTCAACCTTGAAATAAATAGACATTTGCAATTAATACCACATATGACTTCCTCTTTCCAGACTTTTTAATTTTGTAAAATAAGTTGTAAAAAAAAAAAAAAAAGGATAGCTATACAAAGATTTTAGTTTTTCTAAGATACGTAAAGCATGCTTCATGAACTTCAACTTAAAAGTTCTTGCTTTACCATTTCTCTGTCTTGGCCTCTTTTTCTCTTTAAATCAGAATAGGGATTTTATATATATATATTTTTCAATGTAGTGTTTTAAAGCAATACAATAGGGATTAATATCCTTAGAAGAAATACTTTTAAAATGAGTAGCCACATACCTGAAAGGAAATCAGATACTTCCTTGTCACAAAAAGTGTGAGTGAGTCAAACTGGTCACACTTTTTATCTTTCATTAGTGTTGTCTTGCTTCTCAAGATCTAAAACTTTGTCTTACTAGTCATCTGTTTTAATTCTAACATCGCCATATTATTTTTAATTTCAATACTTGTAGACAAAAATAGTTTGTAAACACAGCTTACAGAGCTTTTAAAAGAACAGTACGTAATGTAACAATTAAGGTCATAACATATCTCTTGAAAATTTTCATTTTAAGTGCAAATGTAAAAATATCATATTTCAAATTAAAATTTGGTGATTTTCAAAAATCATTTCCAGAAAACCTATTCAGACACAGAACACGCGCACTAGTGCTGCAGACAGACTATATATTATAGGCTACTTCCAAGTAACTACAAGTCACACTTGTTTACGTTCCTTAAGCATTCTGAGAATGCTGTTATAGAGGAGTTTAAATCCATGTGAAGTCTTAACTTACTAAAAAGGCATTATAACTTCCAAAAGCATAAGTATTTGAAAATTTTTTAACTTTTAAAATAAAATTTTTAATGTGCCAATAACTCAAACCATGTCTTGCTCAGTTTTGGCCAAATGAAAAAATTTAGAGAATCAGAAGTGAAAAAAACAGGATGGGTCTGGAAAAATTCAGTTAATAAATGTTCACTGAGGGCCCAGAGGCAGGCACTGTTCCCAGTGCTACCCATACTATACCTTAGTGACCCAAGCCCAAATCCCTGACCTGTATGCAAACTCTTTGCATACGGCCATGGTGAGTAAAATTACGCCCCTTCACTACTCCATTTTTTATATGCTTACTACTGATGTTTCTAAGTAAGATGAATATAAAACAAATCAATACAGCGCAAACCTTAGGTACATACTGGTCTGAATTGATTGGTGTAATATTCTGCTTGAAGGAACTCTTGTAGGTCTTCAACATTGTTTAATGTTGCACTCATACCAATAATCTGAGTTGTTTCTAAGGAAAAAAAAAAAAAAGAACCCCAAAGTATTAAGGAAAATGTGTTATTTAGTATATCATGACATAACTTGCTTGCTCTTTGATTTTTTGAGACAGAGTCTGCTTTGTTTTGCCCAGGCTAGAGTCTGAGTGCCAGTGGCGTCAGCCTGTCGCTTCACCAGCAACCTCAAAGGCCGAACTCCTGGCTCGAAGCGTCTCCTGCCTCAGCCCTCCAGTAGCTGGGACCTCACAGGCATCGCCCACCTCGCCTGGCTAGTTTTTCTAATATAGCCCGCTAGCGCTATCACCGTATGCCAATACAACTTTTTCTATATTATCATAGAGATGGCGGGGTCTTTGTCTGCTCAGGGCTTGGTTTAAGCCCTGACGTCAGCCAATCACCTGCCTCAGCATCCCAATACCTAGGATTACACGCGCGTGACACCCGTCCGGCCTGCTTACCCTTGTAGACTCACTGCTCCTTACAAAACTCCATCCAGGTTGGTACCAATAGCATCCCTTAGTTCAAACTGAAGACAACAGGAGCAAGCTCCATAATCCTATCTCATTAGGATTCTAAACTAAACAAAAGCTTAAATAATTCGGCTTTATGTTACACCAGGGGACTACGCAAGCTGATAGAAAATAGTCTTTTTGTAAGGCTCGTTGCAGTAAATCATTAGACCTCTTTGCAAAAATAAACTCTACTGCTATCGAAACGGATTCTTGCTAAGTTCATTTCCAGACTGCGCCGGACGGCTCTTCAAATCATATTGCAACTTTGAGATCACAAACAGTAGATGACCGACATCAATCTCACCTAATGCTATATATAAAATGGCATATATTTTAACAATGATCGCTGTACTCTTCTTTATAACCTTTATACTTCTAAGTCAACCACTTTGCACAGTATATGTAACGATTCATTTTCTTATATTTTGCTTAATTATTCTGGGGCCATACTCCCTGACCTAGAAGTCGTAGGCATCACAGTCCTATTATAGCAAATAGCTATACCGGCCACACACACATCATTCAACTTCAGGAACACCACCTGACAACAAGAGCAAATTTAAAGCTTACAATATGGACGAGTCTTCACTTGCGTCTTCGACTTTAAATCATGCAATTACTCGTACCTCTCTATTACGAGGTAGTAATCAAGCAGGACCCACATAATATCAGCAATATAACATCGTTAGTATACAGATATAAATGCTCCCACTCTGAAACGACAGGAAGGTAGTAACCTAACCTCATCTACACAGCACAGCGGCCCAGACTGCTCACCCTCCCAGTCTTAAATCAAGGAGTTCACCACAGCTATTCCCTTTTTCGATGCTCGCAATACAGTGATTCTTCCCTTCTCTCAGCTCGGGGAAATCTCTCCTTTGCTCCCAGCGTTACTTCGTTGCACCAAAGACGAGTCTAACCAAACTTGACACAACCTGAAATCTAGAATAGGAGTTTAAAGTAATCAAACAAAAACACAGGTCAAGTAATAACTAATTTGTGCTCACTGGGATTCATAAGACACTAAGCTGGTGTTTCATACCAATCAAGGGACAAGGTCCACCAGTACAACACACATGGTCTAAGAAAGCATAACTGTGCCTTGATTTATGCCACTAAATGCAACTTTTAAATATACGACATAGAGAAATTTCAATGTCTCCTTTTGATGTCAGATAAGTATCAGAATACTGCACTTTATTTAAGAAACATAATTGGTTATGCTTCTGCTGAAGAACCAGTAATATTAATAGAAACCATAGAGTAAATGGATTTAATCACAGTTTATGAAACAATAAAATTTTGCACAGTATTTACGCATCTTCAAGAGCATTTATAGTAATACCCACTACTGCTTTTCTTACAAAGCCAAAATTTCAAATCTCTGCATCATCTAAGAATCACTTCTACCACCATAAACGTTCTCTTACATTTAGTCAATTTATATCTTAACCTGCACACAATGTTGCACAATAACATTTCGTTCGGTGAAATCATACGTTTCTCTGGCGATTGCCCCTGCAAGGATCATTAACAACATCTCTGTCCTGCCTGGCAAACGCAGTTTGTCGCATTAGCGATCCAGCCACAAGGTTTTCCCACCACTTGTTGGCAAGGAACCATATAGTTTTCTTCTTGCCACGAGACTTCAAGCTTAAATCAAGATGTGGCCATTCTGTGGAATAAACAAAAGGCATATTACCATCATACTTTAATCTCAAAAAAATTTTCTTTCAAGAGAAAAAACAAATCTTCTCTTAATGCCATTTTCTCAACGCACTAGGTTAGTAATCAGTGTTAAACTGTCAAAAACGGCTGGGCGCAGCAGGCTCACCTGCCTGTAACTCCCTAGCGACTTCGAGGCACGAAGCGGAGGATCGTTGCTCAGGAGTTTTGAGACCAGTCCTGAGTAGAGCAATGACCGTTCTACTCAAAAATAGAAAAAAATTAATTCGCCAACCAACTGAAAGATAATCTACAAACAATTACGGGCATGTTGGCGCAGTTCCTGTATACCCAGCTACTTACGCGGAGGCTGAAGCAGGAGATCGCTTGCAGCCCAGGAGATTGGAGGCGCTGTGCAGCCGACCGACACCCCAGGCACCTCTAGCCTGCAACCCAGAAGTGAGCACTACTGATTAAAGAAAAAAAAGCTCAAAAACCAACAACCGCTGCGTGAACACAGCCCCAACAGGTCCTCATTCAGGCGCGCCTGGTACAGGTGGCAACTGTCTGTCTATTATACACTCACTTGGTCTAAGTTCCAGCAGCAGACCAGCAGCCTGGTACAGAGACACATACTGACATCGGGAGGAAAGACAGTGAAGCCTTGTGTGATTCTCGTTCTCTTAATTATATATCAAGAATTTATGATACTTCCATTCTTATCTTCACAGACCAACCTAGAGAATGAGGGGAAATTCTATGAGATTTTATAAAAAAAATTCACCAGTGGGCGAGGTCCACAGCATGTATCAGCGCGAAGGCCAGGCGGGGCAAGATCTTTGCAGGAGTTCGAAACGCCATGAGCAAGCGCACCATCTCTACTAATAAGCTTTGACACAATTTATACAAATAATTAGGCCGGGCATGGCGACCTTGCCTGTAGTCCCAGCTACTAGGGGCTGAGGCAGGAGGATTCGCTTGACCGTGGGATCTGGCCGGTAATGCTGTAAGCTAGGCTGAGCCACGGCACTCTAGTCCAGGGAAACAGATGAGACTCTGTCAAAAAAGAACAACAAAAAAAAAACTTCTCTACCAGCCTTATAGAGACTGAACTTTTGATGGCCTAAAACAAACCCGGAAAAGACGAACTATTTAAACGAAAGGACTGCTTACAATCAGCTAGGATTAACTGGGTAACACTCCAGATTCCCACAACTTACAAAGATGTGATTCATGAAACACCAGACTCCCCAGACATGGTACATAAAAACCAGTTACTGATCATTCTGTAGATACTTCATGAGTACCGGACTCAGTCTCAAAATGTGCATCAGTAGACAAATGGGCAATAATAAAACTACACAGGAAGAAATGCAAAGCGCCATTAAATACATGAAAAGACCCTCAAACTGTTTTCTACCTGGGATGGCAAAATATAAATAAAGAGCCAAATACACTCCCCACAAAATCAGAAACTCCCCCCCCCCATAACACACACAACTCCAATCTGTGAGATATGAGGAACACCGCCACTCTCATGGATGTTTGTAAGAACACCCTAACATGCTACTATCCTCTTGGAAACGTAATCTACAGTATCAAAAATAAACCACACTGCTTTGAGCTAGCATTCACATATTATAGGACTCTACAGTCTATAAAATAAAAGCTAGTCAGCACGGTGGGTTGCCCCTGTAATCTTGCGCCTTTTGGGACGCGCCGCAAGGCAGAGCGATTGCTCCGAGGTCAGGAGTATCAAAGACCAGCCTGTGCCAAGGGAACCCACTCTCTACCAAAAGACAAAAGGAAAAAAGAAAAACTTAAACAGGCATGGTGGCATGCACCTACAGTCCCACTTACTCAGGAGCTGAGCCAGAAAACTGCTTGAGTCCAGGAGTCTTGAGGCTTGCAGTGAACTATGATGATGCTATTAACCTCTACCACGGCAACAAGAATGAACTGTCCTCAAAAGAAAACAACAAATATAACCACAGATCGATCAACGAGATAATATTTAGGAATATCACCTATCTTCCTAATTGACAAGAAAAATTATAGTTAACTTAGTTCAACACTTTAAGCATATAAAAACCAAACCATGTAAATTCTATGATAAAAAGGCAAATAGATAAAGATTAGCTTGCAGGTCTCTCGTAGCTTGTGGTTCATAAACTTTTGGGCACATAGGAATCCCCTGCAGGCTTGTTAAAACAGACTGCCAGGTCTCACTCCAAGAGGGTTCTGATGCAGCAAGTCTATGGCTAGTCTTGATAATGTGTATTTCTTCAAATTTCCAACTGATATGGATGCTGTAGTCCACATCTTAAGAACCACTGCTTTAGCTTAATAAAAAATAGCACATTTGTTAGCATATTTGTTCTTTAAACTGGTCATGTTATTAAGCCAGTTTTGCAAGTAAAAAGAGATTATTTACTGAAGTTCTTACTTAGAAGCTACCGCTATAATTGACAGTCATTACCAACATCTAATTTGGCATGTCCTTGACACAGAATCTAACTTGCAAAACAATCATCTTTTTAAAAATTTTTCTTAACAGATGAAGAACTAAGGCTCAGAGTGCTAAACCTGTCTTTAAGTGACAAGGCCAGAATTCATAAGGAGGCTCATAACCCCCAGCAGCTGAGAACCTACCAAGAGCGTACCAGGCACAGTGCTAGTTACGTAAGGAAAGCTGAGTTAGTCAGAGCCCTGTTTTCGGGGTACTCATTCTGGCAAGAGGCAAAGATTAAACAAAGAACAAGGTGTTAGAAGAAAAGCAGAGGGAAGAAAGTTAACATCTGCTTCAAAGGCAATGCACACCATAAGCTCTTAAACCATGAACTAGACTATTTAGAATTGAACTCTTGTAGAGTCTTACGTTAGACTTTGATTGTTCCCTGTAATTCTACTTGTCCAACCTGATTGTCTTCTTCCTCAGAACTCATGTTTTCATACTGTTCGTAAGATTCTAACAGGAGTTCCAGAAATACTTATGAAATGATAGCTTGACGGGCTGATCTTCCAGCGTGGCCCTTCCAGTCAAGTGTCCCTTGTCTAAAATGACACATATATGAAATACATACAATGATCCAGGATTTAAAAAAAAAACACATTATAAAGTACATTATTATTATTATTTCTTTGCATGTAAATATTAACTGCAGCTGTCTTTAAAGATATTTAATCTTCATCGGTGGTTTTACTAATACTGACTTCTTTCACTAGAGACATCTGAACGTTCAAAGGAATTTCACTAAGTTTTGGCAGAGGAGAACCAGCCAACGAAACATTAGCTAAGAAAACTGAGGAACAGGTAGACAATCAGAGAAAAAACCAGGGTGGTGTGTCAAGAGGTCAAGAAATAGGAGTTTTAAGAAGGGTGTGGTCAATGGCCTCAGGTAAGTTACTGAGAAATCAGGTAAGGTAAGCATTTAAAAAAAAAGTACCACTGGATTTAGACACCCTACGCATCACATCCTAAGCAAAAGCATGGAACACAGAAGTAGTAGAAAGGACAGAGGAATTATCTGAGGTGAGGAAGAGAAGGATAACTGGTTTGATAAGGGTGACTGCAAAGGGAAGAAGTTCAGCTGCCGCAGCATAGGAATGGAAGCATGAGAGATACCTGGTACTCGGATTTATTTTCAAGATGAGAAATATGACCATGAAAGCATTTGCTTCTGTTGATTTGCACTAATATTATAACGATGGGAAAATTTTTTTTTTCCATTCCAGCAAAAAAGCATTACCATATAATTTTTCAATTCCCTTGAATTGAAAATAAAGGTCTCTCACTTTGCTGGGTAAAGAATAAAAAGGACCCAGGTCATGTGATGACGACTCGATTGTTTTCTTAGCAACACTCATTTCTTCGGATAGGAGAGTCTCTTTCAGATGTTTGCTCCTAGAAAATACTGGTGTTTGGGCCTTGGCATTTCCAGTCATGGCACTTTTTAGATGATCCTTAACACTTTTTCTCCTATTCACATCTGAACTAGTTCCGACTTTAGATGACGACTCATCATTTTGCCGGGGTTGCTCTATGAGATTATGGGGGGATTCCTCATTCAACGTCTTGTGATAGGGTGAGTTCCGATCTCTCTCTTTAGTAGACTGATCGCCCAAATCATCTGAAGAGTTCTGTAAATTTTCAAAGTATAGAACCTGTGAAGAAGGTACATCATACAAAAGACCAGCGCCAGCTTCAACAGTGACATCTTCACGCCCACTCTGGTTCTCTGTGTGCTTATCAGTTTTTAAGTCAGCAAAGGTGCCTACAGATCTCCAAAAATTTTTTTCTAAGAAAAAAATCAAATTCTTTCCTTAATGGCGTCTTCTCATAGGAATATGTTATAATCGTGTTAAATGTCAAAAATCGCGGGCGCAGAGGCTCACCTGCTGTAATCCTAGCACTCTGGGAGCAGAAGCGGAGGATCGTTTGAGCTCAGGAGTTTGAGACAGCCTGAGTAAGAGCAAAGAACCGTCTCTACTAAAAATGAAAAATTAATTCGCCAACTAAAGATAATACATAAAAAATTAGCCGGGCATGGTGGCGCATGCCTGTAGTCCCAGCTACTTAGGAGGCTGAGGCAGGAGGATCGCTTGAGCCCAGGAGTTGGAGGCTGCTGTGAGCGAGGCTGACACCATGGCACTCTAGCCTGGGCAACAGAGTGAGACTATGACTCAAAGAAAAAAAAGTCAAAAATCCCAAACGTGCAGTGAACACAGCCAGAAAGAGTCTCATTCAGGCCTGGTTAGCAAGGTGGGCAACCTGTCTGTCTATTCATCAGCTGCAGACTTGGGTCTAAGTTCCCAGCAGGGCAGACAGCAGCCTGGTCAACAAGGAGCATCATCTGGGACATCAGAGGAGGAAAAAGACAGTGCAAGGACTTGTGTGAATTCTACAGTTATCCTCTTATGTTTTGCAAAGAGATTATGTAAACTTCCTTTCCTTATTCACCCAAAAGCCAACCTAGAGAGAATGAAGGGGAGGAGAGAAAATAATCTATGAGGTTTTATACAACCAATAAAAATTCACCAGGGTGGGGCAGGTGGCCACGCCTGTAATCCTAGCACGCTGAGAGGCCCAGGCGGGGCAGATCATTTGAGCTCAGGAGTTCGAAACCAGCCTGAGCAAGAGCGAGACCCCATCTCTACTAAAAATAGAAATTATTTGCCACTAAATATAATAGAAATAATTAGCCGGCATGGCGACCCTTGCCTGTAGTCCCAGCTACTAGGAGAGGCTGAGGCAGGAGCGCTTGAGCCTGGGAGTTGGAGTTGCTGTAAACTAGGCTGATGCCACGGCACTCTAGTCCGGGAAACAGAGTGAGACTCTGTCTCAAAAAGAACAAAACAAAAAAAAACTTCTCAGCCTTATAGAGACCTGAACTTTGAATGGCCTAAAACTATTTTAAACTGATAAGACTGTTTAATCAGCTAGGTATTAACTGGTACATCTAGGATTCCCACAAACTTACAAAGTGGATTCATGAAAACCCAGATCCAAGACATGGTATAAAAACCAGTACTGACTACTCTGTAGGATACTTTCATGATGTAGATCAAGTTCTCAAATGTGCATCAGTAGAAAATGGGCAAAATTATAATACATTTTCACAACAGGAAGAAATGCAAATGCCAATAAATACATGAAAGACCCTCACTAGTTTTCTACTGGGATGGCAAAATAAATAAAATAAAAACCAAATAACTCCCAAAAAATAGAAAGCCTCCCCCCCCCATACACACACAATCCAGATCTGGTGAGAATGAGGAGACACAGCCATTCTCATGGATGGTTTGTAAGAACATAAATTGCTACTATCCTTTTGGAAAGTAATCTAGCAGTATCAAAAAAAACCGCACACTGCCTTTGAGCTAGCATTACTACTTATAGGACTCTACATCTATAGAAATAAAAGCTAGTCAGGCACGGTGGCTTGCCCCTGTAATCTTGGCACTTTGGGACGCCAAGGCAGGAGGATTGCTCGAGGTCAGGAGTTCAAGACCAGCCTGTGCAAGAGGGAGACCCCATCTCTACCAAAAAGAAAAAGGAAAAAAAAAAAAATTAAACAGGCATGGTGGCATGCACCTAGAGTCCCAGCTACTCAGGAAGCTGAGGCAGAAGAACTGCTTGAGTCCAGGAGTCTGAGGTTGCAGTGAACTATGATGATGCTATTACACTCTACCAAGGGCAACAGAAGAGACTGTCTCTCAAAAAAAAACAAAAAATTATAAAATAATGATCAAAGATAATATTAGAATACACCTATCTTCCTACATTAAAAAAAATATATTAACTTAGTTCTGAACACTTTAAGCATATAAAATCACAAACATTAATCTATGATAAAAAGGCAAAGATATACATATTGCTTCAAAAAAATAAAAATACTTACTGCTAGTGTAAAGGATTTTTGCTAGAGTCATTTCCAGTATCGCTCCACGGCTTCCTTCACCAATCATATGCAACTTTGAGATTAAAAAACAAGTAGAGAAGTCAATCTTCACCTAATGCCTATATAAAACATGCATATATTTGTATACAATGAATATGTAATCTTTACTTTATAACTTTTAACTATTCTAGAGATAACAACTTTAGCACATATATTAATACATTATTTCTCTTATATTTTGTTAATGAGTTTGGGGGCAATATCCTGATAAATCTAGGATTCACAAGTCCTATTATAAAATAGTATACCGCACACACACATATTCATACTTCAGGACACACTTGACACAAAAGCAAATTTAAGCTTATCAACTATGGAATGTCTTCACCTGTCTTGACTTTAAATTCAATTACTTACTCTTATAGAGGTATACTAAGCAGACCCACATAATAATCAGAATAATAAATCTTAGTATAAGAAAAATGTTAATAAACGACAGAAGTAGTAACTAACCTCATCTACAACAACCAGGCCCAGACTGCTGACCCTCCCAGTTTCAATCAAGGAGTTCACCAAGCTATGTCCTTTTTCGATAGTGGCAATATACAGTGATTTCTTCCCCCTTCTTTTAGTTGGAGGAAATCTTCCTTTGCTCCCAGCGTATTCTTCAACAAAGAAACCGAGTTCTATACCAAAACTTGACAAACCTGAAATCTAGAATAGGAGTTAAAGTAAACAAAAAAAAACACACGTAAGTAATAACTCTAATTATTAAGTGCTCACTGGGATTCATAAGACAGCTAAAGTGGTGTTTCATACCAATCAATGGGGACAAGGTAACAGATAAGACACACATGTCTAAGAAATGCCATAATGTGTTGATCTTTGCAAACTAAATGCAACTGTTTAAATATAGAATAGGAAAGTAAATTTCAATTGTCTCCTTTGATGCCAGAAAGTATCAGAATAACTCACTTATTTAAAAAAAATAATTGGTTAGCTTCTGCTTGAAGAAACAGGCTAAATATTAATAGAACATAGAGTAAAATGGAGTTTAATTCACCAGTTTAGAAAAAAAATAAAACTTTCTGCAACAGGTAATTAGCATTTCAAGAGATTTTAAGTAAGTACCCAATACTGCTTTTACACAGCCTAAAATATTAAATCTTCATCATTAAGAAGCACTTCTTCTCAGCCAATAAAATGTTGTTACATTTATGCTAATTTTTATATCTTAATGTCAAAATAATGTTAGCAAATAACATTTGTTTTAAATAAACTCATACCTTTTCTTGGACAATTGCCACGTATGGAAGGATCATTAAAACATCTTTCTGCTGGCAAAGCAGTTCTTGTAGCATTATGATCTCAGCCACAAGGGTTTTTCCACCACTTGTTGGCAAGGAATATATTAAATTTTTTCTTTCTTGCACAGAATTCAATGTTAAACAAGTATGCTGCCATTCTGTGGAATTAAAACAAAAGGCACTATTTTTACCATCTATACTTTAAATCTCAAAAAAACGCCTTCGTGAACCTTTTCTGTACCGTGTTTCCCCGAAAATAAGACCTATCCCGGAAAATAAGCCACAGCAGGATGCCTAAGCATTGGCAATAGAAGCCTACCTCCGAAAATCAGCCTAGTGAGGGCGTGCCTTGTGAAAAACAGCCCCTACTGAGGGCGTGCTTATGAAACACCAGCGCCCTAGTAGGCGTACTATGAAATCACCCTGGTGAGGGGCGTGTCTGGAAATCAGCCCTAGTGAAGGGGCGTGGCTTGATAAATCAGCCCTAGTGAGAGCCGTGGCTATGAAAATCAGCCCTAAGTGATGGCGTGGCTATGAAAACACGCCCTAGTGAAGGGCGGGCTATGAAAATCAGCCCTAAGTGATGGGGCCGGACTATCGACAAAATCAGCCCTAGTGATGGGCGTGGCTATGAAAATCAGCCCTAGTGAACGGGCGTGGCTATGAACAACAGCCCTGGTGATGGCCGTGGCTATGAAATCAGCCTGTGAGGCGTCGCTATGAATCAGCTAGTGACCCGGGCGTGGCTAGCACCGCATCTGCCAACCGTGCGTGTTGTCGCGGGGCGGGAAGACACGAGCACCCTTCTCAATCCGCTCCGTGAGAGCTCTAGGGTCGACAGGGAGATCAGGGCTGGTGGCCTCTAAACGGAAACAGAGTCGCAAGACATTCAGATGGGATCGGGTCGAGAGGTGAGGATGAGTTCCCAGAAGAAACGCCTTCAACTCCTATTTGAATCAATGCCAGATGGTTGTACCGTACTTGAAAAGAGATACCACACTCCCCGAAAGTAAGCCTAGGGGTTTTAAAACTTGAGGAAAAATAAATATAAGACCTGTCTTGTTTTCAGGGAACACGTATACTAAGAAACTGGAGACCCTAAGGCCGGGCCCGGTCTCACGCCTGTAACTCTAGCTCTCCCTGGGAGGCCGAGGCGGGCGTATGCTCGAGGTCAGGAGTCAAACAGCCTGAGCAAAGAGCGAGACCCGTCTCTACCTCATAAATAGAAGAATTAAAAATTGGCCACCCATATACTATATAAGAAAAAATTAGCCCGGGCCAATTGGCGCATGCCTTAGTCCCAGCTACTTGGGCCGAGACAGAAGGAATCGCTTGAGCCCAGGATCCTGAGTTCTGTGAGCTAGGCTGACGCACACGGCACTACTCTAGCCTAGCCAACAAAGTGAGACTCTTCAAAAAAAAAAAAAAAAGAACTGGAGACCCTAGACGTAAAAGTAATTAATACACGCAGCAAATAAGTGGCATGACCGAGCTGCATTTAATATAAACTTCGAAATGACTGCTGCTCCTGCTGTACTAAATAAAATCTATTATTTATGGAAGGCCCATTAGGTGCTGGGGACTGATTAAACGAGTTACATTATTTAGATTTTAGTGCAGTAATCAGGCCCTGAGAAGCTGAGATACTGCAGTTCTGACTCTAAATCCTGTGTTCTTAATCGCTTCAGTGTATTGCTACCTCCAAGTTGCCAGTCTCTTCCACGTGGTAGACCACCCTAAGTCAGTGTACAATCTCCAGCTAAAAGTCCTAGGACTCTCTTGAGATCTTCCAGAATCTTCCAGGACTTCCTAGGAGTGTGGTACTACCGTGATTTTGTGACAGGCCAGTCTCTAGGTGGAGTCTGGTGGACGCAGCGTTAACAGAACTCCAGTGAGCTGACATCTCCGTAAATGTCTACGAGTCTTACTGCCATGTAAGCATTTAGCACAGGGTTAAGAATTAGAATTCCAGGGGCCGGGCGAGGTGGCCCTCGCCTGTAATCCTAGCATTCGGGAGCCCGAGGCAGGACAGATCGCTCAAGGTCAGGAGTCAAAACCAGCCTGAGCAAGAGCGAGACCCGTCCCTACCTAAAAATAGAAAGAAATTAATGGCCAACTAAAAATATATAGAAAAAATGAGCCGGGCATAGTGGCGCAGCCTGTAGTCCCAGCTACCCGGGAGTGAGGCAGGAGGAACGCTTGAGCCAGGAGTTTGAGGTGCTGTGAGCTAGGCTGATGCCAAGGCACTCTAGCCAGGGCAACAGAGTGAGACTCTGTCTCACAAAAAAAAAAAAAGAATTAGTATTTCAGTATATTATAACACTCCAGGAGTGCTGTTTAGGTAAGTCACTTAAACTTGCTGGGCCTCCATTTCTTCATCTGTAAATTGGTAATGATAATATCTGTTTGATAAGATGATTTACATAGAGGTCTGTGAACCACATGTGACCATATCATTGTATGCTTCTAGGCTGGAGATTTTATTCTTAAGTTAGAATTTCCATACGTATTTTTCTTTTCTTTGCAGCCTAATGACAGCGAAGAAGACATGTTTGGTGACTACGATAGCTTCACTGAAAACTCCTTTTTAGCTCAAGTTGATGATCTGGACCAAAAATGTATGCAACTTCCTGAACATAAGAAACATGCTACAAACTTTGCCAGTACAGATCTTGGTTCAGAAAGCGTCAAAAACAAACCCAGCATTGCTCCTGTAGGCACCTTTGCTGACTTAAAAACTGATAAGCACACAGAGAACCAGAGTGGGCGTGAAGATGTCACTGTTGAACCTGGAGCTCATCTTTGTATGATGTACCTTCTCACAGGTTCTATACTTTGAACATTTACAGAACTCTTCAGATGATTGGGCGATCAGTCTCCTAAAGAGAGAGATCGGAACTCACCCTATCACAAGACGTTGAATGAGGAATCCCCCCATAATCTCATAGAGCAACCCCGGCAAAATGATGAGTCGTCATCTAAAGTCGGAACTAGTTCAGATGTGAACAGGAGAAAAGTGTTAAGGATCATCTAAAAAGGCCATGACGAAATGCCAAGGCCCAAAACACCAGTATTTTCTAGGACAACATCTGAAAGAGACTCTCCCTATCCGAAAGAAATGAGTGTTGCTAAGAAAACAATCGAAAAG
>NW_017968519.1:2992101-3017481 GCF_000165445.2 Microcebus murinus
AAGATGTGGACTACAGCATCCATATCAGTTGGAAATTGAAGAAATACACATTATCAAGACTGCCATAGGTTGCTGCATCAGGACCCTCTTGGAGTGAGACCTGGCAGTCTGTTTTAACAAGCCTGCAGGGGATTCCTATGTGCCCAAAAGTTTATGAACCACAAGCTAGAGAACCTCAAGCTAATACTGTTATCTTTGCCTTTTTATCATAGAATTACATGTTTAATGTATTTTATATGCTTAAAGTGTTCAGAACTAAGTTAATATATTTTTTTTAATGTAGGAAGATAGGTGATATTCCTAAATATTATCTCTTGATCATTTTATATATTTTTTGTTTTTCTTTTTTTGAGACAGTCTCATTCTGTTGCCCTGGGTAGAGTGTAATAGCATCATCATAGTTCACTGCAACCTCAGACTCCTGGACTCAAGCAGTTCTTCTGCCTCAGCTTCCTGAGTAGCTGGGACTCTAGGTGCATGCCACCATGCCTGTTTAATTTTTTTCTTTTTTCCTTTTTCTTTTTGGTAGAGATGGGGTCTCCCTCTTGCACAGGCTGGTCTTGAACTCCTGACCTCGAGCAATCCTCCTGCCTTGGCGTCCCAAGTGCCAAGATACAGGGGCAAGCCACCGTGCCTGACTAGCTTTTATTTCTATAGATGTAGGATCCATAAAGTAGTAATGCTAGCTCAAAGGCAGTGTGCGTTTATTTTTTGATACTGCTAGATTACTTTCCAAAAGGATAGTAGCAATTTATGTTCTTACAAACCATCCATGAGAATGGCTGTGTCTCCTCATTCTCACCAGATCTGGATTGTGTGTGTGGGGGGGGGGAGGCTTTCTATTTTTGGGGAGTTATTTGGTTTTTATTTTATTTATTTTGCCATCCCAGTAGAAAACAGTTGAGGGTCTTTTCATGTATTTATTGGCCATTTGCATTTCTTCCTGTTGTGAAATGTATTATATTTTGCCCATTTTCTACTGATGCACATTTTGAGAACTTGATCTACATCATGAAAGTATCCTACAGAGTAGTCAGTACTGGTTTTTATACCATGTCTTGGATCTGGTGTGTTTCATGAATCCCACTTTGCTAAGTTGTGGGAATCCTAGATGTACCAGTTAATCCTAGCTGATTTAAACAGTCTTATCAGTTTAAAATAGTTTTTAGGCCATTCAAAGTTCAGGTCTCTATAAGGCTGGTGGAAGTTTTTTTTTTGTTTTTGTTCTTTTTTGAGACAGAGTCTCACTCTGTTTCCCGGACTAGAGTGCCGTGGCATCAGCCTAGTTTACAGCAACCTCCAACTCCCAGGCTCAAGCGATCCTCCTGCCTCAGCCTCCCTAGTAGCTGGGACTACAGGCAAGGGTCGCCATGCCCGGCTAATTATTTCTATATATTTTAGTTGGCCAAATAATTTCTATTTTTAGTAGAGACGGGGTCTCTCGCTCTTGCTCAGGCTGGTTTCGAACTCCTGAGCTCAAATGATCTGCCCCGCCTCGGCCTCTCAGCGTGCTAGGATTACAGGCGTGAGCCACCTCGCCCCACCCTGGTTGAAATTTTTATTGGTTTGTATAAAACCTCATAGATTATTTTCTCTCCTCCCCTTCATTCTCTCTAGGTTGGCTTTTGGGTGAATAAGGAAAGGAAATTTACATAATCTCTTTGGAAACATAACGAGGATAACTGAGATTCACACAAGTCCTTGCACTGTCTTTTTCCTCCTCTGATGTCCCAGATGATGCTCCTTGTTGACCAGGCTGCTGTCTGCCCTGCTGGGAACTTAGACCCAAGTCTGCAGCTGATGAATAGACAGACAGGTTGCCCACCTTGCTAACCAGGCCTGAATGAGACTCTTTCTGGCTGTGTTCACTGCACGTTTGGGATTTTTGACTTTTTTTTCTTTGAGTCATAGTCTCACTCTGTTGCCCAGGCTAGAGTGCCATGGTGTCAGCCTCGCTCACAGCAGCCTCCAACTCCTGGGCTCAAGCGATCCTCCTGCCTCAGCCTCCTAAGTAGCTGGGACTACAGGCATGGCCATCGCCACGCCCGGTTAATTTTTTATGTATTATCTTTAGTTGGCGAATTAATTTTTTTTCTATTTTTAGTAGAGACGGGGTCTTGCTCTTACTCAGGCTGGTCTCAAACTCCTGAGCTCAAACGATCCTCCCGCCTCTGCCTCCCAGAGTGCTAGGATTACAGGCGTGAGCCTCTGCGCCCAGCCGATTTTTGACATTTAACACTGATTATAACTATATCCTATGAGAAGACTGCCATTAAGGAAAGAATTTGATTTTTTTCTTAGAAAAAAATACTTCCTAAGTGCCCGACAGACACTGGCAACAAATGAAAGCTACGCAGTAACCGGCTATGTGCTTGCACCCGGGGAGGGAACTGAGGGGAAGCTCGCAGTTTCACGTCCCAAGTCCTCCGTGCCTGGTGTCCCAGGTGGGCGGGCGTGGGGAGCAGGAGGTGGCCGGGGTTCGCGTCCCCGCCGCGACGGCGGCTAAAAGGCCGGGGGCGCGTCGGGGTCGTACCTCTGCCTCTTGCACGCCCGCGGTTCTCCGCCGCCGGCTCGCAGCGACCATTTCCTCCTCGTCTTTCTCCTCGTCGTCTTTCTCGGCCTCGGCGGCGGTGACAGGAACGCACCCGAGGCCCGGACGGTCCCTTTTGCGGACACACACCCGCCGGCGGATGCGGGAACCACCTTCTTCCATGGCCCGGCCGCCGCACTCAAGCGGGGAAGAGAGTGGGAGCCAGGGCGGAGGCGGCGACGAGAGAAAAACGGCGCTCGCGTCCCCGTCAGCCTTGGGGAAGAGACCCAGACATCAATCCCCACAGCGCTCGGGCCGGAAGGCACGCATGCGCAGGTGTGCGCCGCCTTCCCGCAGGCCAAACATCCGGTCACGTGACGTGCGCTGCGGCGAGCGCGCGAAAGAAATGCGACTGCGCGTTGGAAACCCCGCCTACGCGCTTCGGTTTAATTGGACGCCAGCGTTCGCTGGCGGAACCTTTGAAAGCGGTTCTCGCGCGCGCGCGCGCGGGTGGAAGAGCGCAGGAAGGGACCTGCCGGAAGAAGTGTGAACGACAGGAAGAGGAGGGACGGGGAAATCATGGCGGCCGTGGTCGCTGTTTGCAGTGGTCTAGGGAGGACAAAGTTGGCACGCTTGGTGACGGCTGCTGTCTGTTTCACACATCCTGGCCCTCACGCAGGTAAAGCCTCCATATCCTACGATTCCCCTCGTAGCATTGCAGCCACGGCCTTGTTCCTAATGGCCGGTCGAGTCCCTATTTAGCAAAACATGCACATTCTCCAAGATGGGTGGGCATGTGTAATGGCCCATGACTAGTGCTTTAGAACTGAACGGGACGTGAGATGTCCAGTCCACTCCTTTTTAAGTTTTAAACGTAACGAGGCAAATGATGGAGTGATTCTTAAAAAGAGACAGACACCTGCCTAAGAACTCTGGCTAAACTTGGTGAGGGAGGGACATTCCAGAGTCGCCCAGCGGCAAATTCCAGATGTCAAAGTACCCAATCGGGGCGACATTGTGACACAGGTCCTCACATCCCTAATTTCTGCAATTTTATCTTCTCTGTGCATCTCTTTTAATAACTACTCTCAGGAGAGGGTCTGTTAGTCATTTTCTTTTTGGTATGACAGTTCCAATTCTATTGCTTCTCCTGTAAGTATTTGCATCGCAGTCTGTCTCGTAACTATAAAGTGAAGGGAAAATAAATTTCAGGAAGAGAGCAGGTGAGACGTTGTACAGGTGGGAAACATGGGGTGCTTTTTACCCAAAGCCCTGTAAAGCACACTCATTTTAAGTCTTACTCTGTACCAAATCTGAATTAAAGGTTTTTAACCAATCATTGTGAGCAAATATAAAACCTCTTTTTTATGTTGTGTCCCTTGATTCATCTTGACTCCATAAAAACAAAATCCTTTCTTTAGCTACTCAACTAACAAAAAGAAATGATTTATTGCTCTCTTGGTATAATTGTAGCACTGTGGAGCAGAGGTTGTTCACAGTATAAACAGGTGACCAGCAATGAGGACATGGTAAGAATTTTTTTTTTCCTATTAGTAAGGCATTCCTAGATATGACCAAATTTAAAAATGACAATTAAGATAATTATTACTCTGAGTTTGGAAATTATAACCCATTGTTTATAGTCACCTAAGTGAATTTCGAAATAAGAGAATTCCTAGATTCCTAACAAGAAGCGTGGCTTCTGTAATACCATCTTTTCTTCCAAGATCTTAAATTTAGAGAATATGTGATTTGGGAATTTAACACATTGCCACACTAGAAAAACAATTTTTTTTCCTTGGGGCCATGGTATTTTATTACAAAAATAGATTAAAACTTCGAAAACAAAACAATCCTAATTTAATAAAAAATTTGTTATTTTTTATTGTTTTCTGCGTGTGAATTATATGCAACTTGAAGAATAGTTCATGCAGCTCCCAAGGTAGAGACGTGAGTTATATATGCTTCACCAGGCCCCAGGGCTCGTAACTAGCATGAGTTAAATACAACTCACATGGCAGCTAATGTGTTAGAAAGGTAGTTTTAGTGGATAGAATTGTAAATAATTGGACAAAGGGATTGTACAAAGCTTAGCTATAGGTTGGCACTATTGCCCATTTTGAATTCACATTTTTCCTACCTTTGTCTCATTTGCCACTTTGGTGGGGGGTGCCTTAGTAAATGAGATATAAAAATTAAAGTTTTATATCAGGACATTAAATACTGTTTCCTCTAACCTACACATGTATTGTTATGAGTTTAAAGTACTAACGTGGACTTGGGCAGCATAAGTATTCTTATTACATTCCAAGATCATTTGTTTGCCACTAATCAGAACATACAAATCACTTAGCACAGTGTTGAGAAGGAATGCAGTCATAGCATGTGACCTGAATGAAAACTAGATTAAGAAAGTTTGAAGAATTGGAACAAACAAAAGAACTTGTCTAATTCCTCTGAGCATCCATCCTGGTCAGATTGTAACAGTCCTTTTTTAGGTCATAAATTCCCCCAACACTAATGAAAGCTATAGATCCTCTCCATGGAAAAGCCAGGAAGTTCCATTCATTTGAAATTTTGCATACAATTACAGGGGTCATGGACTTCAAAGCTGTTTCTAGATTAAGAACCTCTATACCGGAGACAACCCTACCGGCTGTGGAAGAGAGAAACTGTAACAGAAGCATTAGAGGCAGTAGTGAAGAGAGAAAAGCCAAAAGGCTGACACAAACTTACATAGCAGTCTGGGGGGGCCACAAAATGGAAGTCAAAGAAACTTTTATTACAGTAAGCCTTGGGGTGTTCTCTATTTCTAAAATAAAAATAATGATGAAACACCCGATAAAGACTGGGCAAGGTGGCCGAAGCCTGTAATCCTAACACTTTGGGACGCTGAGGTAGGAGGGGCGTTTGAGCCCAGGAGTTTGAGGTTGCCACGAGCTGTAATAACACCACCACACTCTAGCCCAGGCAACAGCGAGACGCTGTCTCAAAAAAAAACAAAAACAAAACATCTGATAGAGACAAATGGGGATAGATAACCTGTACTTAGGGATTACACTAATTTAGGAATAGCATGTTACCTATTGTATTGTAAGCTTTTCTTAATTTAAATCTTAATATTTTTTAGTTACTTGCATTGGAGCAATCACTTTCTTATTAGACTTGAATTTTTTTCTTCCACAAACCCTTTTATTCTACAAATATGTAACCTTATTCCAGAATCCTCCAGGAATTAGTTCTCCATTAGCCAAACTGAAACAAAGTAAAGGGCTTGTACAAAATACGTACAGTAAGAAAGGTATAACTATTCCTTTGGATGTGTTTAAATGGAGTATAGTAACCTTAAGATTTAATTTTCTTTTTATTTTTTTTTTATTTTTTTATTTTTATTTATTTATTTTTTTTCCCTAGTGGTGGCTGTTCTAGGAGATTTAATTTTCTTAAATTCAAAATTAACACATCACACTTTTCTTCCTTTATCTTAGCCTGTTCCAATGGAAAATCCTTATAAGGAGCCTCCTAAGAAATGTCTCTTGTGTGGAAAACGTGTAGATTATAAGAATGTACAGGTGAGATCTGGATTTACTTCACTATTTGTGATTTTAGGATTTTGCTCTTGTTTAGTCCTGCTTAAAAGAATGACGTCAGTTTTATAGCAGGCTTTTGTAGATGCAACTGTTTTAACACTTCCTAGTTTCGAATCTGGTTATAATCCTATGGATAAGGTTATATCTATGCTTCACTCAAATAAATGCCTCATTTACTATTATTTCCATTGAGTGTTTCTTTTTTCTCTGACCCAAATGTTTTCACAGCAAGTCATTGTGGTGGTTTTTGATTGGTGAGGGTGAGTACTTTGGGAAAAGGTCCTGTGCAGTTTTTTCTCTGTACCTCACCACCCATGTCACTGCTCCACATATTATTTATCTCTTATCTAGCTCTCAGCACAATTAGAAGTTGTAAATTTGGGGGAGTGGATGGTGCTGGAGTTACATATACAGGCAAGTCTAAAGTGATCACTGCCTTTGAGGGGGATTAAAACTAAGAAATTAGTTTTATTAGTTATTTTTATTAGTTTTACAAATTATATAATAGCAAGATTATATAAAAGTGCCTACAACAGTGCCTAATGCCTAGAAAGTTCTAAAGATGTATTTAAATTAGTAAAGCATAAATTACAGTAAATGGCCTGATGTACTTGTACCTCTTGAAGATCTCAGTGTAGTCTGATAATTACCTTCGTAATTATGTGGTAGATGGAATGTTTTAGTACTACCGTGTTTTAAGCAACAGTATTTTAGAAAGACGTCTGTGGAAATCAAGGATACAGATTTAATATTGAAAGAATATGCTGACCAGGTGTGGTGGCTCACGCCTGTAATCCTAGCACTCTGGGAGGCCGAGGCGGGAGGAAAATATCAGCCGGGCATGGTGGCGCATGCCTGTAATCCCAGCTACTCGGGAGGCTGAGGCAGGAGGATTGCCTGAGCCCAGGAGTTGGAGATTGCTATGAGCTAGGCTGACGCCATGGCACTCTAGCCCGGGCAACAGAGTGAGACTCTGCCTCAAAATAAATAAATAAATAAATAAAGAGTATGCTGATTACTCTGTTAACTGTGTAGACTTTGACACGCTATATAGATGATATTAACATTATTTTAAAAGATGACTTAATAGGATAAGCTAAATAGTTAAAAACTTTTTGTCTTATAAAATTCATGTGGAATTTAGATTTTTATATAAAAGTGGTAAGGTTTTTTTTTTTTTTTACATTTACACATTTGCAGTGAATAACAAATATATTAATTTCTTTTCCTTCCAATAAAACCCCCAAACAGCTTCTGTCCCAGTTTATTTCTCCATTTACTGGATGCATTTATGGAAGGCACATAACAGGTATTTTGTTTTTTATTGCAACAATTTAAATGTGGTTAAGAATTGTGTCAATCTACTTCTGTTATTTAAGAAAACTGGCAAATTGTCAAATCGTGCCATAAATCATTATTAGACCAGATACTGCAGGGACTGGATTTAAGTACTTGGAGAAAGCCTCTTTTTAGGCTAAAAGGATTATAAGTTTGCATGTCTTCTTATGCTTGAAGTTAACTAGATTCTGACAACATACAGAAAACTTAAGCTTAAAAAAATTGTGTTCTTGTTTCAGAATATACTGTAATCATTCCTAGATAGATACTTAAAGACTTGGTGTCTGCACACTGTGGCCCATTAGGCCCAATTTGACCTGCCACATGTTTTTTTTTTAGTTTTCTTTACATAGCGCCATATGGTTGCTTTTGAGTTATAGCAGAATTGAATAGTTGTGATGGACACTCTTATGGCCCACAAAGCCCACAAATGTATTTCTGGCCCTTGACAAAAAAAATGTTACCAACCCTTGACTTGTAAAATGGTTATAAATTTTGAGTATTGGTATTTTTTTTTTTTTGAGGAAACATCTTTATTTTATAGGTCTTTGTGGGACGAAACAGAGAGAAATCACAAAAGCAATTAAGAGAGCTCAAATACTGGGTAAGAGCACCTAACAACTGAATTGAGCTGAGTCAAATTTTGCTCATTATCTTTCGTGAAAACTTTTAATTTATCTCTTTACAGGGTTTATGCCAGTTACATACAAGGATCCTGCGTATCTCAAAGACCCTAAAGTGTGCAACATCAGATATCGGGAATAAATTACATGACGTGACCGCCAATAAACTTATTTTACAGTAAGTGGTTGCATGATGCCAATATTGACTCTCAAACCGTTGGTTAGAAAAGTGTTTCAGGAGTGAGATCAGGAGTGAAACTTCTCTTCCATAGACAGTGAATGACTATCGAACAAATCACATATTCACAACATTGATATGCATTGCATTTTAGATACTTTGAATAAAAGTGGTCCTGTGTGATTGCCACTTATATGTGGCCCTGAAATGTAATGTACACACTCCTATAGTAATGTACACACTGATGCTGGCACAGTAAATGAGTGAGGGATAGCTTGGATTGGAATCTGCTTTAGGCCCAGACTCTGTCTTACAGATGGGATTTTAGGGAAATGGACGCGTGGGAGTAGAATGCTTGCATAATGTTCACATCTCACGTGATTGGCTGTGGAGTCGGAACTGCTCAGAGTGAGTTTCTAACTAGCAAACACAAGTGTGCCTGGTCAAGAGAGTGGTCTTCCCTTGGCAGAGATGTGACACTGGGACGGATAGTAGTCCTGCTACAGGAGGACAACATATTTATTCCTAGGTGAGTCCATCCTCAAACCAGTATCGACCTTCCCATAAAGGGATAATTTATACGTAATCTGTTATCAGTCATTTTCTCTCACTCTAGTGATACGAGCAGTAGGAGTTGAGACGGACAACCCTGGTTTTCCTCCTCCTGCCGTGTACGGTACGACAGTTACTTATGTAACCAGTCAAACATAACCCCAGCAGTACAAACTTAGGATTTGTCCAAATCCCTGGTATTATGTTGCTTCATAAACACACTATGGTAATTAGTGCATGGAAACACACAGAAGCGTTGTTACCTAGATAAGATTTTCTATATCAAGTCATTTCTCTAGGAAGACACGGAAGATCAAAGGTCAAAGTATGCACTGAGCATTTCATCCAGTGAGTAAAACATGGTGAAGGCTTCATGTGATGTGTACACTAAATGGAAAAGTGTGTGAAAAAGACAAACACATCTGCACATACTAGTAAAAGGTCTCTTAGGCAACTCCCACTTAACCCACTGGATTAAACTGGGGCTTTATGTCCTCCCTAAAAGTCAAACGGCCATGACTCTCCTGTTGAATACCCTAAGAGTTTTGTTCCCAGACCTGTGGCATATGTGTTACTGTACTGATTAAATATGAGCAAATAAGTTATTGTTGGCCGGGTGCAGTAGCTCATGGCTGTAATCCTAGCACTCTGGGAGGTCCAGGCAGGTGTATTACTCAAGGTCAGGAGTTAGAGACCAGCCTGAGCAAGAGTGAGACCCCATCTCTACTAAAAATAGAAAGAAATTAATTGGCCAACTAAAAATATATAGAAAAAAATCAGCCAGGCATGGTGGCGCATGCCTGTAGTCCCAGCTACTCGGGAGGCTGAGGCAGGAGGATCGCTTGAGCCCAGGAGTTGGAGGTTGCTGTGAGCGAGGCTGACGCCATGGCACTCACTCTAGCCTGGGCAACCAGAAGTGACGACCACCGTCCAAAAAAAAAAAGTTGTCAAGTTAGGTGAGGCTAGGACAACTGAACAGGAGTGGGAGGGTGCTGCAAAATGGAAAACCTAGTTGCATTTTGTACTTTCTTTGTTGCTTTGCATATTTCTACGAATTCTTCACTTTAAAGAAACTAAAAAACTGGGAATTGTAGAGGTTGAGTAGTGAGAGTGATTTACATAGGAACTTCAATCACTGGACTTAAGACTCAGAAAAGTTCCTGGCCCTGCGCTGAATGGTTGGCAGATGGATGTACAGTTCCTCTTTATGTTAAAGTGAAGGCTTTGTGACAGACATTCCTATGTATGTACAGATGTATGTAGCACTTCTGAGTCCTACTTTATATGGCCTTTTCAGTTACTTGACCAAAAAAATTGATCCCCAAATGTACTGGGTTAACAGGTTTGTGCTGTACTGAAAATTTTAGATTTACTCAGTTTCATGTAGAGGACTGTCGACTAATGGAAAGATAACCGTGTGGGCTGTATTATGGTGTGTCATAATCAGGGTTGCCAGATTTGGCAAATAAAAATACAGGACACCCAGTTAAATTTAAACTAAAGACAAATAATTTTTAATGTAAGTATGTCCCAAATTTTATCTGACAGTCCTAGCCATAAGGTACTTTTTATCATCACTTAAGGAATGGGAATTTTAATGATTTAGATAAAAATAAATTTTCATATCAACTTTATAGATTTCTTTCTACATTGGAAAAATAAGTTAGTCTCTCTCTTCCAATTCTAAAGAATGCTGTGTAAGTTTAAAAGAATATATCTATTTAAGCCTTTCCCTCAACAATTTAGTAAAAAGTAAACCATTTTGATTTTTAAAATAAAAACATCTATGGTGACACATGCCTGTAGTCCCAGCTACTGGGGATGCTGAGGCAGGAGGATTGCTTGAGCCCCGGAGTTTGAGGTTGCTGTGAGCGAGGCTGATGCCACGGCACTCTAGCCTGGACAACTGAGCAAGACTCTGTCTCAAAAAAAATAGAAATAAAAGCATCTGCTATTTTAAAAGTACTTTATAAGTACACTAGAACTTATCTATGTATTACTGCAAACAGGTGGACATAGTAAAAACAAATTACCTTATCTATGTATTAGAATAGCTGAATACAGTAAAAACAAATGAATATATCTGAATATATTTATTACTGCAATAGCTGAACATAGCAAAATTGATAGAAACGTTTGACTTTATCCTTCAAACAAATAAAAAAACCTCCTTTTGGGTTAAAAGGATCAAAATGTAGGAGATTGTGAATATTCACCGGAACCCTTCATTTTCTCAATATCTTCATCTGTTTCTGGGCTGCTTATCGTGGATGTTTTTTCTTGGTTACTACTATCAGTATCTGTTTTAGACGGTTTGTTTTGTGTCTCTGACAGCCGTGATTTCTTGAATTGCCATCCGTCACCTGTCTTTTCTAAAGATTTACGCTTAATCGTTTGTGGTGCACTAGCTGGACTAGCTTCAGGAATGTCAGTGTATTCTACCATTAAGGTCAGGTTGTCTACCACATCAAGACGGTGGCCGCTGTCACAGCTACTCTTAGAAATACACCTGTTTTTCAAAGACATAACACATGAACGAAGAAATTCACAATCCGGAAAAAACGTCCGCAAAGCCTGACAAAGAAAAGTGTTCTCCTGAGGTTCTTTTGGGACATTCTTCTTTCCTAAACAAAATAAAACAACACTTCTTTCAACATGTAGTATTTGTTTTACAAAGCTTTTCATAATCAGGTATTTGTTGGTAAAATTAAGTCAAAAAGATTCTAACAATTATATCAAATTACCTGGTAAAAATAATGACATGCATAACTCCAAATTCTAATTTATATGCCACAGTATTCTAAGAGAAAATTAAAGTTGTATTCTTTAATATCAGCAGTACAGTATAGCTACTATAGTACCATGTTTTTGTTTGGTGGGATTTAAGAGTATTAAAACAACTAGTTTTAATCCCAAGGTGGATATCCATAACTCAAATTAGTGAGCATTTTTAAGGCATGTAATGTAATGACGTGTTAGCTTTTTACTTACGTTCCGCTTGAGTCTGTGCTTGTTTCCTTATTTTAATTTCTCGTTTTAATCGGCTTATATCCTTTAGTAGTTTTTCTACTGCTTCCTCACTGTGTTCTACTTTTTCGCATGTACTCTGCAAAATAATTTAAGGGCACAGACAAAATTTCAAGTTCTGTACTAACAGAGTTTAGACTCACAATTAAATAATATAAAATCCTTGGTGTCATATACTATCAAGTACTATTTGCCTTTGATATAAATGCTTTTCAGATACATTAGCTTCTCACACAGTTTTATTACATCAGTTATTTTGTTGAAAATACACAGAAATAAACTGAAATTTAACTCACTGTGAAACATACTGAAAGATGCAGTTACTGCATAGATTTAACATTAAGCCACTGACAATAAAGGAAAACAAAGTGATGGTATTTTGCTGTAATGAAAGGAAACTAATGAAGATTTTAATTCCTGTGAGAAAAACTACTTCTGAGAAGCAGCGCAGCCCCGTGTATCATCAATTTCAAAAGTACGAATACCAATAACCTTCGATCTAATAATTCCACTTTGGGACTGTGTCTTAACTAAATAAAAAAATTTACAAGATGACATTCCTTAGCCTTTTGCACTTGGATGTCGAGTGTGACTCGACACGGTTTAGCATTAAATCCCGAGTAGAATAAAGGAATCGAGAAAAAAGCAAGCGAGTGCAAAGGGTTAGTACAATATCAAATCACCATAACTAATTTCCAATTACAGGGTAATAGTTGTTACAGCTGGTTTTAGTGGATCCTTTTTTAGGATGTCTGCCCAGCCTGCTTTTCATAAACCTTTTGCCCTGACATGAGAGTGTGCCAGTAACTCCTGTAGCCATTTTTACCCTAGCTGACGCAAGTGGAACAGCAGATTCTGTCCTGGGAATCTGGAGATATTACACAGCCAACTGGCAAATCCTAATCTCTTGAGTAATCAGCCCCTTCTCTGGGCTGCCAGTGGATGAGGAAACAGCAAAGTCTACAAATAAGAAGGAAAGTAATGTGCAGACACGGAGGAAGAGAAAGTTCTGGTGATGTTCCAGCTTCTGGTTCAATTCCTTCCTGAAGTTCAGCTGCGTTCTACCTAAAGTTCCTTTATGTTCCCCACTTTAGCCCAATTGGCACTTTTAACATAAGAGTTCTAATGTACTGCTTTGTGAAATATACTGCCATTAAAAATAACCAAATACGTAGCAATAAAAAAATGTTTAAATGATAAATTAAAAAAAAAAAATCAGAGCAGTAGAGTATGCCTATAGTTCTAGCTAGTTGAGAAGCTGAGGCAGGAAGATTGCTTGAGCCCAAGAGTTTGAGGCCAGTGTGTAGCAAAACTTATCTCTTAAACAAAAAATTATGACACAGGCCAAGGTCAGTGGCCCACGCCTGTAATCCTAGCACTCTGGGAGGCCTTGGCGGATGGATCACTTGAGGTCAGGAGTTTGGGACCAGCCTGAGAAACAGTGAAACCCCATCTCTACCAAAAACAGAAAAAAACTAGCCAGGCATGGTAGTGTGTGCCTGTAGTCCCAGTTCCTTGGGAGGCTGTGGCAGAAAGAGCAGTTGAGCCCAGGAGTTTAGGTTGCAGTGAGCTATGACACCACTGCACTCTGCCCAGGGCGTCACAGTGAGACCCTGTCTTAAAAAAACAAACATCAATAACAAAAATAATATATATATAAATAATACATACACCCTCACCCCGCCCACACACACCCCCATGCAGGTTGTATAAGCACACTGTATGATGTTTGCACTAACTTGCCTAATGACACATTTCATGACTATAAATCTAATCAAAATGTCAGGTTATCCCTAAGAAATTTCAGTGACTCAATTTGAGAGGAACTCTAAAAGTAGTTTTTAAGTGTTAGGTATGTTAACTTTACCTTCAATTCCTCTTGTAATGAAGCATACATTTCCTTTATCTTATGTACCTCCTTTAAAGATCCATCTTCTTCAAAAAATTCAGAGCTGAAAAATATTACCATTTCCTCAGGCAAAGATACAGAACCCATTTTAATGATAAAGTGAAAAACTTATTTGTTGTCAAAGAGCAATGGATAATTCTTTTTACTGGCTCTGTAGGGACCATAATTTTGTCAACCGTCCTGTATACAGCAAAACCAACCTACTTCATCTATCTTCACAATAGCAAACTTTTTAGCTTTATAAGTTCTATTGCGAGGTCTCAAAAAAAAAAAGGTTAATTAAAAATAGATAAAAACTGAAAGAGAGAGGGGATCTTTTTTTGGCAATGGCAACAAGAATCAATATTTTAATGAATTTAAGATTTAAGTTACCATTAATTGGAAAAGGCATCATTATTTTATGATCTATGAAAGAAAAAACCAGTATTAAGAAGGCATAATTTGTAAAATAGCCCAGTTTCAGAGATAAATGTGAAAAATGTGTGTTTCAGAATCAATGAAATATGGTATTACGTTCTTACATTGTTAAGCACTGTGGGAACACAAAAATAAATAAAACCCAGTCCCTTATCCTGGTAAAGTTTATACTCTAGTAGGTATCTGACCATACCAATATCACTGTTTGTGACATTATTCCCTTACTTAATGGCTACAAAAAAGTTATATCTAAGCAGCCTATAGTATGAGTAAGTCTTGGCTAAAGCCTGATGTTGTTCCCTTTAATATCCAATTGAATTCCATGCCCTTAATCAGAACCATTGCCTTAGAAAATTATAATTTTGAGGCTAGCTACTTTCTGTAACTTAGAATAAATACGCTAAAATTTGCTGGATATGCAGTAACTTCCCCTACTACCTCTTTTGTATCTTTCAAGTAGAAAAGTGCTAACAGGAAGTATGGAGAAGGTCAAAACAGTCTAGTTTACCTGAGTAAGGTATACATTAGTTTTCCTTTCATTTTTATTCTGTTGTTCGCATAATAAAATTAATTTCAAAAAATGAATAGGAATACATTTAGAGGGAAAGCAGTTGGAGAATCTCACCTGTGTGCTTCTACTGCGCGGTTAAAACCAGCGGACGTACAGGAACCTGACGCAGTTTTATAACCCAGTTGTTCGGACATGCCCAGATTGGCAACCACCAATGGTACCCTATGAAAAAGTCTGACAAAAGAAAACCTTAAAATATAAATTTAGAATAAAGAGAAAGGTTAGCATCCACTTACCAGAATAGACTATTTTTCCCCTATAAGATTTTACAAAAGATACCCCATTCCTTACTACTTACCTGAGATAGAATTTACCGACTTGAGGCAACTGGATTTTAAAAGTTGTTAAAATGTGTATGGTATAATTGCATGAAAAAATATTTTAATGGCTACTTTAACTTAACTGATTAGTACATGTAAAGATACTGAGATCTCAATGTTGAGATTTATCCTACCTTTCGTGAATGATAAACTTAATCTCAGCTGGTACTCTTAATTCTTATATAAAAAATGTAGTTTTTATACAACCTATGGGGAGTCTCTGTTAACTCATTTGAATGGACCATCAAGAACTGCCTTGCTTCTTTGCAGAGGTTATAGAAAAGCTGTGCAAATACCTAGGCTTAAGTTCTAAATTATATCCTTAATCAATATCTAAAATATTTTCTAGATAGTAAATTATTAAATATTAAATTAAATAGTAAATAATAGCAAAGTCTTCAATGTTAGAGCACAAGTCATCATTCCATACTGGGTTTCTAATTTCCTTGTCTGACTTTATGTTGCCACTTAAAATTAACAGGTGGTAAGATCTACTTCAGAGGGTTACTGTGACAATCTAATGCAACAATATATGAAAACACTTGGTAATCTACAAAAAGTACTAAATACTAGGTATATTTTTCTATTATTTTAGGATAGCCAGTGACTGGCCAACATTTACCCTTTCTGAGGTTTATATAAGGCATGTTCCAGCCGATGAGTAGAGCAGCTTTCTGTTATTATACTTGGTGTTAACAGCAGAAAAACAAGTTCTTGACATGAAAAATGGTTCTGTAAGTTTTTGTGAAGCAGCCTCTCTCTAAATGTCATGATCTGATCTGAATGACGACGGAATTTGTACCAACCTACCACAGTCTGAAATACAGAAAGAAATAAGATATGTATCTTAATGGTTACAATTATATGTCTATTATTATAATTATATGTCTATTTATAATTCTTATAAAACTTACAGTCTTAAGAATGGCTTTCTTAATATTTAGAAAGATTTGGACAGATATAAACAAAGAATACACTTTACTTTTCTAAAGTATGCAAACTGACTTACAGTTAAATTGCTTTCCATTCATTTAAAAGGCTACAATTTTGATCAATATCGATTAAAAGGAGAAAAAAATTTTTGACTTCCTTTCGTTTCTCTTATGGCATTTGCTATCTTGCAGTCTTTTTTTTTTTTTTTTTTTAATATCCTGGTATGACACATATATCTTGCAGTCTTAATCTACAGTCACAATTTAAATAAAAAAAAAAAAAATCAACCATACTGATTCACTTACTAGGCAATCACTCCCTAAAAACAAGTTCCTGTATGGATACTTGGTTTGTTAAATAAGTTAAGCTGAACCTTTTAACCTAAAATTTAAATGGGAATGATACTGTCTACCCTACAAAGTTGGTTTCAAGATTGAAAAAGATCATGTAAAAGGTTTCTATAAACTGTAACATGCTAAACAAATGTGTTGTATCACTAAACCTTTTAATACAGAAAAATAATTCTCATTTACTGAAAATTCAGTAACTGTAATGGAGAAAAAAAACCACTTTGCTTAAAGATCTGTGAGGTTCAGCAACTACATTTTATATTTATACAAATTGAGGAAATTAAAATTACTTCTATTCTTTTTAAAAATGAAACTTTTTTTTTTTTTTGAGACAGGGTCTTGCTCTGTACCCCAGGCTAGAGTGCAGTGGCGTGATCATAGCTCACAGCAACCTCAAACTCTTGGGCTCAAGCGATCCTCCTGCCTCAGTGTCCTGAGTAATTGGGCCTTTGGGCACATGCCACCATGCCTCGCTAATTTTTCTATTTTTTTGTATAGACGGGGTCTTGCCCTTGCTCAGGCTAGTTTCAAACTCTTGGCCTTCAGTGATCCTCCCGTCTCGGCCTCCCAGAGTGCTAGGATTACAGGCGTGAGCCACCACGACTGGCACAAATAAAACATTTTTAAATACACAAATACAACTGGGGAAAAAAATCTAAGCATTTTCAACTGAGAATGTTTTTTGAAAGAAACTTCTTTTACCTAATCTTTTATTTTCAAGTCGGAGATTAAAAAAAAAAGTTTTTTAAGAAGAAAAAAGTGGTGCCTCAAAAAAATTTTGTTTGGGGGAAAATCCATTTTGATCATTCAGCAGCTTTCAGCTAAACACCAGGTATGCTGTGGAGCGTTCCAATTAAGTGCTATATAGGAAAGCATCCCTGCAGCATGAAAAATAGCACCAGTAACTGCAGCTGCCTAAATTAACAGCAGGGGATTAGGTCCTAGAATAAATGCTACTGGGAAGGGGTGGTGTGGTGTTAATACAGCAGAGGCTGGTCGTGGTGGCTCACGCCTGTCATCCTAGCACTCTGGGAGACCGAGGCAGGCGGATTGCTCAAGGTCAGGAGTTCAAAACCAGCCTGAGCAAGAGCAAGACCCCGTCTCCACTATAAATAGAAATTAATTGGCCAACTATAGAAAAAATTAGCCGGGCATGGTGGTGCATGACTGTAGTCCCAGCTACTCGGGAGGCTGAGGCAGGAGGATCCCTTGAGCCCAGGAGTTGGAGGTTGCTGTGAGCTAGGCTGACGCCACGGCACTCACTCTAGCCTGGGCAACAAAGCGAGACTCTGTCTCAAAAAAAAAAAAAATACAGCAGAGAAAGAGATCGATACAGTAAAGGGAAGGATAACAAGATTAATGCTTTTATTTATTTATTTATGAGACAGAGTCTCACTTTGTTGCCCCGCTAGAGTGTCCTGGTGTCAGCCTTGCTCACAGCAACCTCCAACTCCTGGGCTCAAGTGATCCTTCTGCCTCAGCCTCCTGAGTAGCTGGGACTACAGGCATGTGCCACCGTGCTCGGCTTTTTAGTTGACCAGTTAATTTCTTTCTATTTTTAGTAGAGACAGAGTCTCGCTCTTGCTCAGGCTGGTTTCAAACTCCAGACCTAGAGTGATCCTCTCACCTGCCTCCCAGAGTGCTAGGATTACAGGCGTGAGCCACCACGCCCGGCCAAGATCAATGCTTTTAAATACTAGCTGTGTTTTCAGAGCAACCCCTTTGAATTTCTGGGAAGAAAAAGGCTTTTCTACCTGCTTTATAGGATAGCATGAAGACAAACACTGCTTGAAAGTTCTGTCAAAGTACTACATGTTTCTAGGAAACGAAAATAATGCATATTCAATACCAAAAATGAAAAGGTAAATCAGAGAATACCTTTTTGACACTTGAAAATATTTTCTTTAGTGCTTCCTCATTTAGTTCACCTGAAGAATTATAAAAGCTGTAAAAGCCAAAATAAAGACATTTCAATTAAGCTAAAAATATGAATAATTTTATTAGCATTTTTAATTACTTTGAACGCAAACTAGCCAGCCAAAATCCATATACTTACTTGCCTGTCATATGAAGTCCTAAAATAAACAGTGGAGAAAGTTCTCAAACTAATAGGCTTAAAGTTGTGGAAACATGAGGTCCATAACCAACGAAAGAAAAAGGATAGGAGATAAGTTTGGACATCACATTTTTTTAACCTAAAGCAAAGTAATAAACTATCCGTTAAATACATGTATTAGGAAGTAATACAGGTGATCCTCCTACCCCAGCCTCCCAAAGTGCTGAGTTTGGGAGGCTGAGTTTATCATATATTACAATGAGGTGACGGGTGTGAAAAGATAAAGCAATCCTCAAAGTTATCTGGTACCTGGGAGAGGCAGTGAAGACCAGCTAACATAAGTCACACAGAGAAAGAACTATTAGGGCTGGCAATGCACAAGTGACTTTTCAGGTATTTAAAAAAAAAAGCTCTTTCCATTTTAATTAGCATTAATACCACCATATATAACCCGTAACTAAGATACTTTGTTAGCTTTAAACATTATTTCACTTGCAGAGAGTAATTTTCACAATGGATCATTTATTTGCTTTTATAACTACTTACTTACCTAAAAAGCCGATAGCATGGAATATATTTCTGAATGTCTAGAAAAAAAGGATTTTTAGTTATATTAATCATTTGAATAACATATATTATGCATTTACCTCATTCCAGCAATTACTTTACCACTGATCATCTCATTTAATCCTCATAACAAACCTGTAACACAGATGCTATCATTCTTCCCCTTTCAAAGATGATACAACAGGCAAAGAAGGATCAAGTGGCTTGTCCATGCCAATGCAATGGTAGGGCCACAATTCAAACACAGAGCCTTACTTGGAACCAGAATGCTACATTCTCTCTAAACAATGGTCTAATAACTGCAACAATAAGATAAATTCAAAGTTGCTGTATTTTCTTTGCGTTCTAAAAAGGTTATGCTCTAAATTTACTCAAGGCATAGAAATAGCTGTTAAAGGGATTAACTTTTGTTGTTCCGGTACAATCGTGTGCCTCATAACAATGTTTTGGCCAATGACAGACCACGTATCAGACAGTGGTCTCACAAGATTATAACAGAGCTGCCAAAATGTACCATTTTTTTGTCTATATATACTGTTATTTTTACTGTACCTTTTCTATGTTTAGATATGTTTACATACACAAATACCATTGTGTTACAAGTACCTACAGTATTCACTATAGTAACATGCTGTACAGGTTTGTAGCCCAAGAGTAGTAGGCTACCATATACCCTAGTTGTGCAGTGGGTGCCATTAGATTTTTGTAATTATACTATGATGTTTGCACAAAGATAAAATTGCCTAACCTTGTATTACATATCCCTGCTTAATGTAAAAAAAAAAAATACACGACAAAAGATCAATTTCCTTATGTTATTACAATTCAATAAAAGAAAACAGTATAATAGAAATTCTATCAAAGAATGGAACAGGTCTATCCTTTTCAAAGAAAAGAGCCAAGATGAAAAAAAATAAAAAGCGTGAAAAAATACTTGTTTCTTTTTTTTTTTTGAGACAGAGTCTCGCTTTGCTGCCCAGGACAGAGTGAGTGCCGTGGCGTCAGCCTAGCTCACAGCAACCTCCAACTCCTGGGCTAAAGTGATCCTCCTGCCTCAGCCTCCCGAGTAGCTGGGACTATAGTCATGCACCACCATGCCCGGCTAATTTTTTCTATAGTTGGCCAATTAATTTCTATTTATAGTAGATACAGGGTCTCGCTCTTACTCAGGCTGGTTTCGAACTCCTGACCTCGAGTAATCCACCTGCCTGGGCCTCCCAGAGTGCTAGGATTACAGGCATGAGCCACCGCACCCGGCCTTTAACCTGTTTCTTAAGAAATGGAAATTAGAATGCTATATTTTTTACTTATCAAATTGGCAAAAATTAAAAAATTTGATAATAGATAGTACTGCTAAGAGTATGGGGATCCAGGCACTTTTATATACTGTAAAGCAGGGGTCCTCAAACTTTTTAAACAGGGGCCAGTTCACCATTCCTCAGACTGTTGGAGAGTGCGCACTGTAGGCTTGGGACAAGTCGGCTGCTAAGCAGGACAGGTAGGGGTGGCAAAAACACCAGAGGGCAGGATAAATGTCTAGGCAGCCGCATGTGGCCTGCGGGCGGGCTGTGGTTTGAGGACGCCTGCTGTAAAGGAATCTAAAATCGCATAACTTTTCCAAAAGGCAGCTAGTCTATCTCTAGGATTTGACTTTCAGACAAAAGCACAAAGATGTACAGCACCACATAAAATGTTCATTTTAATACTGTTTGTGTTAACAAATTGAAAGTCACTCTTAGCTGGTTAAATTCTGGTACATCCACACCATGGGACACATGTAGCCATTTGAGAGAATGACCAACTACACACACTGATACTATCATGCACTAATGATATCTTAGGAAATAATTATGCATGTATAGTGATCTCATTTGTTTAAATAAAAAACTGTATTTATATTTGTTTTATGAATATTGTAAATGAGTAAAAAAACCACGAAACAATGTTTGCCACTGAGAAGACTAATGAAAATTTAAATTTTTTATCTTCTACTATATGTACTTCTATTTTTAACCCTTTAAAGTGGCAAACAAAGATAACATACAGTATGAGTATAAACTGATACAATCTTTCTGGAAAGTAATTTGCTAATGCCTATCAGAAACCTTAAAATTGTTCACATTTTTCCAAATAAACAAAAAAAAGAAAATAATTTTTTTTTAAAAAGAAAAAATAATAAAAAAAAGTTCATAGGTGGTGACATAATACTATATCTAGGAATCTATTATAGTAAAGGCAAATAAATATTGATGTACAAGGATGTTCAGTGTAGTATAATTTATGATAATGAAAACTGGAAACAGCCGGTTATAATTTATTTAAAGCGCTGCTTAAGTCAGAGTAAGGCCATAAAGTGAAATACAACACAATTATGAAAAATGATATTGCAGAGGATCGTTTAATATGGAAAAATGGTTATGACATATGTCATGATGCCAAACTTTTAATAAAGTACACCAATTTTGTTAAAAAAAAGCTTAGAAAAAACTAATATATAATTTCTAAACAGAAAACTCCCTATACATTTTAAACCTGCTCTCCTTCAGCCCAACCTCCCTGCCCCTCAAAGAACTCCTGCTACCAGCTGTAAATGTTTTGGCACCCCCTCCTCAAACTTGTTGCGGTTTGATCTTTTCCTCATTACACTCCAGAAATTACTGAAGATTTGCAGCAACCTAATCATCTCATCACTGAGTTCTGTCAGTTCTCATTTCCCATCTTTTCTGCAGCATTTAACATTTTATCATTGTCCTCTGTTTTCCTCTTGCTGGGCATCTTCCTGCCACCTGAACAGCAGATGTTTGTTCCGTCCCAGGTTCCCTGCAGTAATCTCATCTGCTTCTTATTTTAGACCTGTCCATGGCCATAATTTTTAACTGAGAAATGAGTGTAATATATTATTTTAAATTCTGCTTTTAAAATTAGCTTAACAATTTAAAACCAGTAATTTATGCCGATCTCTTTCAGCATAAACTATCAAACATAGGACACACAGAAATCAGTAACTCACCAACTGTATAAATAACTTTAACATTATCCATTTGGGAATCTGTAATGTTATTCTTGGCTTCACCTTTCACTTCCCCAAGAAGAAAACCTTCCTATGAGGGTAAAAAATAAGAGGCAGTATATAGAATACATTGATAGAATTACTGTTCAGACCACTTTACTAAGCAATATTTTCTGAGTCTTTTAACAATGTATACAAGTGTGTGCTATTTGTTGGGGGCAGGGGAGGGGCACTCAAAAAAAAACCCTGGAGGTGCTTCCAGTTTACTTGGGAAATGTGAAGTTAGATAAAAATGAGAATGGACTGTAAATACCACTGTGATTTTCCGGAAGGGGAAAGAGATTAACATGGCCTGAAATACCTGAAGGTCCGGAAAGGCTAGGCAATGTTTGTGTAGGCGCAGCACCCTGGGAGTAGGCTATTTCTAAGGAAATCAAAGATAAATAAGATGGAGCCAATAAGGGAGCATCCCAAATGATTAGCCAAGGAGTCTGTATTTAACCCCTCGTGCAGCTGGGAGTTAGGGAAGGCTTTGAAGCCTTGAAATGACACAATGATCAGTGTTTTTTGATTAAAAATTGTGCCTAATATGAAAGTTAAAGATTGGATTAAATTTCAGAGTCTGCTTTCTAGAAGGGATGCTGTGAGTCAGTTTCTTTTAAAACTACAGGCATTTTGCCACTCCAGTGGTGATTTCTTTGAATTTTGGAGAATTCAATTATTTTTCTCTAGGCACATTTAAAGACCCATGTGCTTGACAATTAAGATTTGGTATTTTTTATAATTAGTTGATGATGCTTGTTTCTTTTCATTTAACTAAAGGAGAAAGAGCATTAAAAGGAAAAGTTTCCACAATGGGAGTCTTGACCGGAAATCAAGGGGGGAAAAATCCAGAACTGTACATTCTAGTGTTCATGATTTTTATACCCCAAGGAAAAACCCAGGGAAAGGAAGCAGGGACAATGCAAGTGCAACTATCCAGAAAAATCACCAACTATTCAGAAAACCACCCTTTAAAGACTTCAAGAAAAAGATCTGAGAAATAGTCTCTAACACTAACCTACTTTACAAGGGATAATCCTTTAGGCTACAGAGGATTTAAGGATCCCTTCTGTTTATATTTTCACTGAAGACATTTGAAAACAATTTCCACAGCCACATACATCTTAAATTGTCATATATCTGCTTTGCTAGCTGTTAATTTGTAAGGTTATCTGGCATACATAAAATATACTAATTCCAACCTTATTAGGCTTGTGCTAAAAAGCAATGTTGAGTAAGAGAGACTTTACGTTGAAATGAAGAGCACGAAATTGAGCACAAATTACTAGGCACTGTTCAGGATGGTATTCTCCAAAGTGCATTAGCAAAGTAGATGTGTTTTAGATGCTTATAATTTCTTCCAGAAAGTTACTAAGCACTTACTACGGGGCACTACTTCCCGAGCTCAAAGTTTTAGTGTGTTTTTTTTTTCTTTTAACTTCATAAAAGTTTTAGAAAATAGGCACTATCATTAAAAAAACTTCTTCTTAGCTTCACCCAGAGGTTCTGGACCTAGACAAAAATATAAAGTAAACATTTAAATATCTAACATTCGAGGGTAGATTTAACGTTTATAAAGTATCAGAAAAGGAACTAGCTGAGACCTCACGATTTTAACAAATCCGATGGCAATGCACACAAAAGTCAGATGCCCGAAATACCAAAATTGTTTTTGTTTTTTTTTTTAAATCCAAAAAAACAGCCGCTGGGTGCAACATCTATTTTTACTTCCTCACCATCCCACCGTTTCAACGGGCACGCACAACAGGCATGCTCTCCCCGCCCGGGAAAGTGCACAGCTGTCTCCGCACACAACTGCCGGGTGTCGGGGGGAACGGAAGGCTAACCGGCCGCCCCGCAGCGGCAGAACTTCGGGAACTTTCCGTCCCTTCGCGCCCAAGCTTGAAAACCCAGGGAAAATGGCCCGTGGGGCAGAGAGAGAGACCGCGGGCGCGCGGGGCGCACGGCGAAGAAACAACGAGTAAAAAGAGAGAGCCAGCGGCTCCTCCAGACCGGGCGACGGGACCCAAGGCGAGGGGCCGCGACCGCAGGCCGGCGCGGCCCACCGCCGCCCGGCGACAGGCCGCGCGCCGGGCTCTCGGCGGCGCGACGCCGGCCCCGTCCCGCCACATCCGCTCACCGTGTTCCCGATCCGTGTAGGTGCCGGAAGGCGAGCGCTGCCGAAGCACAAGCCGAAGCACCGCGCACGTGCTCTCCCCTCCTGCCGCCGCCGCCTGGCCCCGTCGCAGGGCGCGCCGACGATACAGGGCGGGGCGCGTCCCGGGGGCCAGAACTGGACGACGCGGCGCGAGGCGGGCCCCGAGACGGGGGGCGCTCTGCGCGTGCAGCAGGCGCCGCGCGCCCCGCATGGGCGGTCCAACGCGGGGTGGGCGGTCTTCGGCGGGCAGGCGGCGCTCCCGCCTTAGGGGCCGCGGCAGGGCCGAACTGAGGCGGGCTTCCTGTGGCACGGTACCGACCGCGCACCGCATAGGGGGCGAGATGGGGCGCGGTTTCCTGCACGGGTCCGCGCGTGATGGGCAGGACCGGAGAGGGGGGGGCGCTCCCGCATAGCGGGCGTGGCGAGGCAGGGCGGACTTTGCGCCGGTGCCTTCGGGCGAGAGGCGCGCTCCGCATAGGGCCGGGGCCCAGAGAAGGGGCGGCCTCGCGGCGCACGCGCTGCGGCCGCGCCTGCGGAGCGTTGGCGGGAACGGCCTCAGGCGGAGCGCAGCGGCGAGCAGGCGGTGGCGCGCGCGCTTCCCGACGCGGGCGCGCCCAGTCGCGCCTCGCCTCCTTCGGCGGCGCTCCCTGAAGGCCGCTCCTCCAGCGGCGGAGCTGGGGCGGGCCACTGCCCGCGTTTCGGTGGCCGGCTGCTGCCGAGCGCCCCGTGGCATCTGTGCAGAATGAGCACTTGTTCGGCCTGGTGTTTTCTAGCAAACCATGGTTACCAGGATAGAGGACCGCTGCTTAGCAACGCTTCCGTCACCACCGCCGTGGAGAGGCCCCGCGTGCCTTTGGTTTCTCCAAAAAACCTGCAATTTTTATGCCTTTCACCCCCGTAAAACTCCGAGAGCACTGATCAGCCACCCTGGGTGTCTCTTTCTAGAACTCTCCAGGCATGTCTCGTGTGTGTTGTTTGCTGCTTTGCTTTTCAAGAGTTTTTGTTTGTTGTTAGGCCACATTAAAGACGCTTTAATGAAGTCAATATTTTGGGGGAAATAAAAAAAAAAATGATAAAATATAATAAGTAAGAAATCTAAGCGACTCGGTCTAATGCAAACAATGCATTTCGTATGTAATAGTGTAATAATGTGAACAACCAGTAGGTTTTTAGCAATTCTGCCAGTTTTAATGATAGTGTACTCATCAC
>NW_017968519.1:3018339-3034350 GCF_000165445.2 Microcebus murinus
TGCACGGGCGCGGCGCGCCCCGCATAGGGGCGGGGCCCAGACGGGGGCGGGGCTTGCGGCGGTGCACAGGCGCGGCGCGCTCCGCATAGGGGCGGGGCCGAGACTGGAGGGCGGGGCTTCCGCTGGTGCACGTACGAAGCGCGCTCCGCATAGGGGCGGGGCCGAGACAGGGGGCGGGACTTTGCGCTGGTGCACGGGAGCCGCGCGCTCCGCATAGGGGCAGGACCGAGAGAGGGGGCGGGGCGCTCCGCATGGGGGCGTGGCCGAGGCAGGGGGCGGGACTTTGCGCTGGTGCCTCGGGCGAGAGGCGCGCTCCGCATAGGGCGGGGCCGAGAGAGAGGGGGCGGGGCCTCGGCGGCGCACGCGCGCGGCGCGCCCTGCGGAGCGGTTGGGCGGGACGGGCCTAGGCGGAGCGTCTGTGGCGAGCGCGAGCGCGGGTGGCGCGCGCGCTTCCTGAGCGGCGCGCCCGGAGTCGCGCCCTCGCCTCCTCAGGCGGCGTCTCCCTGAAGGCCGCTCCTCCGAGCGGGCGGAGCTGGGGCGGGCCACTGCCCGCGTTTCGGTGGCCGGCTGCTGCCGAGCGCCCCGTGGCATCTGTGCAGAATGAGCACTGTGGTCGGCCTGGTGGTTTCTAGGCAAACCATGGTTACCGGGATAGAGGAGCTGCTGCTTAGCAACGCTGTCACACCGCCGTGGAGAGGCCGCGTGCTTTGGTTTTTCCAAAAACTGCATTTTAGTGCCTTTCACCCGTAGAAACTCCGAGAGCACTGATAGCCACCTGGGGGGCTGTCTCTTCTAGAACTCTCCAGGCATGTCTGCGTGTGTGTGTGTGTGTGTGTTTGCTGCGTTTCTTTTCAGAGTTTTTGTTTGTTGTTAGGACATTAAAGACTTTAATGAAGTCATATTTTGGGGGGAAAGTAAAAAAAAATGATAAAATATATATTAAGAACATTAAGGACTCGGTCTAATGCAAACAATGCATTTTCGTATTGTAATAGTGTAATAATGTGAACAACCCAGTAGGTTTTTAGCATTCTGGCAGTTTAATGATAGGTGTACTCATCACTTGGTGTAAGGGGTAGAGTGTGAGCACTTGCCTCGCTGCCCGCCCTTTTCCTCCTTTTTCCTCTCTTTTTTCCTCTTCAAAACTGAGCACCCCCCAAATGCCTCTTTTCGGGGAGCACAGGCCACAGGGGCGTCTGTGGTCTGTGCTTTTCCAGGGTGCACCCCCAAAATCTTGGCTTCATCAACCTCCATGGACTGAGCTCTTGGCCTCACTCACAGATTTTTGGGGGTTTTATTTTGGGGGGGTGGAGGGAGAGGAAGATGGAGGGAATGCGGGTAATTTTTGAGGGGTAACCAATGACTCTTCGGATGACCCCTGAGAGCTATATACATAAGTGGCTTGTAAAGGGTTCCTTTGCAAGTGGGAGGGGTCCTGCTAGGTAGAGAGAGGGAGGAAAGTGGGTGCTGTTGCCCCAACTTGGCCCTGCCACACCTTAACTCTCCATACCTGGGTGGGGGGGAGGGACTAGCCTACCAATCGGCCAATCAGAACTCGGCCCGCCAGCTGCAAAAAGCATGCAGAGGACTCTCTAGCCCACCGGCACAGGTGCCATAGAGTCTGGAAATTGACCTAGAACCACCTGCAAGACTCAGGTCATGTGACTCCCAACTGTTTTTTTTTTTGTTTGTTTTTTTTTTCTTTCTTTTTCCCCAGGCTGCATCCTCAGAGGCCTGGCTCGGTGAACCTGCATGGATTGAGATGTTTGCCTCAGTCATTTATCTGGGTTGACAACCGGCGACCAAACAAGAGGGGACCTCCGAGAAGACTTTGGCTTTGTTTAACCTGTGGTGACAGGTCACCAAACAGGCCTTTGGGTACACCACTCGAGAACAACTTGCTGGCGTCCAGGCTCCCTCTCTCACAGGGACATTCTACCGTCCTGGCCACCACAATGAGAGTGAGGGCTTTGAGGTTTGAATTTTGACGCCCCAGCCCATCGACCACCCCCCTCGCTCACCGGCCGCGGACCGACCGTCTCGCCCTCCTTCTCCATCAGGAAAGGCCAGCACCGCACCACCCTCGCGCCACCACCGGCACGCGTCCCGCCGCCACCCAGCAGGCTCGCCTTGGGCCCCCCCCTTCACCTAGGTCTCTCAGGTAAGGAGCCTGGGTCTTGGGCCTTTCTGCCTTACCGAATTCTACTAGGGAGTGATGAGAACCAAAGCCCAAGGCAAGAGGGTTCTAGCTCTTGTCAGCACCTCACAGACTGATCTTCGAGCATGTTGGCGGAGCACTGCTCATTACCATACCGGATGTGGGCGAGCAGATCATCAGACCATGCTGTGCTCCGTTTCCTTTTTCTTTCTGTTTTGTTTGTTTGTTTGTTCTTGAGACAGGGTCTCACTATTTCCCAGGCTAGAATGCAGTGGTGTCAGCTTCGCTCACAGCAACCTCCAACTCCTGGCCTCAAGCGATCCTCCTGCCTCAGCCTCCTCCCGAGTAGCTGGGACTACAGGCATGCGCCACATGTGCCGGATGCCGCCTTCAACTAATTTCCCCTATTCCTCTATTATTCTCTACCATGCCCTTGGCCACTAAGCACGGCTCCTCCTATGTTTCATCCTTTCTCATCTAGTCACGTAGACCGGGGCCGTCACATTGCTTCTGGTAGCCGACCCTGCGGGTCACTGCGCGATCCTTACCTGTCACATCTATAGCGATGCTTGTCCTGTCTTCGGCGCGATACTCAGATTTTTGGAGGAATGGAGACTGACCACCTTGGACGGACACGACAACCCTCGGTAACATCATAGTTTTCTAAGTGGTGTTCAGCTATTTGATTCAGGATTTCCCAGGGGATCTTAATAAAGCACAAAGATGGCGACACCAGCCCACCCTCTTTGAGGCCTCCCAGTAGGTTTCTGTCTCAGCAGCTCACAGGAAAAAGAGTCTCCCCAATGGGTTTGCCCACTCACCAAAGAACCAAAAGGATTTCTCCCTCTTTCCACTCCTTGCCTGCTTATCCCTCATTCATCTGATTGGCAAATGGATTGTTGTTTTCTTTTTTGAGACAGTCTCACTATATTGCCTGGGTTAGAGTGCCGTGGCATCAGCCTCACTCACAGCAACCTCAAACTCCTGGGCTCAAGCGATCCTCCTGCCTCAGCCTCCCGAGTAACTAGCACTACAAGGCATGCGCCACCATACCTGGCTGATTTTTTTCTATATATGGTTTTAGTTGGCCAATTCATTTCTTTCTATTTATAGTAGAGACGGGGAATCTCATTCTTGCTCTGGCCGGTTTCAAACTCCTGACCTCCAGCGATCCTCCCCACTCAGCCTCCCAGAGTGCTAGGATTACAGGCCTGAGGCACTGCACCCGGCCAAATGGGTTGTTGGGTGTCAAAGGCCGTGTCTGGCCTGACTCTCCTGCCCCCAAGCCCTGGCTTACCTGGTTTCGCCCTCTGCAGGCAGTGAGTGGAACTGACAGGAGAGTGATCCTGCAGCCCAGCCAAACCTGTTCACTGTTCTAGCCTTTCTGCGCTTAAGTAGGAGAGTGAGTCAGGCTGACTGCAATGGGCCTCCAGTTAGTTACAAATAATTTACAGATCCTTACTTGCTGGGAGGGAGAATCTGATCCGTCTCTTTGGGTTTGGCCAGGGAGGTGCGGTCAGGTGAAACAAACATGGCTGTTGGGAGTCCACTCTTAAGGTTGATAGGTTCAAAACCCTTCAGTGGCTTTTATAGAATACAATTCAAAACCTCCGACTTGTCTAACACCGGCCCGTGGCAACCGAGAGAGGGTGTGAGCTGCAGTGGGAATATTTTGAAGCATTCAAGAAGGGCACATTGAGGGGCACGGTGGCTCACACCTGTAATCCTAGCAATTTGGGGGGCTGAGGGGGAGGATTGCTTGAGACTCTGTCTCAAAAAAAAAAGTGAGACTCTGTCTCAAAAAAAAAAAGTGAGACTCTGTCTCAAAAAAAAAAGTGAGACTCTGTCTCAAAAAAAAAAATACTGGATTTAAAGAGTGGGAGACCACTACTGTCAGCCAAATTGTAAGCACAAATGACAATACACAACTCTAACCTACAGGTCACCCCTCTTAATGAAAACCAAAACAAAAATTTCTCACAAGGGGCATACAGACCTTTGAGAGTATGTGTTTGTCTCCCATGCATCATGGATTTCAGCCACTCCATTTCGAGAACCACTGGGGAGATGATTATTTTCAAAGGATTGTTTACTCGGGGCCAAGGACTGGTGATCAGTTTTTTGTTTGTTTGGGTTTTTTTTTTTTTTTTGCATTTATGTTGTTGAAGTCCTGCCCAAAATGTTAGTCTTCTAGTGAAAACAATTCTGTCTGATAGATTAAAATGTAAGTCAAAACAAAAACATTTTTTTATTTCTTTTTATTTTTTTGTTCTTGTTTTTATTTATTGTTTTTATCTTTTTTTTAAACCAAAAACATTTTTGTAAAAATAACACTACAAGAATAGTAGAAATCAGCGAAGCATAGGAATTGTATTGGGGAATTAGGGTTCTCAGCGCTACTACCTGTTTCGAGCTTTGCCCAGCTAAACTCTGGTTCGATGAGGAGAGTGTTTTTCCATCAAGATTTCGGGGAAAAGCTATCAGGAGGGGAAAAATAAAGAGTAATGGTTGAAGCATTACAAATAACAGGAATGCGTTATAACAGTAATCATGGTAGTTGGAGAGATTTTATTTTTTAACAGAGGCCAGAGTACATTTAAGCTACTAATTAGTCAGCAAGTTGTTTTCTTTTTAATTGTTGCTGTCAGCTGGTTGCTGCCTGCTTAAAGTGCACAAATGAACTTTGGCACAATATATTACAGGATGGTGACATCAATCCATTAATTAAAGATAACTGTCATTTTTTTTTGAGACAGGATCTTGCTCTGTCACCCAGGCTAGAATGTGATCCTCCTGCCTCAGCCTCCCAAGTAGCTAGGACTACAGGTGCGGGCCACCATACCTGGCTAATTTTTCTTATTTTTTGTAGAGGTTTCACTTATGTTGGCTAGGCTGGTCTCGAACTCCTGGCCTCAAGCAATCTTTCTTCTGTGGCTTCCCAAAGTGCTGGGATTACAGCTACCATGCCCAGCCAACTCTTATGATTTGAACAGGTTTTTAACTTACGAACTTGGCAGAACAAAAGAGTTCAAGCCTCATTCTAGGATAAATTTGACTGTTCTCTTTAACTACCAATCCACTTATTTTTATTCTGTTTTAGAAAAGGGAGGGTATGCTTCCAAATAACATTTAGGATACAAATTTCCAGTTATCACCACCTGTCCAAATATTTAATTCAGAGTTGTATTTGGTCTTTTAAACATTTTTATTAAAACATTTTTTAAAATTTAACCTGTACTGTTAATACTTTAAAGAGAGAAGACAGAAATATCAATCTCTATGACAACTTTTCCAATCATGAAAGTATCTTAGTGTGAGATTTATTTATTTATTTATTTATTGAGACAGAGTCTCGCTTTGTTGCCCAGGCTAGAGTGAGTGCTGTGGCGTCAGCCTAGCTCACAGCAACCTCAGACTCCCTTGCTGGGCCTCCAAGCGATCCTTATGACCTCAGCCTCCGAGTAGGCAAGAGAAATAAGGACAGGCATGGCCACCCAAATGAAACAAGACTAAAAACAATATAAAAATAATATAAAGTATAAACAACAAATAATATCTTCTATTTAATAAAAGTAAAAAAAAGACAAACGGGTCACAACGTCCTTGCTAAAGAAAAACTGGTTCGAACATCCTGAACACAAAAAAATAGAGAAAAAAACAAATTCTGGCCTGCACACGGCCTCCAGCAGTGCTAGGATTAGCAGGCGGTGAGCCCAGCGTCGCCGGACTTAGTGTGAGATTTAATAAATCCTGCCTGAAATTCACCAAATCATCGAGACAGTTTTTTTTTTTTTTTTTTTTTTGAGACCAGTCTCACTATTATGTCGCCTGGGCCTAGAGAGAAAATATAAGTACCCAAGTGATCAGCCTCGCCTCACCCAGCAACCTCAACTCGCTGGGCTCAAGGCGATCCTCCTGCCTCCAAGCCTCCGAGTAGCTGGGACTACAGGCATGCCACCCCAGACGCGCCTCATTTTTTCTATGTATTTTCAGTTGGCCCAAATTATTTTCTATCATTTCCTAGTAGAGAGAGGGTCTCGGCTCTTGCTCAGGCTGGTTTTCTAAGCTCCTGACCTCTAAGTATCCTCCTGCCCTCGGCCTCAACAGATTCCTAGGATGACAGGCCATGAGGCCCTGGCGCCATGAGAGCACTATGTATATGTGTTGTGTGTTTGTGTGTGAGGGGCGGGGGGGGGGGGGGGGGGGGGGGGGGTGGTATGATGTGATTAAGTACTCTGGCCCTACAGAGGTGAGAAAGGGTCTTACCCATGCAGCTGAGGTCAGAAACCCAGATATCATATCAGCATCTAAGCAAAATGTTGCTATCATCCAGAAAATTCTAATATAAAGTCAATTTAAAAACCTGTCAATGGCCAGGCATGGGAGCCGAGGCCGGTGGATTGCTCCAAGGTAGCGAGTTCGACACCCAGCCTAGAAATTAATTGGCCAACTAATATGATATAGAAAAAATTAGCCCGGGCATGGGTGGCGGCATGCCTGTAGTCCCAGCTACTCGGGAGCTGAGGCAGGAGGATCCGGCTTGAGCCCAGGAGTTGGAGGTTGCTGTGACGAGGCCGAGACGGCAACGGCACTCACTCTAGGCCCTGGGCAACAGAGCAAGATTGCTCCAGAAAAAAAAATAAATAAATCAAATAAAAAAAAAAATAAAAAAGGAAAAGAAAGAAGAAAAGGATGAAAACGGAAAAAGAAAAACTTCTTTCTTCGGGGCTTGAGTTGCCTGGGATCAAACATGATACCCCAAGAATAGCCAACACGTCTTGGCCATGTGAGTCCTGTGCAGCTACAAAGAGCTTGGGAAGGTCCAGAAGCAAGTCTCCTCTGACCTTCCTGCAATCCTGAAGCAATTCATAGAAACGCAGAAGACTAAACCTGTCTCCCGCTAAGTGGGTCATCCAGAAACTACCAACCCCTCGTCGCCCCAAACAGCAAGCCATACAAACCTAGAAAGTCTCGTCTCTCCCCCTCTCTTCTTCTTCCTGGGGCCTCATTCCACAGGGGGCCTGGACCATGGCCTGGAGGAGGAGTGCTGCACGGAGACGCAGGAAAGAATCCCAGCCAGCAAAGGCCTTGCTGTGGTTTCCCGTCGCTTGGTTACCATCTGGGTCACCTTATAGCTTTTGTGGAGGTCACATTCTGCATGGCCTTCCCTTCTCACATGGAACCCCAAACAGGAAAAAACCCATTTTCAAAAGCCCAGAGGGGTGGGCAGTGGGCAGGTGCCTGTAATGTAGCTACCTCAGGAGGCTGAGGAGGAGGATCGCTTGAGTCCAGGAGTTCGAGACCAGCCTGGGCCAACATAGCAAGACGCAGTTTCCAAAAAAAAAAAAAAGTCTGGAATTTCCTTATCCTACCTAGAGTGCTCCAGTGTCCCTCTGCCCTGCTGATCTCTAAAACCAGCTGGGGTCTCTAAGGAGGCCCAGGAGCTGCAGTGGGGTTAGGTACTGGCAACAGGACATGCTCGATAAGGGCTGCCCCGGTGCAGGGAAGCAAGCGAGCAGCCGCCGGAGCGCGGTGTGCAGCAGGGTGGGCCCTGGCGACCGGGACACCTGCCGCTGAGGGTGCTGGATGAGCGGCAGGCGGAAGCCCGGTTGGAATCTACCGGGATGGAGGGACCAAGACACTCAGCCCAAAAGGGTTTCTTTCTGTGCAACCAGGGAGGTGACAGCTGACAGTGGCTCTGCGCGAACAACCCGCGATAAGGCAGGGTAAGCTGAGCCCCCCGCACAGCCTTACCAGGGGGGAAGAAGGCCGGTGTGACGAGAAGGCGGTGTAGACGGCTGCTCCCGGGGTGCGCAGTGCATGGTCCTGTCCTTTGCTAGCCCTTCCTGAGAGAGGTGGGGACTGGAGTCCCCGTGGGGTTGGTGGCGTGGCGGAGGCCGGACTGAGTCCCCCGTGGGGTGGGGTGGCGGGGAGGCGGGGACTGGAGTCCCCGTGGGGTGGGGTGGCGGGAGGCGGGCACCTGGAGTCCCCATGGGGTGGTGGCCGGGGAGGTGGGACTGGAAGTCCCCCAATGGGGTGGTCGGCGGGGAGGCGGGGACTGGAGTCCCCGTGGGGTGGTGGCGGGAGGCGGGACATGGAGTCGCCCGTGGGGTGGGGTGGCGGGGAGGCGTGACTGGAAGTCCCGTGGGGTGGGTGGCCGGGGAGGCCGGGGAACTGGAGTCCGTGGGGTGGGGTGGGGGTGGCGGGACTGGAGTCCGTGGGGTGGGTGGGTGGAGCGGGAGCGCGGGATGGAGTCCCGTGGGGTGGGTGGCGGGGAGCGGGACTGGAGTCCCCCGTTGGGGTGGGGTGCGGGGAAGGCGGGACTGGAGTCCCCGTGGGGTGGGGTGGGCGGGAGCGCGGGACTGAGTCAGTGGGGGTGGGGTGCCGGGGAGGCGGGATTGGGAGTCCCAGTGGGGTGGCCGGGTGGCGGGGAAAGGCGGGACCTGGAGTCCCCGCCGTGGGGTGGGGTGGCGGGGAAAGGGCGGGGAGCTGAGTCCCCCAGTGGGCGTGGGCGGTGGCGGGGAGAGACTTCTGGCTCAAGCGATCCTTATGCCCTCAGCCTCCGGAGTATGGGACTCGCACTATGGCCACCTTCTGTATTGCTCCTAATTTTTTTCTATATATATTAGTTAGCCGCCAATTAATTTTTTATTTAGTAGAGACGGGTCTCACTCTTGCTTAGGCTGGGTTGATACTCCTGACCTTGAAAGCAATTCGCCTGCTCAGGCCTCTCCAGATGCTAGGATTACAGGCGTGGCCAGCGTGCCCGGCCGTTCAGTTGTCGAGATTTATATTAATCCTGCCTGAATCCAAACATCGAGACATTTTTTTTTTTTTTTTGAGACAGTCCTCACTTTGTCGCCTGGCTAGGAGTTAGTGCCGTTGGCATCACCTCGCTCAGCACTATCTCATAATATCCTGTGTAAGCGATTCTCCTGCCTCAGCCTCCGAGTAGCTGGGACTACAGGCAATGCGCCACCCACGCCGGCTCATTTTTTTCTATGTATTTTCAGTTGGCAATTAATTCTATTTTTTAGTAGAGAGAAGGGTCTCGCTCTTTTTATTTTTTAACAGAGGCCAGAGTACATTTAAGCTACTAATTAGTCAGCAAGTTGTTTTCTTTTTAATTGTTGCTGTCAGCTGGTTGCTGCCTGCTCAAAGTGCACAAATGAACTTTGGCACAATATATTACAGGATGGTGACATCAATCCATTAATTAAAGATAACTGTCATTTTTTTTTTTTTTTTTTTTTTGAGACAGGATCTTGCTCTGTCACCCAGGCTAGAATGTGATGTGATCCTCCTGCCTCAGCCTCCCAAGTAGTTAGGACTACAGGTGCGGGCCACCATACTTGGCTAATTTTTCTTATTTTTTGTAGAGGTTTCATTTATGTTGGCCAGGCTGGTCTTGAACTCCTGGCCTCAAGCAATCTTCCTTCTGTGGCTTCCCAAAGTGCTGGGATTACAGCTACCATACCCGGCCAACTCTTATGATTTGAACAGGTTTTTAACTTACGAACTTGGCAGAACAAAAGAGTTCAAGCCTCATTCTAGGATAAATTTGACTGTCCTCTTTAACTACCAATCCACTTATTTTTATTCTGTTTTAGAAAAGGGAAGGTATACTTTGAAATAATATTTAAGATACAAATTTCCAGTTATTACCACCTGTCCAAATATTTAATTCAGAGTTGTATTTGGTCTTTTAAACATTTTTATTAAAACATTTTTAAAAATTTAACCTGTACTGTTAATAATTTAAAGAGAGAAGACAGAAATATCAATCTCTATGACAACTTTTCCAATTATGAAAGTATCTTAGTGTGAGATTTATTTATTTATGTATTTATTTATTGAGACAGAGTCTCACTTTGTTGCCCGGGCTAGAGTGAGTGCCGTGGCGTCAGCCTCGCTCACAGCAACCTCCAGATAACACGGTAAGCTGAGCCCCGCAGCAGCTTACAGCGGGAAGCGCGGTGTAGACAGAAGGCGGTGTGACGGCGCTCCGGGTGCGCGTGCATGGTCTGTCTTGCTGCCTTCCTGAGAGGAGGTGGGACTGGAGTCCCCGTGGGGTTGGGTGGTGCGGGCAGCGGGACTGATCCCCGTGGTGGGGTGGCGGGGAGGCGGGGACTGGATCCCCGTGGGTGGGGTGGCGGGGAGGCGGGACTGATCCCATGGGGTGGGTGGCGGGAGTGGGACTGGAGTCCCCATGGGGTGGTGGCGGGGGCGACTGGACCGTGGGGTGTGGCGGGGAGGCGCGGACTGGAGTCCCGTGGGGTGGGGTGCGGGAGCGGAACTGATCCCGTGGGTGGGTGGCGGACGGTGAGCCGTGGGTGGGTGGTGGCGGACTGGAGTCCCCGTGGGTGGGTGGTGCGGGGAGCGGGACTGGAGTCCGTGGGGTGTGCGGGAGGCGGACTGGCGTGGGGTGGGGTTGGCGGAGGCGGGGACTGGATCCCGTGGGGTGGGGTGGCGGGAGGCGACTGGAGCCCAGTTGGGTGGGGTTGGCGGGAGGCGGGACGGAGCGTGGGTGCGGTGGCGGGAGGCGGGACTGAGTCCCCTGGGTGGGTGCGGCGGGAGGCGGACTGGAGTCCCAGTGGGGTCGGTGGCGGGAGGCGGACTGAGTCCCCCGGGGGTGGGTGGCGGAGGCGGGGACTGGGAGTCCCAGTGTGCGGTGGCCGGGAGCGGACTGGAGTCCCGTGGGTGGTTCGGGGAGGCGGGGACTGAGTCCCAGTGGGTGCGGGCGGGAGGCGGGGACGGAGTCCCCGTGGGGTGGTGGCGGGGAGCGGGACTGGAGTCCCCAGTGGGGTGGCGTGGCGGGGAGGCGGAACTGCCCGTGGGTGGGGTGGCGGGGGCGGGACTGGAGTCCGTTGGGTGGGTGGCGGGAGGCGGACTGGACTGTCCCATGGTGGTGGGGGGGAGGCGGGGACCTGCCAGGGTGCGGTGGCGGAAGGCGGACTGAGTCCCAGTGGGGTGTGCGGGAGCGGGGACTGGATTCCCATGGGTGCGGTGGCGGGGAGGCGGACCGGAGTCCCCGTGGTTGGGGTGCGGGGAGCGGGACTGATCCGTGGGTTGGGGTGGCGGGAGCGGGACGAGTCCGTGGGTGGGAGGCCGGGAGCGGATGGAGTCCCGTGGGGTGGTGGCGGGAGGCGGACTGAGTCCCGTGGGGTGGTTGGGGTGCGGGACTGGGTCGTGGGGTGGGGTGGGGTGGCGGGGACTGGAGTCCCGTGGTGGGGTTGGCGGGGAGGCGGGACTGGAGTCGTGGTGTTGTGGCGGGGAGCGGGGCTTGAGTCCCTGGGTGGTGCGGATTGGAGTCCGGGGTGGTGGCGGAGGCGGACTGGAGTCCCGTTGGTGGTGGCGGGGAGCGGGGCTGGAGTCCGTGGGGTTGGTGGGCGGGGAGCGGCGGTCAGTCCCCGGGGTGGGCGGGGAGGCGGGTGGAGTCCCCGTGGGGTGGTGGCGGGGAGGCGGGACTGGAGTCCGTGGGGTGGGGTGGTGGGCGGGAGCGGAACTGGAGGGGTCCCGTGGGGTGGTGCGGGAGGGATGGAGTCCCGGGGGGGTGGCGGGGAGGCGGGGGCTGGATCCCGTGGGGGTGGTGGCGGGGGAGCGGACTGGGAGTCCCGTGGGTGGGGGGGTGGCGGGGAGGCGGGACGGAGTCCGTGGGGTGGTGCGGGAGGCGGACTGGAGTCGTGGGGTGGGTGGCCGGGGAGGCGGGACTTGGATCCCGTGGGGGTGGGGTGGCGGGAGCGCGGATGAGTCCGTGGTGGGGTGGGTGGGGAACATGAGTCCGTGGTGGTGGGTGGCGGACCTGGAGCCCGTGGTGGTGGGGTGGCGGAGCGGGACTGATCCCGTGGGGTGGTGGGGGAGGCGGACTGGAGTCCCGTGGGGGTGGTGGGGGAGGCGGACTGGGTCGGGGGTGGGGTGGCGGGAGGCGACTGGGAGTCCCGCGTGGGTGGGGTGGGTGGGGAGGCGGGGACTGGAGTCCCCGTGGGTGGTGGGGTGGCGGGACTGGATGTTCGTGGTGGGGTGGGTGGCGGGACTGGATCCGTGGGGTGGGTGGGTGGCGGGGAGGCGGGCTGGAGTCCCGCCGTGGGGTGGGGGGAGGCGGACTGGAGTCGTGGGTGGGGTGGGAGGCGGGACTGGGAGTCCATGGTGGTGCGGGAGGCGGACTGAGCCCTGGGGTGGGGCGGGGAGGCGGGGCGAGGCTGCGCTCTCAAAAGGGCCGAGTGCGGGGCTGCGGCGGGATCCTGCTCCGGGAGGGCCTCGGTGAGTCACCGCCGCCGCTTGATTTCCAACCGCCACCGCCGGGCGCAAGCCAGGCACTCCGCCCACCAGCGCCGGCTTTGTCGCCACACAGTCCCCGGGGTCGTCGGGAAGCAAGGAAGGACATTGTTGGTAGTTTTGAAGTTTTTTCCCTTCCTCTCCACCCACCCCCACCCCGCCGCAGAGGTCGCGCGGGTGCGGCAGCGACTGCGCGGCCACCTGCCCGGGAACAGGGACCCCGCGGCCTTTTCGAGCATGGAAGGCGCGGACTGGGACGGGAAGGTCTCTCCACCTGCTTGTACGCTGGTGTCGGCCTCATCCTGCTGCCCGTCGGCGCTCGCGTGTCGCTGGCATCGTTCGAGGCGTACATGAGGGCTGGTGAAACTCTGGAGGTGAGTGTGGTCTGGGGGCGGCACTTCCTGGGGGGCTTAGGACACCCAGGGGCGGTGGGCGCAGAGGTCCGGGGTCAAGGCAAAAGGTCTGGGGCAGTGTGTGGTTGGTGTTTCTGGTTTGGCCGAGGTTGCACGAAGACAGTGCCTCATTCCTTGCGGAGCTTGGAGTACATCCGGCCTGAGACCCCTGGGCCCACCCTCTGTTCTTCTGCTTAAAACAAAAACCACTCCTTCCTGCCCAGATCTGTCATCTATATTTTATTGATTAGAATACATCGACCCCGTTTACTAGTGATTTGTTTATTATGCATTTCTGTCACTTCTCTTCTCCTTATTTTTTGCCAGCACCAGGTCGTAAGGCATCCGTATCTTGCTTTATGCCAAGATAAGAGACCCAAAGCTGTTGTCAAGAAGAAATCTGATTCATAGTGGAGTCATGGAAATTTTATCACGACGGCCTGGAATCCCGTTGAAAAGCCATGGTGTTCTTGTGACCTCACATTCCCTGCCACTCCTGTTTTTCAATTCGCAAAGCCAGGGGTGTGGAGATAACGGGCCTGGTAGGGCACCTGCAGCTGGTCCTACGCACGGCTTTTTGCTGAGGTGTCAGAAGCCCTTAGGCAGGAGGCAAGTCCATCCCTCCTTTACAAATAGGGAAATGAGAACTCAAGGGAACTTCAGTGGTTTATGTTGATTATGGTTGGACATTTGTCTCACTGAGAAGCGCCACCCCAGCTTGCCTTAAGTGGCTGGGTAATGCTGGAAACAGGGTGCTATAGATTTGGTACCAAAACACGGCGTGTTCTCCTAGATGTGACCTTAGGGAAGGTCACTATTTGTGCCCATGTCGTTATGCTATAATGGATTAGATAACCATCTATTTCCCATAGCTTGTTGAATGAGTTACGTACATCAAGCACCTTAGAAAGAGTACTGGCAATTAGCTTATAAAAACGGTTGGCTGGCTATTAAAGAAAATACATGATGATTACTTAGATCCAGCACACATGGCTTGTTAAGTGGGCTCTATTTTCGTCCTTGTTTCTATGGCTGGGACATGCTTTCTCTCTTTTCTTGCCTAATGGTGGCTCCAGTAACGTGCCTGCTACCATACAACCCTCTGTTCCTGCAGCTCGCTGACTTTCTCTTTATGGCTGTTTTCTTCTGCTAGTTTCAAACTTTACATGACCTCACTCCTGTATCTAAATTCTGTCATTTTACTTTTAGGAGCTTGTTTCTCCAGTCTGGAATTTCTTTTCTTTTTTTTTTTTTATTTTATTTATTATTTAGACTCAAGAATATTGAAAGTACATATTTCTTTCTTTTAAAAGAAAAACTTCTTCAGGGGCTTGAGTTGCTGGGACTCAGAACATGATACCCCAAAGAATAGCCAACGTTTTGGCATGCTGAGTCCTGTGAGCTAAAAGAGCTTGGAAGGTCCCAGAAGCAAAGTCTCTCTGACCTTCTCATCCTGAAGCAATTCATAGAAACCAGAAGACTAAACCTGTCTCCCCTAAGTGGGTCATAGAAACTACAACCCCTGTCCCCAAAGCAAGCCATAAAACCTAGAAAGCTCTCCCTCTCTCCCTCTCTCTCTTCTTCCTCCAGGGCCCTCATTCCAGAGGGGGCCTGGCCCATGCCCTGGAGGAAGGAGTGCTGCACGGAGACCAGGAAGAATCCCAGCAGAAAGGCCTTGCTGGGTGCTCGGTTACCATTAGGTCACTTATAGCCTTTTGTCTGGTCACATTCCTGCGTGGCCCTTCCTTCTCCATGGAACCCAAACGGAAAAAACACCATTTTTCAGCCAGACGAGGTGGCAGTGGCAGGTGCCTGTAATGCTAGCTACTCAGGAGGCTGAGGAGGGAGGATCGCTTGAGTCCAGGAGTTCGAGACCAGCCTGGGCAACATAGCAAGACGCAGATTCAAAAAAAAAAAAAAAAAAAATCTGGAATTTTCTTATCTACTAGAGTGCTCAGTGTCCCTTCTCCTGCTGATTCTTAAAACCAGCTGGGGTCTCTAGGAGGCAGGAGCTGCAGTGGGGTTAGGTACTGGCACAGGACATGCTCTGATAAGGGCTGGCCGGGTGCAGGGAGCAAGTGAGCACCCGGAGCGCGCGTGCAAGAGGGCTGGGCCTGGAGACCCGGGGACACCCCCTGCGCTGAGGGTGCTGGATGAGCGGCAGGGGAAGCCCCGGTTGGAATCTACCCCCGGGATGGGAGCGACAAGACACTCAGCCCAAGGGTTTCTTTCTGTGCCAGGGAGGTGACAGCTGACAGTGGCTCTGGCGACAACCCCCACCCCGGGACTCCAGTCACCGCCTCGCCCGCCACCTGCCACCCCAGGGACTCCAGTCCGCCTCCCGCCACCCCCACACGGGATCCAGTCCCGCTCGCCACCCCACCCACGGACTCCAGTGCCCGCCACCCACACGGGACTCAGTGCCTCCCCCACCACCACCCCACGGGGATCCCAGTCGCCTCCCCACCACCCCACCCCACGGGACTCAGTCCTCCGCTCCCCGCACCCCCGCACGGGACTCCAGTCCCGCTCGTCCGCCACCCCACCCCACCCCACCGCGGGACTTCAGTCCCGCCTCCCCCGCCACCCACCCACGGGGATCAGTCCCGCTCCCGCCACCCCAGCCAGGGGGACTCCAGTCCCGCCTCTCCCGCCACCCCCACCCACGGGGACTCGTCGCCCCCGCCACCACCCCACGGGGACTCAGTCCCGCCTCTCGCACCACGGACTCAGTCCCGCTGCGCACCACGGGGACTCCATCCCAGCCCGGACGCTCCGGCCACCCCACCCACCCACGGGGACCCAGTCCCGCCTCGCCACCACCCCAACGGGACTCCAGTCCGCCTCCGCACCACCCACGGGACTCCAGTCGCTGCGCACCCCACCCACGGGGACTCCGTCCCGCCTCCCGCCACCCCACGGGGACTCCAGTCCCCGCCATCCCCACCAACCTCCACCCCAACGGGGACTCCAGTCCCACCTCCCGCCACCACCCCACGGACTCAGTCCCCGCCTCCCCACCGGACCCCGCGGGGACTCCAGTCCCCAGCTCTCTCAGGAAGGGCTAGCAAAGGGCAGGACCATGCACTGCGCACCCCGGGAGCAGCCGTCTACACCGCCTTCTCGTCTACACCACCTTCTCCCCCGCTGTAAGCTGCTGCGGGGCTCAGCTTACCCTGCCTTATC
>NW_017968519.1:3034375-3049457 GCF_000165445.2 Microcebus murinus
TGGGAGAGGAAGGGAAAAAAAAACTTTCAAAACTACGACAATGTCCTTCCTTGCTTCCCGGAGGACTCCCGGGGACCTGGGCTGGGCTGGCGGGGACAAGCCGGGCTGGTGGGGCGGAGGGTGCCTGCTGCGCCCCAGGCGGTGGCGGTTGCGACAACAAGCGGCGGCGGTGACTCACCGAGGCCCCCGAGCAGGAATCCGCCCGCAGCCCCGCCACTCGCCCTTTTGAGAGCGAGCCATCGCCCGCCTCCCCCCCACCCACGGGACTCCAGTCCCGCCTCCGCCACCGCCACCCCACGGATCCAGTCGCGCCCCGCCTTCCGCCACCCCACCCCACGGGGCTCCAAGTCCGCCTCCCCGCCACCGCACCCCGGTCACTCCAGTCCCCGCTCCCACCCCACCCACGGGGACTCCAGTCCCGCCTCCCCGCCACCCCCCCACCCACGGGACTCAGCCCTCGCCCGCCACCCCACCCCACGGACTCAGTCCGCTTCCCCCGCCACCCCCCCCACACGGGGATCTCCAGTCCCGCCTCCCGCACCCCCTACCCACGGACTCCATGTCCGTCCCACCCCACCCACGACAGTCCCCGGCACCCACCCACGGGGACTCCAGTCCCCGCCACCCCACCCACGACTCCAGGTCCCGCCTCCCGCCACCCCCACCCCACCCACGGGACTCCCAGTCCGCCTCCCCCACCTCCCCAACCCCCACGGACTCCAGTCCCGCTCCCACCCCCCCTACGGACTCCAGTCCCGCCACCCACGCCCACGGGACTTCAGTCCCGCCCCCCGCCCACCCCACCCACCCCACGGGGACTCCAGTCCCGCCTCCCCGCCACCCCACCCCAACGGGGACTCCAGTCCCCTCCCGCCCCCAGCCCACGGACTCCATCCCCGCTCCCGGCCACCCCCCACCCCACACCAACCCCACGGGGACTCCAGTCCCGCCTCCCCGCCACCCCACCCCCACGGGGACTCCAGTCCCGCCTCCCCGCCACCCCACCCAACGGTGACTCGTTCCCCCGCCTCCTTCCACCCCACCCACGGGGACTCCAGTCCCGCCTCCCCCCCACCCCACCCCACGGGGACTCCAGTCCCGCTCCCCACCCCACCCACGGGGACTTCAGTCCCCGCCTCCCGGCCAGTCCACACACCCACGGACTCCCCCAGTCCCGCCTCCCCGCACCCCACCCCACGGGGACTCCAGTCCGCCTCCCCGGCCCACCCACCCCACGGGGGACTCCAGGTCCCGCCTCCCGCCCCCCCACCCACGGGGACTCCAGGTCCCCGCCCCCCAGGCCATCTCCACGGCCACCCACGGGGACTCAGTCCCGCCCTCCCCGCCACCCCACCCCACGGGACTCAGTCCCGCCCTCCCCATGCCATCCACACCACCCCACGGGGACTCCAGTCCCGCCTCCCGCCACACCCATCGCCCACGGGGACTCCAGTCCCGCGCCCCTCCCGCGCACCCCACCCACGGCGGACTCCGCCGGCCCTCCCCGGCCACCCACCCACGGGGACTCCAGTCCCGCCTCGCCCCCACCCACCCCAGGGGACGCCAGGTCCCGCCTCCCGCGCCACACCACCCCACGGACTCCAGTCCCCCCGCCTCCCACCCCACCCCCACGGGGGACTCCAGTCTCCGCCTTCCCGCCACCCCACCCACCCACGGGGGATCAGGGTGTTCCCGCCTCCCCGCCCACCCAACCCCCCCACGGGGACTCCAGCCGCCACCCCGCCACCCCACCCCACGATCCAGTCCCCTCCCCGCACCACCCCACGGGAGGTCAGGTCACCGCCTCCCCGCCACCCCACCCCACCCCCCACTGAAGGGATCGTCCCCCGCCTCCCCGCCACCCACCCCCGGGACTCCAGTCCACGCCTCCCGCCACCCACCCCACGGGACTCCAGTCCCGCCTTCCCCGCCACCCCAACCCCACGGGACTCCAGTCCCCGCCTCGCCCCGCGCCACCCACCCCACGGGGACTCCAGTCCCCGCCTCCCCCCCCCACCCCACGGGGACTCCCAGTCGCCTCCCGGCCACCCCACCCCACGGGACTCCCAGTCCGGCCTCCCCGCCACCCACCCCCACAGGGGACTCCAGTCCCCGCCTCCCACCACCCCACCCCACGGGGACCCAAGTCTCCGCCTCTCCACCCGCACCACCCCACGGGACTCATTCCCCGCCTCCCGCCACCCACACCCACCCACGGGGACTCCAGTCCCGCCTCCCCCCGCCACCACACGCCCCACGGGGGACTCCCAGTCCCGCCTCCCCGCCACCCCCCAGGACTCCGCAGTGTCCCCGCCTCCCCGCACCCCACCACCACGGGGATCCAGTCCCGGCCTCCCCGCCACCCCACCCCACGGGGACTCCAGTCCCGCCTCCCGCCACCCACGGGGACTCCAGTCCCGCCTCCCCGCCACCACCCCACGGGGACTCCAGTCCCCGCTCCCCACACCCCCACCCGGGGACTCCAGTCCGCCTCCCGGCACCCCACCCCACGGGGACTCCAGGTCCCGGACCTCCCCGCCACCACCCCACGACTCCGGGTCCCTGCCTCCCCCGGCACCCCACCCCACGGGGACTCCAGATCCGCCTCACCACCCACCCCACGCGGGACCTCCAGTCCCCGCCTCCCCCCCACCCCCACCCCCACGGGACTCCAGGTCCACCTCCCCGCCAGCCCCCACCCCGCCGCAGAGGTGCGCGCGGGTGGCGACAGCGACTGCGCGGGCCCCACCTGCCCGGGGACAGGGACCCCGCGGGCCTGTCCGAGCCATGGAGGGCGCGGAGCTGGCCGGGAAGGTCCTCTCCACCTGGCTGACGCTGGTGCTCGGCCTCATCCTGCTGCCGTCGGCGCTCGGCGTGTCGCTGGGCATCTCGGAGGCGTACATGAGGGTCCTGGTGAAGACTCTGGAGGTGAGTGTGTCTGGGGGCGCGCACTTCCTGGGGGGGCTTAGGGACACCCCAGGGGCGGTGGGCGCAGAGGGTCCGGGGGTCAAGGTCAGAGGTCTGGGGGCAGGTGTGTGTGTGTGTTTCTGGTTCTGGTCCGAGGTTGCACGAAGACAGTGCCTCAGTTTCCCCTTCTGCGGAGCTGGAGTGATCCGGCCTGAGACCCCTGGGCCACCCCCTCTTGTTCTTCTGCTTAAAAGCAAAACCACTCCTCCTGCCCAAGATCTGTCATCCTTATTATTTTATTGATTAGAATAACCATGCGACCCCGTTTCTACCAGTGGATGTGTTTATTATGCATTTTGCTGTCACTTCTCTTCTCCTTAGTTTTTGCAGCACCAGGTCGTACTAAGGCATCCGTAGTCTGCTTTATGCCCAAGATAAGAGACCAATCGCTGGGTGGCAGAAAGAAATCTGATTTCATTTTAGTGGAGTCATGGAAATTTTATCTAAGCGACGGCACTGGAAATGCCGTTGAAAAGCCATGTGTTCTTTGACCTCACATCTCCCTGCCACTCCTGTTTCCAAATTCTGCAAAGCCAGGTGTGAGATAAAAGCGGGCCTGGTAGGGGCCACCTGCAGCTGGTCCTTACGCACGGTTTTGTGAGGTGTCAGAAGGCCTCTTAAGGCAGGGAGGGCAAGTGCCATCCCTCTTTTACAGATAGGGAAACTGAGACTCAAGGGAAGCTCAGTGGTTTATTTGGATTAAGTGTTGGAAACATTGGTCTTCACTGAGAAGACGCCACCGAGCTGCCTTAAGTGGCTGGGGGTCCAAATGCTGGAAACAGGGTTGCTTAGATTTGGTACCAAAACCCCAGCGCTGTTTCTCTAGATGTGACCTTAGGGGAGGTCACCTACTTTTTGTGCCCCATTTTCGTTATCTATAAAATGGGATAGATAACATCTATTCCCATAGCTTTGTTTGAATGAGTTAACGTACATCAAGCACCTTAGAAGAGTATCTGTGCATTAGGTGCTATAAAACGGTTTGCTGCTATTAAAAGAACAATACAATATGATTACTTAGATGCCAGCATTCCACAGTGGCTTTTAAAGTGGGCTCCTATTTTCTGTCCTTGTTTTCTATGTGCCCTGGGGACATGGCTTTCTCTGCTTTTCTTCTTGACCTAATGGGATGGCTCCCAGGTATACGTGGCTGCTACCTACTAACCCTCCTGTTTTCCCCTGCATGCTCGCTGAACTTTCTCTTTATGGCTGTTTCTCTGCCTAGTCTTCAAACTTACATTTGACTCTCACCTCCTGTATCTAAAGTTCTGTCATTTTTACTTAGGAGCTGTTTCTCAGTCTGGAACTTCCCTTTTCTTTTTTTTCTTTTTTAATTTTTATTTATTTATTTTTATGACTCAAAGAATATTGAAAGGTACATATTTTCTTTTCTTTTTTGAGACAGAGTCTCACTCTGTTGCCCAGGCTAGAGTGCCGTGGCGTCAGCCTCGCTCACAGCAACCTCCAACTCCTGGGCTCAAGCGATCCTCCTGCCTCAGCCTCCCGAGTAGCTGGGACTACAGGCATGCGCCACCATGCCCGGATCATTTTTTCTATATATTTTCAGTTGGCCAATTAATTTCCTTCTATTTTTAGTAGAGACAGGGTCTCGCTCTTGCTCAGGCTGGTTTCGAACTCCTGACCTTGAGCGATCCTCCCTCCTCAGCCTCCCAGAGTGCTAGGATGACAGGCGTGAGCCACCGCGCCGGGCCTGGAATTTTTCTTGCTGACTCTACATTCTGAGCTGGGTCACGCCGTGGATTTCTTAGCTGCCTCCTACTGTCGGACCTTCTTGGAAGACTCTCCCTAGAGCAGATGATCGTCTTCAGAGGGTGTTGCCTCTTTCTCAGGTCTCTGAAATGATCGAACTGTTCTCCCAGACAGCACAGTGTCTTTTGGAATTTACACCCCACGTGACGATGGGGTAAGGTACATCGCACGCATTGGCATCCAGGTGCTCACTCGTGTCTGTCTTGCTTCACTACTTCAAAGTACAGCCAAAGAGATGCCAAGGAAGGGGGCCAGCTAGCTGCTCTCAGCCCAGCTAATGTCTAACCTCGATGGGATTATCTCCAGTCTAGGATCTGACTTTCAGCTTGACAAGGCCCCACGTTTTTTTTTTGTTGTTTTTTTTTTGAGACAGAGTCTCACTCTGTTGCCCAGGCTAGAGTGAGTGCCGTGACGTCAGCCTCGCTCACAGCAACCTCCAACTCCTGGGCTCAAGCGATCCTCCTGCCTCAGCCTTCTGAGTGCTGGACTACAGGCATGCCCCACATGCCAGTTAATTTTTTCTATATGTGTTTTAGTTGGCCAATTAATTTCTTTCTATTTTTGAGTAGAGACGGGGGTCTCACTCTTGCTCAGGCTGGTCTCGAACTCTTGACCTTGAGCAATCCACCTGCCTCGGCCTCCCAGAGTGCTAGGATTACAGGTGTGAGCTGCCTGGCCAGAGACCTAAGTTTTAATTTTTGTCTATGTAGTGTTGAAGAGACTTTCAGAGATGAACTCCCTGTTAATTAAACTCTCAAGAATGCCAGTGGGGCTGGCGTGGTGGCTCAGGCCTGTAATCCCAGCACTCCGGGCTGAGGGGGTGGATCACTCAAGGTCAAGAGATCAAGACCAGCCTGAGCAAGAACGAGACCCCGTCTCTACTAAAAAAATACAAAGAAATTAGCTGGACAACTAAATATATACAGAAAAATGAGCCGGGCATGGTGGTGCATGCCTGTAGTCCCAGCTACTTGGGAGGAGGCTGAGGCAGGAGGATCGCTTGAGCCCAGGAGTTGGAGGTTGCTGTGAGCGAGGCTGACAGCCATGGCACTTTAGCCTGGGCAACAGAGTCTCAAAAAAAAAAGAAATGCCAGTGAGGCACAGTGGGTAGGTGACCTCCCTAAGGCCACATATGAAGAAGCGCAGCTAGGACTTGGGTCCCCAATCTAAGCACATGTAGTGGCAGATACGCATGCCACTAAGCTTGCAAACCAGGTAGGTGGCAGCGTAAGGAGCCACCCTCTTTGCTAAGACTAAGTCATTAGGTCAGAGAGATGTTCGGCATGCGTGGATTTCAAATAGGAAGTCATTTCATGAGCCACCTCTGATTTATTCGTGGCGGCCGCCTGGAGTGCCTATGTTTGGGAGCGACTAGGCTCAGCAGGAAAGAGAGCTGTAACCTCACAGATTTTTCGGGTTTAGGCACAGGAGAGGGAAATAGCAACCCGGGAGTTTCTGTCCTTCAACGAGAGCAGCGTTTGACGTTTCCAAGACATTTCTATTAGGCTGGGGTTAAAACAGTAGATTGCTTTTCCCAACTATAGGAGTAATTCCCTTTAAAAATCAGGCCGATGTTTAGTTTTAGAACATCTTCAGTGCTGAACAGAGATACCCTGCCTTTCTGTGGATGCCATTCAAGGCCCAGCCCTTCTCTCATGCATTACTCTGCAGTAAGTTCTTAGCTGTTTGCGTTCTTTTCTTTCTTTGCATTTCATTCCCAAAAAATATTCTTCGGGCTCTGATCGGAATTGGGTGTTTCTCAAGTTCCTTTGGTTATAATGTGCATGCCGTTTTAAAAGGTCATTTCGTTTTGTCCATTCTGTGTTTACTTTGACAAGATTTATTGTCAACAGAGGGCATTTTCATGGCCATAAACTCAAATTCTAGAAGTGGAAAATGTGGGTAGGGTACCGTCTGACTAGCTGACTTTGGTAATTGTTGCTTGTCAAGGAACTCACTCAGCTACATGCTCATTCTTCTCTGACCCCCTTCTTAGCTTCCCAGTTCAGGCAGTGATCATTTATTGAGCACCTACTGCATGCCTTGCTCGGCTTCGCCGCATTATCTGTAGTTGTATTTATAAGTCTCTGACATGGCAACTTGCTTGGGGATAAGGCTTGAATGCTTAGCTTAGACTAAGTCTAGTGATTCTCTAAACCAGTGATTTTCCAGGGGTAAGTGATGACTTGTTAGGTGTACGTTTGCCCGTATTATAAATTTATAATGGAGAAATTTGTTTTAGGAGTGCAAACCATGAAGAATAAAACGTTTGGTGCAAGTGACGTGTGGAGGGTGGGCTATCCCGTCTGGATGGTGGGGAATAGGGTCAGAATCTCAGGGAGGAGATGTGTATGGAGTTTTTTTTTTTTATGTTTATCAAACAGGAGCAAGCATTAAATGTTGAAAGATGCGTCTCTCAACCTTGGAAGTTAATCGTCAGGTTAACGACGGTGGGCGTGAGCGTGGGAAAGGATTGCCATTTGTTGCCTGAAGGTTCATGATTAGAAAGGGAATAAAGAATGGGAAAAGAATATAGAACCGATGGAGAGAAAGGAACGTTCGGTAAAATGCAAATGATCTGATCCAACCGCTAATAAATACGGGCAATGGACAGACAATACTGTGAATGTACTAATTTTCCCTCCACTTTGGAGGAAAAAGATGGGAACATGAACAGCTTCCTCCCAATTCATGGCCCTGTCACCCAGGGCGGGTCACTTAACATCTCAACCTTAGTTTCTGCAGGTGTATAAAGGAATATTCTGCATGGGGCTGAACGCTTGGTACATAGTAGGTCCACAAATCTTAGTAGAGTATGAATTGGAACACTTTTTGCTGCTGTTGTTTCTGATATTTTTTTTTTTTCTCGTATGAGACTAAGACTTAACGTACCCTTTGGATCTTCGATGAGTCAACACACATACTCAGGGAAGGCCCTTCTCGCCCTGTGTTTCTTTATTCCTTTCCTTCTCTTGACCCTCTTATTCATCCACCAGTTCGTTTTCCGTCTTTTTAAAAAGGCTTGTCAGTAATTCTCAGATTTGAACGAACAGTTCGAGAGATCTTATCTCAGATGCTGCAAATGCAAAGCACGTGGTAGAATGCCCTGGCTGTCTGCCAGGGAAAGTAGCTACCAAAGAAAAACTACCAAAGCCACGAGCTTGTCGTTGACCTTCAGTAGGGCCTGTCATTGCTCCTCCCACTGATAGACAGGGGACAGAGGTTCAGAGAGGAACTGTGTCCGGGCGGTGACTCAACACCTGTCAATGCTACAATCAGGATTGCAATTTTTAAGATCTGGAGCCTGACTTCTCAGCTTGCCAAGAAGCCCACCTCTGCCAAGAAACGGTTTTATTTTGCTGTAGACGGTGGCTGGTGGTTATTTGAGTAACCCTAATAAATTAGAATTCTTACATGATTTTATGGATTTTTTTTTCCCTTCTCTCTCTTCCTTCTCTTTAGTCAATCTTTAAATGTCTTTCTAGTGTGAAAATTTGGAAATTTTAATTGTCTAGGTGACAGCGTCACAATTTTGCAAGCTTATGGCCCAAGCTTTAAATATCAGACTTGGGCCAGGCGAGGTGGCTCACGCCTGTCATCCTAGCACTCTGGGAGGCCCAGGCGGGAGGATCGACCGAGGTCAGGAGTTCGAGACCAACCTGAGCAAGAGCGAGACCCTGTCTCTACTAAAAATAGAAACAAGTTAGCCAGACATCTAAAAATATATAGAAAAAATGAGCCGGGCGTGGTGGTGCATGCCTGTAGTCCCAGCTACTCGGGAGGAGGCTGAGGCAGGAGGATCGCTTGAGCCCAGGAGTTTGAGGTTGCTGTGAGCGAGGCTGACACCACCACGGCACTCTAGCCAGGATGGCAGAGTGAGACTCTGTCTCAAAAGAAATAAACAAAATAAATAAAGATGATAAAATGAATGACCCAAAATGTTACAGCCCCTTGTCTAAGATGATCACAGCCAGGACGTGGCAGGACTGGAATTCACAACCAGCTGCAAAACGCAGGCTTCTTTTCCCTTTCCCTGGAGTAGAAACGTGCAGGAGAAGATGGTTTTTCCAGTGCTTTCTCCCTCCGGCGTGCCCTGGGCTGCCTCTGCAGCCTCGGGACTCTGCCTGACCGTGTCCTGCAGGGTGGAGCTCGGGGAGCTGCTGTTTCAGGGAGGAGCTTGTCCTCTGGACGTCCCGCCTGGTGGCAGGACACGCAGATCTCTGTAGGACGTCATGCTATCTGAGGAATGTCGCTGTGTTAGTCTCAGTGCCAGGGCTGCCGCCACAGAGCGCCACGGAGCTGGCAGCTAAACAACGCAGGTTTCTCTTCTCGCCGCTCTGGAGGCTGCAAGTTCAAGGTCAAGGTCAAGGCGCGGGCAAGGTTGATCTCTTCTGAGGCCTCTCTCCGAGGCTTGCAGGTGGCCTCCTTCTCACTGTGTCCTCACCTGGCCTTTTGCTCTGTGCGTTCACGTCCCTGTATCTCTCTGGCATCCAGATTTCCTCCTCTTCTTTTTTTTTTTTTGCCTTTTTAAATAATGTATACAATTTTTTTTTTTTTTTGAGACAGAGTCTCGCTTGTTGACCAGGCTAGAGTGAGTGCCGTGGCGTCAGCCTCGCTCACAGCAACCTCAATCTCCAGGGCTTAGCGATCCTCCTGCCTCAGCCTCCCGAGTAGCTGGGACTACAGGCATGTGCCACCATGCCCGGCTAATTTTTTGTATATATATTTTTAGTTGGCCAATTAATTTATTTCTATATTTGGTAGAGACGGGGTCTCGCTCAGGCTGGTTTCGAACTCCTGACCTTGAGCAATCCGCCCGCCTCGGCCTCCCAAAGTGCTAGGATTACAGGCGTGAGCCACCACGCCCGGCAAATGTCCTCTTCTTATAAGGACACCAGTCACATTGGATCAAGGCTCCATCAAATGGCTTCTTTGTAACTCAATCACCTCTTTAAATAAAGACCCTGTCTGCAAATACAGTCTCATTCTGAGGTGTCAGGAGTTAGGGCTTCAGTATATGAATTTTGGAGGGACATAATTCCACCTATGACAGCCACAAAATACCAGTGCTTTTCATTGTATAAACATACAGTAATTGAGCCGGGCGCGGTGGCTCACGCCTGTAATCCTAGCACTCTGGGAGGCCGAGGCGGGCGGATTGCTCGAGGTCAGGAGTTCAAAACCAGCCTGAGCAAGACCCCGTCTCTACCAAAATATAGAAAGAAATTAATTGACTAACTAAAAATATATATACAAAAAAAATGAGCCGGGCATGGTGGCGCATGCCTGTAGTCCCAGCTACTAGGGAGGCTGAGGCAGGAGGATCGCTGAGCCCAGGAGATTGAGGTTGCTGTGAGCCAGGCTGACGCCACGGCACTCACTCTAGCCTGGGCAAGAAAGTGAGACTCTGTCTCAAAAAAAAAAAAAAAAAAATACAGTAATTATTCTAGTCTAAGGTAACTACTACTTGTATGCAATGTAAAATAACATGCATGCCCATAATAAGGTGAGGCCGGGCGCAGTGGCTCAACCTGTAATCCTAGCACTCTGGGAGGCCGAGACGGGTGGATCGTTTGAGCTCAGGAGTTCGAGACAAGCATGAGCAAGAGCGAGACCCCCGTCCCTACTAAAAATAGAAAGAAATTAATTGGCCAACTAAAAATGGAAAAAAAAAATAAATTAATTTTAAAAAACTAAAGAAAAAAAAAAGGTGAGCTCTCAGATGAACATTGATTGATTGTTTACAAAACTTTATTTTAATCATTCTGTTGGTTTGCTTATAAATGATCATAAGTGCCAAAGTTTTAAAGTGAAAAACTATGGACATTAAACCTTTACCCCAAATGAGAAAAGATGGGTGTTGCAAGTCCAGAGTCCGAGAACGTGTGCACCCAGTCAGCAAGGAGATAACAGGACAGTCCTGTTGTCATTAGTGACCGGTCACTAGAAACCCAGAGGACCAGGCCTCTGTTCATAGGCGGTTTTCTCAGTGCAAATGGCATGTTCCTCTTTGGCCCTTTGAGTGGCTGAGCAGCGTCCTCATGTTGCCAAATCAGGCCTCACTCCTCAACCTTCACGTTTCCGTTTTACCTTATTTATTGTCTGCCCGTTATTTTCTTCTTTATTTGAATCCTTTAACCTCTCTGGTTAGCAAACCGTTCTGAGCCTGGCAAGAACTGAGGTTTTTGCCTTGACACACTAAAATCTGTCTTTTTGCTCCTTTGAAGGGTATTAGTCCAAGTTATATTATTATAATGTTTCTCGCTTTTTTCTATTTTCCTTTATCCAAATTAACATTATTTCGCATTGTTAGCTTCGGAGGAGAAGTTGAATCCTTGGCGGTAGATAGCCGTTTTTAATCTTGTCTTTTTTTTGTGTGTGTGAGACAACAGTCTCACTCTTGGCCAGATAAGAGGGTGCCGCTGGTCAGCTCGCTCACAGCAACCACTCCGTTGGGCTCCAAAGGGATCCCAGCCTCAGCCCTCCCAAGTAAGCTGCGACTACAGGCATTGCCTCAAACCATGCCCAGCTAAGTTTTCGTAGTATATTTTTAGTTAGCAATTAATTTCCTTATTTAGCTAAGAGATGATCTCACTTGTTCAGGCGCTGTTTTCGATCGCTGACCTTAAGCGATCTCCGCCTCAATCTGGTAGCTGGATACAGGCATGCGGCCACCAGCCCGCTAATTTTTTCTCTATAATTTTAGTTGGCCTATTAAGTTTTTGTATTTTAAAGAGAATGCGGAGCGCGGTCGTCGGTCTTGTTCAGGCTGGTTTCGAACTCCTGACCTTGAGCGCTCTCCTGCTGGCCCTCCAGAGTGTAGGATTAACAGGTGTGGAGCCACTCGCGCCCAGCTTGGCGGTAACCATTCTTGGGATGCTGCGAGGCTCGTACTCCTGCCCACGGTGCTTCACAGTCTTTTCAAGGAGTAATTTACTAAGACACAAGCATACAAGGTGGTTTAGAAAGGGTATATACTGTTCTTTCCTGATTTCATTAGTGGAATATCAGTAACTAGTTAAAAGTATACCTGAGACTTAGAATTCTGCTACATCAGAGATTCACTGGGGTATCTCTTCAATTCAAATACTTCCAGGGCTTAATGTTTAAATTCATTTCCATGTAATCATAGTTAAGTATTCTACATTGTATCTGTGGGATTTTCAATGAACATTTCTTGTTTTTTGAACAGTGGGCCACAATACGAATTGAAAAAGGAGCCCCGAAGGAGTCGGTTCTTAAAAACTCAGCTTCTGTCGTAGTTCTTGATTTCAATTATTGATTGTTGCGATATTCAAATCGGGCCTACGCAATTTGAACTAATCTTTGCAGAGAGCCAGGTGTTTCCATAGGCCTTGGATCTTTCATAATTCATGCAAAAATAGCAGCTGCCCTGAGTTTTGATTGACTTTTTATTGTAAAGGTGGTAAGATGTGTTCGTCTATGTGCTCTTATAAGGAATTGTTTTCCTTTGTAAGGCCATGTATTTGAAGATGTCTGCCCCCGATGTTTGTAAACATGTAGTCAAGGCCGGGTCAAAGGTGTCGTTGCCTGTAATCCTTTGGCACTCTGGGAGGGCTGAGGCCAGAGCGATCCACTCAAGGTCAGGAGTTTGAAAAAACCAAGCCTGAAGCAAGAAGTGACGACCTGCTGTTTATTTAAATAAAAAAATAATAAAAAGAATTAACTGCCAAAACTAAAAATAGAAAAAAAAAAATTAGCCAGCATGGTGGGCATGCCTATAGTCCCAGCTACTTGGGAGGCTCGAGGCAGGTGATGGCTTGAAGCCAGGATTGCAGCGTTGCTTGAGCCGAGGGACACCGAAGGCGCACTCTAGCCCGGGAACACAGTGGAGGACTCTCGTCTCAAACAAAAATGAATAGATGAATGAATGAAGATGAACGTTTGAAGAATGAAGAATAAATAAATTAAATAAACATGCGTCAATGAAAAACAAAAACACAAATAAAAAAAGAAAGCTAATTGCGACTACCGGCGAGTTTAAAAACTTCATTATTGAGCGTTTCATTTAGATGCCTTATTTAAACTTCTAAACTCATCCTGAATTATTTCTTTATTTTCTGCGTACACTTTTAAATGTGTGTGTATGATTTAAGACAGCGAACAAAAGGTGTTGCTGGTTTTTCTCATTGCTGCTGGTGCACTGTGTACTGTCTTATCTGAGTGAAATTTCTCTGGCGCGTGTATGGATTAGTGTTTGTGGTTGCATGTCTTGGGCCATGAGTTCAAGGACAAACGAGGCAATTTCAATTGTAGTTGAGAAGATTTAAACAATCACTTAGATGCGGCCGGCGGGCTGCCTCACACCGTGTCATCCTAGCACTCATGGGAGGCCAAGGGTGGAGGATCGTCAAGTCAGCGAGTTCGAGGACCAGCCTGAGGCAAGAAGCCAGCACCCACTTACGAGGAGAAATAGAAATAAATTAAGTGCCAACTAAAATTAGTAAGAGAAAAATGCGTGCCAGTGGCGCAGCACCGTGGTATCCCAGTACTCGCAGGAGTAGCAGGATCACTAGCCCCATGCGAGGTTGGTTTGAGCGGAGGCTGACGCCCACGGCACCTCATTGAGCCTGGAACAAACAAGAGTGAGATCTGTCAAAAAAAGAAACACAAAACAAGAAGGACATGGTCTTGTGGGGAGACGGGCATCGCAGTGCTGGGATGACAAATGCTGGAGCAGGCCTGCATAGCGCAGGACGGTCGTGCGAGCTCTAATTGCGCTCGCTGCTGGACGCCTCCTGCCGCTTGTGCCGTAATCCACAGCTGGGCCACCGTCGCCCCGCACCGTCTCCTGCCATCTCTGCCCGTGCCGGTGCGCCGCTAGCCGCGACTTGGGGTGGGGGGGTGCTGCGCTTGGCCTGTTGTCATAGCTGGAGGGGTGTCTGGAGCTCATCGCAGAAGCAGTGTCCAATGCGCGACAACGACGACAGCGGGGCTGGGCGAAACACAACGCCCGTGCGCGGTTGGCCCTGTGCCAATCGTCAAGCCTTCAGAGCATCGTTCTCTGCTGTCGCTCGCCCAGTGACAGACACAGAGGTCGGAGAGGGAGCCCAGTCAAAGTGCCCTGCCGCAGCCCGGTCACGGCAGGCCGCAGCCCCGGAGCCGGGCCTGCCAATTGAGATTTGCCGCAATTGACAGTTCTTTTTTTTTTTTTTTTTTTGACGACAGGAGTCTTGCTCCATTGCCCAGGCTAGAACGAGTGCCGTGGCTTCAGCCTCGCTCACAGCAACCTCCAACTCCTGGGCTCAAGCGATCCTCCTGCCTCAGCCTCCTCCCGAGTAGCTGGGACTTCAGGCATGCGCCACCATGCCCGGCTCATTTTTTTTCCTATGTATGGTTTTAGTTGGCCAATTAATTTGTTTCTATTTTTTTAAATAAATATAGGGTCTTGCTCTTGCTCTAGCTGGTCTCAAACTCCTGACCTCAAGCTATGCTCCCATCTCGGCCTCCCAGAGTGCTGGGATTGCAGGCGTGAGCCACCGCGCCTGGGCAACGATACAGTTCTGATAATAGACGTGGGGGAGCCGAGAGGGAGAGATGAGCTGAACAGAGGCAATAGTTACCTTTGTTTTGTGCACCAAAAAGCTTCCTTCTGCCCCTCTGTTCCTTAGGAGAACACGTTTTTTGAAATGCATTTCAAGACTCCCTGCACAGCTAAATCCCTCTTGCATTATATTTCTTCTGTGCTTTTATGGAATAAGCCAACCGAAAGCTAAGCCTAGGGGAATATTATCTTTGTGGTTCAATAATAATCCCTTCTGTCTTTAGCCAGATTCCACTATTCTACTGTGTGCTTTCATCTACCAACGCCCGTGCGCTTGGCGGTGCCAATCGTCACGTTCAGAGCATCGTGTCTCTGTGTCGCTGCCAGGTGACAACACAACGGAGAGTCGGAAGCCAGTCAAAGGTGGCAAGGCGTCACAGGCAGGCCGCGCCCGGAGCGTGGCTGCAATTTTGACGATGTTCCGAGATGGTTGACAGTCTTTTTTTTTTTTTTTTTAAAAAAAAACAAAAACAAGAAGGACATGGTCCTTGTGGGGAGACGGGCATCTGGCAGTCCGCTGGGATGACAAATGCTGGAGCAGGTGCATACGCGCAGGACGGTGTGCGAGGTCTAATTGGGCTCTGCTGTGTGACGCTCCTGCGCTGTGCTAATCCCACAGCTGGGCACCGTGCGCACCTCTCCTGCCATCTCTGCCCGGTGCGTGGGTAGCCGGGACTTGGGGGTGGGGGGGGTGTGCCCTGTTGGTCCATAGTGGTGTCTGGAGTCATCGGAGAAGCAGTGTCACAATGCCGGACAGACTGATGGACAGGGTGGCGAAAC
>NW_017968519.1:3074898-3090415 GCF_000165445.2 Microcebus murinus
GTCTCTAACTAGTAAATAGAAAACAATTAATTACAACTAAAAATATATAGAAAAAATGACGCCGCATGGGTGGCCGCAATGCCTCGTAGTCCCAGTACTCGGGAGCTGGAGGCAGGAGGAGTCGCGTGAGCCAGGAGTTTGAGAGTTGCTGTAGGAGGCTTACGCCACCGGCACTCCACTCTCGCGCTGGGCAAACAAAGCGAGAGATCTGGCTCAAAAAAAAAAGTGCATGTGGAACTTGAATTTCGTTTCTTATCACAACGGAAATGACTCAAGAAGACATTGCCATGGCCTGTCTGGACTGGCAACACGAGCAAAGAAGACACAAAAACTTGGAAATCCGCATTCGGCCGGACTTGGAGCAATGCCTGCCTTGCGATAAAATCTGCACCCAGCAAGTAGAGGCCACTCCGGGCATGGTGGAGAGTTCCAACTCCTGTGTGTCAACTGATCGCTGCTGGGTGCAGCTGCCGAAGCTCTGTTGGCAGACACCAAGGCCTGCCCAGGGGAACGAAGCGCTGAGCGACTCACGATGCCGGCGGCTGCACCAGGCGGCCACCGGCACGCGCGCCTGAGCGGACTCGGCCAGCGCCTCGCGCCGGCCCAGGTGCTTCCTGCTCACGTCCCACCAGCCTGCCTAGCCTGCCCGTCTCGGGCCAGAACCAACTCAAGAGGCAGGAAGGCCACCCCCCAGTGAGAAACTTGGCAGAGTAGGAGGACCTCAGTGGATCGGCCATGAAGCTAGAAGAACCCAACTCAACTTCCGAACGGCTCTCTCCACGTGGTGACCCACGCAGAACGTTCTCTCTCCTGGTGCAGCCCTGTCAACTGTCAAGACCAAAGGGGCCGGGCTGCCGCTCAGGGCTGCTCTAGTGTGGCCTGAACTACGACGGCTGACTGGTAACCATCTCTCTCCCTATTTGTTTTTTTTTTTTTTTTTCTGAGACCCAGATCTCCCACTTGTTGCCGGGCTAGAGTGAGTTGCCGTGCGTCAGCCCTCGCTCACGCGCAACCTCACACTCCTGGCGTCAAGCGACCTCCTGCCTCAGGCCTCTCCCGATAGCTGGGATCAGACATGCGCCACCATGCCCGGCTAATTTTTTATATAGTATATCAGTTGCACCAATTGTTCTTTCTGTTTATTAGTAGAGACGGGGTCTCCGCTCTTGCTGCAGGTGGTGGATTTCCGAACTCTGACCTTGAGCCAACTGCCGCCCGCCTCGGCCTCCCAAAGCTAGGATTATCAGCGTGAGCCACCAGCCCCGGCTCTTCTTCCTCCTCTTTTGCTAACTTCCTTGTCTACCCTCCGACATCGAATTATCAATGAACTGCAACAGCAAAGTGGATCCAATCCAAGGCGTATTTCAATGTACATTGGGATTCTCAAATGCACATCTTCATTGGGGGAAAGAAAGTAACGAGAAGGAGAAGAGAGAACTTAACACTCGCTGCAGAAGCTCGTTTGAGGGCTGTTTCCAAGAGTGGGAAGGGTAAATTACACGCACAGCACCCTGAACGTGCGCCTCGCAGGTAATGTTCAAAAAAGGAGAGAAGCCAGGTGGGTGGTCACGGCGAACCAAATGGTAGACCCATCCTAGCACTCGAATTCAAGAAAGCAACTAGAACAAAAAGGAGGTCTCGCTCTTGCTCAGGCTGGTTTCGAACTCCTGACCTCGAGCGATCCTCCCGCCTCGGCCTCCCAGAGTGCTAATCACATGCACTTTTGCCTGGACCTTGTCCAGTGCTCCCAGAGTGGGGTTCGTGCACTCTGGAAACCCACAAGAGTATCCACTGGTGAGGAGGAAGGAAATATTAGAGCTTTGGTTAAATATTTATTAAAAGCTTCTATAATATTCACCATTAGGGCATCCACGTATTCTGTTTTTATTTTTGAAAAGAAATGAAGCTTTAGTAAAGTTTGATACGTGGTTGAGTTCTTGCACCGTCACCTGGTCCATGGGGTCAGACACCACATCCAAGGTTAACTAGGGGAAGAGTGAGGAATTCTACAACACAGAGGACTTTAGATGCTCTCATTCGCTGTGCGTTAGCTTTCGCCATGCTGTGGGCGCCCAGGAAATGGTGGTGTGATTCTGTTGCCTAATTTTAACTAAACTAACGCTCACAAAAAAGACACGTGGTATAAAAGATCCAAGAATAATGTAAGCATCCACTGCTTCTCAACCTTTTGGCTGAGATCAGGTGCGGTAATGTCAGCATCTAAGAACAAAAAGGAAGTGGAAAAGTTAAGCCTCCTTTAATACATGCTAAGAGGATGGAACAGAACTTTCTGGCCTGTTACGCTAGCAAATAAAAAGTTTCAATAGTTTTGAACCCAATCGTTAAACACGTTAAAACGCAACCCTTTCCGATTTGATGTTTAGGGATAAATGATTCTCATTGGGGCAAGGTGGCAAAACATTCTTTAACAATTTTTGCATAATTTATGCATGAGATTAAGAAATGATTTAGTTATTACATCAGTGACCAACGTGGACAGAGTCTAGACACTGTGACATTCAAATTACTATGTCAAAAGATGTTAAACCAAGACTTTTGTAAGATTTAACAGCTAAACAAGGTATTTATAGGGGAGCATATTCAAAATGCTCTGTTCTCACTCAAAATATAATTGATAACATTAATTGTACTTATTAACATCTATTAATATATCTCATCTAAATTATAATATAATTAGTATATGATTAAATTATAAAATTAATAAATTATAGTTATTGCTATATTAATGCATTATTAATTATATTTTGAGTGAGGCCAGAATATTTTGAAACACTTATATTTATTATTTTATTTATTTATTTTTTTGTGATGGGGTCTCACTATGTTGCCCAGGCTGGACTTGAACTCCTGGGGTTCAAGGATCCTCCTGCCCCAGCCTCCCAGGTAGCTGCGGCTGCAGGTGTGTGCCACTGTGCCCAGCTGAATGTACATAATTGTAAAATAGTATATTTTCGAAAATAAAAATATTTATAAATTTTTAAAAATCTTTTTTACGTTCTTCATGCTTACAGTTTTTTTCAGTGTGCACGATATCAGCCATCAGTGTACATACATCACTCTAACATATGGGGGTACATTCTCAGATGTGTTGTTTATTTATTTTTTTTTTCTGAGACAGAGTCTCAATTTGTCGCCCAGGCTAGAGTGCCGTGGCATCAGCCTCGCTCACAGCAACCTCCATCTCCTGGGCTCAAGCGATCCTCCTGCCTCAGCCTCCCGAGTAGCTGGGACTATAGGCATGCGCCATCACGCCTGGCTCATTTTTTCTATATATATTAGTTAACCAATTAATTTCTTTCTATTTATAGTAGAGACAGGGTCTCGCTCTTGCTCAGGCTGGTCTTGAACTCCTGACCTTGAGCGATCCTCCCACCTCGGCCTCCCAAAGTGCTACGATTACAGGCGTGAGCCGCCGCGCCCGGCCCCTCAGATGTGTTGTTGATGGGGTGTTGCTCCAACTAGGTTGGGACTGCTGCCTTAAGCTATTTTTTATATTAAACGATACTCAAACTTGAGCCCCCCCCCAAAAAAAAAAACCAAAAAAACAATACTCAACTGCTTTGTTAAACCATCATCATCATCATCTATTGAGAAAAAAGAATAACATACTGCTCAGGAGCGTGGATTCTGGAGCCAGACTTCCTGGTTTCAAATCCCGGCTGCGCTGCTTATTGGCTGGGGAACCTTGGTTTAGTTATTTAACCTTTCTGTGCCTCAATTCCTTCATCTGTAGAACAGGGATGATGAAAATATTATTGCCTCATAGAGTTTTGGGGATGATTACCTAGAATATTGCCTGGTACATAGTGTTAGCTGGGTTTTGTTTTTTTTTTTAAATCATCCTCCCATGTAAAACCCCAGGTTGGGTAAGATAATCTCGTCTGTGCTCCAGCTGTCTGGTTAGGAGGGAAAGAGTGAAACTTGTCAGGAGCAAACCAGCCCGACCCTGGGGACGGTCGCTATCCTGACTGTTGACCTCAGGCAGCCGCTGTGGCTTCCCAAACCCAGGGGTCCCTCCCATCTGCAGTGGGGGGTCCCTTCAGTCCGGCTGCGGAATAAACACCCCCCCTCCACGCACCCACCAACATGGGGTGAGGCCCCGCAGACAGCTAGAAGCCACCGATCTGGTGCCATCCGAGACGACGGCCAGACAATCTGAAATTTCTGCTTTCTCCATTTGAGAAAGTAGGACGCTTTCAAGAATCTTATTAGTAAAATGTAATTAAACTATTGATTTTTCCCCCCTCACTTTTAACTAAATCCCATTTATCTTGACGAATTTTAAACCTTAGCCTTTTCTTTTCGAGCAGTTCTATTTATATTTCTAAAAAAAAAATTAGTATTTTCCTTTTGAAGAGAAAATACATTCCTATGAAAAGCACTCTTCAGAAATGAGAAAATGTCTAGTTGAAGGTTAGTGTTACTGTCAGTCACCCTGTTGGTTCGCCTCTGAGTTATTTTCAACCATGCAAAAGGACAACAGTTAGATTTGCACAGAAGGATTCCTGCCCGGTGATGTATTTTTGTTGTTGTTATTAGTTTTACATTTTTATTTGCAGTGATATATTTTTTTTAATGTTCTTCTTATGAAAGAGCTTTTAAACATATTTCTTTCACTAGCCCTCTTGACCCTTTGATGATTATGCAGCTTGAATTTCACACAACTTTTGTAAGCAAATTTCCAGGTCTTCTCTGTGCATGTATAGACTCGCTACACATTCGTGCTTGTCCTTATTCTGAAAATGCTGGTATCCCACTCAGTATATTATTCTGAAACTTACTTTGCCTTTTGTCTCTCAAAATGTATTGGGAACATTCTCTCATGTCAGAATCTATAGATTTACCCAATTCTTTTGATGACTGCATCATATTCCAGAATGTGGATACTCTACAACTTATTCTTTCTTTCTTTTTTTCTTTTTTTTTTTAGGGTTACTTTGGCTTTCATTGGGATCAGTTTGCTGGTTATAGGAACCACGCTGGTTGGGCAGCTGCCAGACAGCAGGTGAGATGTTTTCTTCCGTCCAGCCATAAGTAGGATTGTCCTTTTTCTTAGCTGTGTCCACAGAGAGAACATTTGTTTGGTTCTTACGTATTGCATTACACTTATGGTCTCTTATTAGAATTCTGCTCACTTTGTCTTATTTGATTTTCCATCTTAACTTCCATATAAATTGAAAGAAGTTGTTTTTTCAAAGGAGAAATGAAAAGACAGGAAATGAATTGAGAAACTCAAAGCAAAGAGAGAGGCTTAGATATTGGCAGGCTCGTAAGACCAAGACCAAAGAGGCTTCAGTTAAAGGAATTTATCTTAGTAGTCTAGAAGGGCAGGAGCTACTCTGCATTAGAGTTATGTCCAGCGCTCTTGGTACACTTTTTTCTTTTTTTTTTTTTTTGAGACCGAGTCTCACCCTGTCGCCCAGGCTAGAGTGAGTGCCGTGGCATCAGCCTCACTCACAGCAACCTCCAACTCCTGGGCTCAAGCGATCCTCCTGCCTCAGCCTCCTCCCGAGTAGCTGGGACTACAGGCATGTGCCACCACGCCCGGCTAATTTTTTCTATATATTTTCAGTTGTCCAGCTAATTTCTTTCTATTTTTTAATAGAGACAGGGTCTCGCTCTTGCTCAGGCTGGTCTCTAACTCCTGACCTCGAGCGATCCTCCCGCCTCGGCCTCCCAGAGTGCTAGGATCACAGGCGTGAGCCACCGCGCCCGGCCTCGAAGAAAGAGTCTTAGATACATATTGGCAGGCTCGTAACCCCAAGACCAGAGAAGCTTCAAGTGTCAGGAATTTCTCTTAGTAGTCTAGTGGGGGCGGGAGCTACTTTCCACTGGAGTTGATGTCCAACGCTCTTGGTACCCTTTTGCCACCTAATAGCAAAAGGCACCGATGAGGCTGTAAGAGTTGAACTGCGCCTTCTTCAACAGAGCAGAGTAGCATCAGGTGTGAAAGACGACAGTGCCGCTCGTGCCGCGCTGTCTCTTAGGACTGCTCGGAACCGCACGGTAACGTGCTTTCTTTTTCCTCCAGCCTCAAAACCAGGCTGAGCGAGCTGGTCCACCTGACCTGCTGCCGGATCTGCGTGCGAGCCCTGTCTGGGACCATCCGTTACCATAACAAGTGAGTGTCCGCCGCCCCCTGCCCGCCTGTCCCTAGGGACACCCGGTGGGGATGGGAGAGTGTCGTGGGAGCGAGGTGGGAGGAAAGCAAGGTTGGACTCCGAAGTGTCCCAGGGTTCGTCCTACTGCTCCGGCGGGTGTCTTAAAATGCACCAAAGAAAATCACTTTGAATCCAAAAGAGCTCTTGTTTGCCTGAAGGAAAATGTCCCTGGAAGCATCGAGTGGGTGCCCTTAATATTGGGAGCCATCTATCTAACCCCTTGTGCCTCTGATAGTCATGACCGCTGAGTGACAGAAACACTGCCTCTCAAATGTACAAGGGAATCGGAGCCGGAAAGCCTGGGGTTTGTGGGGTTTGGGATCAGGTACTAGAGTAATCGGCAGAGGTGGGTCATCCGCTCTTGCTCAGGCTGGTCAACCCCCCGCCGATCTCCCGACCTCCGAGCGATCCCTCCCCCTCGGCCTTCCCAGAGTGCTAGGATTACAAGGCGTGCCCACCGCGCCCGGCCTAAGAATAACCTTTTTAAAGATGGGCCACGTACCACCGAACTGTATTTTAAAATAATGCTCTTAAAAAAACAAGATGAGCTCTTTAGGCTGTTCTGCGAAATAGTGCCTACTTTTTCAAGGTCCTAGCGTTTGCCGTGTTGTTTGTCGTTGATTGCAGCCAGTACAGACCCCAAAGGGGAGGCATTTGCGTCGCCAACCACCCTCCAATAGAACCGGTAAATTCTTGACAACAGACGGATTGGCTAGCAATGGAAGAGCAGCTCGCCTGATACCGCAGGTTGGTTGCATGTTTTATGCATTGCCTCAAACTTGTATTTTGGCAACAAGTTTTGGAAAGGCCTGATGTTACATTAAGAAATTCAACTGGGTTATACTATAGCCATATAATAATATTATTGCAATATATTAATATGTTGTAGCTTTATATGAAGTTATATAATATATTTTACATGAGAAATCATAGTGCAAGGGAAAGGAAGAAATCGCCCATTATATTTTAAGTAGTAAAAAAATTAACTTGCTGAAATGAAGGACATACTTGGAGGTTGGACAGGACTTGTGAGTCGATTCATTCCATTCTTTCTTGTAAAAATCCCTGGGCAAGTGTTTTTAAAAATAATGTCTTTTGCACGTACAAATTCTTTAACTCCTGGGAGTTGGTACAAATCCCCCTAGCCCAGCAATATCTCTGTTCCTTCAGGCAATTATGTGCAATTAAAAAAAAAAAAAAATCTAGCTCTTTAATGAGGCTCTAGCAAGAAGGCAAATATTTGTTTTCTGTTGCCCTTACAAATTTGTCAACATTTCCTACCTCACCTTTATGTAATGTCAAGGTAAATTCTTGCAAAATGACACGAAGATGCAGGATGTATTTGAAATACGCTCCGAGTTAGTGTGTGGAGCAGAATGACTGGCCCCCAGGGGTTCCCAGGGGGAATGTTTCCTTCTCATAGTCCGTGTGGGCGGTGGACGTCAGGGACAGCAGGCCGCTTTTTATCTCCCTTACCAACCAGCTCCAGGGGATTGAATATCCACGGTGGTGCCTGGGGGTTTCTGGAAGGCGTTTTGAGGGGAAAGTCCCGCTCCGAGGAGGGTGGGGACAGCTGGCCCATGGGCAGGTGGTTTTTGACTTATTTGTGGGTTGTACGGTCTTGAGGGGTTTATTGAAGCCCTCTGTAAAAAATTTCCACTTATTGCCATGTGTTTCATCTATCAAAAATACAGATGCCATTCCATGTCCATCCTCTTTGGAAAATAAAATTAAATAAAATACAGATGCAGATACAGTAACCCTGGACAACTTTTTTTTAACTACGTTATGAGAAAAACCTCTCCTAAGTAATAAGAGTTCTTTCTGACCCTAAGGGAAGCTTTAAGCCACCCTTTGGCCAATGGGAAATGGGTTTTGAAAAGGCATTAAAGTTAGCTGGTACTCACGCAGGAGGCCTGAGGAGGAGGCCGGGAGGAATGCTCAAGGTCCAGGAGTTCAAGACCAGCCCTTGAGCAAGAGTGAACCCAGTCTCTACTAAAATAGAAAGAAATTAGTTGGCCAACCTAAAAATAATAAGAAAAAATTAGCCGTGGCATGTGTGGCACATGTCCTATAGTCCCAGCTGCTCGGGGGCTGAGGCAGAAGGATCCGCCTTGAGCCCACAATTTGAGGTTGCTAGAAGCGAGCTGATGCCATGGCCTTGAGCCCCCGGCGAACAGAGTGAAGCTCTGTATCAAAAAAAAAAAAGTGTAGTGTATATTTTCCTATTTCTCTAATTCTTTGAACTAAGTTGAAGGACCCTACTTATTAAAGGTAGAAAGGCTAAGCTAATGCAGCAATGCAACTTGAAAATTGAAAAGGTTGCGGCTAAAGAGGTACCTTTTGGCCTTACATTTGGCCCGTTCAAGGTCTTTTGAGCAGGCTAAGAACAAAGACTAAGGCCAAATTCTGATCCCCTGTGGGGAATAGAACTTATGGTAACTTAAAAAAAAAAAATCTGTCCTTTTGGATAACTGTGCCCTTTACTATTTTTTCTCTTTCTGTCAATGGTATTCTAGGTGCCCAGGGTTCACGGTGGGTTGATGGGGATTATTCAGAGAGCTATGGGTCAAGCTTTGTTCCACCATGTCCTTGTTTGGAAACGCTCAGAATGAAGGATCGACACCTGGTTACTAAGAGGTAACAGTTAAAACGTTACTCAGTGTTCACTTGGTAAGCACAAAAGCTGGTACAATCTTTTTGTTGGAGACGAGGCCGGAGTGCAGTGGTGTCATCATAGTTCCGCCGCAACCTTTTCAAACTCCCTGGGCTCAAAGCCATCCTCGCTGCTCAGCCTCCCAAAGGAGCTGGACTACAGGGCATGCGCCCACCATGCCCAGCTCATTGTTTCTTTCTATTTTTAAGTAAGGCAGGGTCTCGCTCTTGCTCAGGGATTATCTCGAAGTCCTGACCCTTGAGCGATCCTCCTGACTCAAGCCCCCCAGAGTGCTAGGATTGACAGGTGTGAGCCACCGCGCCCGGCCTCAGCTGGATTTTAAAAAATTTTTAATTCTGTAGTGATAAGGAATTTGTGATGGGATATTAAAAGGCCATGTATGTTACCATGTTTCCCAAAATAAGACAGGATCTTTAGATTATTTTTTTTCCTCAAGAATAAACTCCTAGGGGCTTATTTTCCTGGGATGTTGGTTTGTTTTTTTTTTAAGTATGGTAAAAATCTACATTGCATTTCAAACACAATGAAGTATCCTCACTTCTCCAACACCAAATCCCATCCTGAATGTCCCTTGGACTCCTATTTCCTTTAGAGCTGTTGGCCCGATTCTTCTCCCCCTGCCGAGCATAGAGCTCTCACGGGGCGGGAGAAAGGGCTGCTCCCTGTTCCTCTTTCCCACTCCGGGAGGACGGAAACGCATGGGTTTTTTTGTGCATGCGCTGCGCAGCCACACCCACCACTAGGGCTGATTTTCATAAGCCACACCTATCACTAGGAACTGATTTTCATAGCCACTGCCCACGCAAACCAGGGGTGTTTTTCATAGCCAGCCCATCACTAGGCTGATTTTCAGGGTAGGGCTTCTTTTTTTTTTTTTTTTTCTACTTTTTTTTTTTTGTATAATTTTTTTAGTAAGCTCTTAAAATGGGGTAAGGGCTTCTTGTTGTGCACTGCCCCAAGACCATCCTGCTGGGCTTATTGTATGGGGAGGGTTAATTTTCTGGGTAAACAAGGTATATTGCCGTGCCTTAGGTAATGGTGCAAGTCCTCTGGACATTTCAAGGTTAAGATTATCCCCTTGGAGGTTTAAATCGTTGATAACTTTTCTAAAACAAACAGATGGTGTTGGCCTGTGTTGTTTGGATGACATCTATCCCAGTTGGATACAGCCTAGGGAAAGAGCGTGAAAGAAGGACCCTCCGGGCTTGGAGGCTGAGCTGAGCTTACCCAGAAAATTGCTGAAAAACCGAAGCAGCTTTTTGCCCGAGTGGTCTTATTATTATTTTAATTTTTTTGAGACACATGAGTCCTCACTGTGTTGCCCAGGCTTAGAGTGAAGTGCCATGGGAGTCAGCCCCGCTCACAGCAACCTCCCAACCTCCTGAGCTCCAAGCAATCCCCTCCTGCCTCTGCCTCCCGATAAGCTGGACTGCAAGGCATGCCGCCACCAAGGCTGCTAATTTATTTTAACAATACTTTGTAGTTGTACAATTTACTTCTTTCTATTTAGTAGACACGGTCCTTTTCGTTTTTTGCTCAGGCTGGGTATCGAACCTCGGACCTTGAGCGGATCTCCCCGCCCTTGGCCTCCCCAGAGTGCTAGGATGAAGGCGTGAGCCACCGCGCCTGGCCTAGTAAGTCTTTTCTTTAAGAGCAGGCCAGCAGCCCACTCACTTTGAAAATTAGACATTGAAACCTGTGCAAGATCCTTCCTCATACTTTTTAGAAAAGGGAACAAACTTGAGTTTATTTCTCTATTTAAATATCTTATTTATAATTTTCTCCTTATTGCTTTAAAATTTATCATTTGTCAGGAAGAGCACAAAAATATTGAAAGGACCTTCCACCTACTTCTTTTAAAGGTAGAATTTTGATCCCTTTATTTTTTTCTTCGCAGATAAAAGAGAACATATCGCGGAAATAAGAGAAATTTGCCCATATTAATCTTTCCCGAAGGTAAAGGCCGGCACCGCTACCAAAGCTGTGGTTGGTAACAGCAAAACCACCAGAAAGCGTATGATGGAATAAAATTGTCTAGAAATTTGGGCATTTTTTCCCAGTCCAAATTCTGTGCTGTCTTCCAGGAAAGGGACGGCCTTCTCTGAGCTATTAATTCCCTGGCTTTCTTTTGCGATTTGATGGAAGTCCATGCTACCGTTTTACTGACTTCAAAAATCAATTTCCTGGGGTCAATGGAACTCAGGACAATGATGCCATGATTTTTTAAGATCCTGACTTTATTATTTATTTTTATTTTATTTAAATTTTATTTTAGAACACAGTCCTCACTCTGTTGCCCCGGGCAGAGTGGCCATGTCAGTCAGCCCTCGCTCACAGCAACCTCCAACCCCTTGGGCTCAAGCGATCCTCCTGCTCCAGCTCCCAAAGTAGCCAAGGCTTAAAGGCGATGCGCCCACCGATGCCCGGCCGAGTTTTTTTCTAATATTATTTTTTAGTTGTCCACTAATTTTTTTCTATTTTTTTTTTTTTTTTTTTAGTAAGATGCCGGTCTCGCTCTGTTGCTCAGCCTGGTCTTGACTCCCCGAGCTCAAAGGACCTCCCGCCTCGGCCTCTCGCTCCCAGATGCTAGGTGTTTATAGGCGTGAGCCTCGGTACAGGGCCCAGGATCTATTTTAAATGTATGAAATTGTCACTTGTAACTCACAGAGTGTTTGAATTGAAAAGGCAAAACGTTTGTTCGTTAAGCTTGTTTAGATAATGTTAGAATTACACGTAAAGCAAGGGATTTGATTGGTGAAATGGTATTGTAAGGTCCTGTAAACTGTTTGATATTCTGTTACATTTATATCAAAATAATTACTTTTAAATTTTATTTAAAAAAAAACGACTGCCTTTTATAAATAATGCACTGCCCACCCCCACCCTTCCCGCAGGGACCTGTAATCAACAAACAGTCCGTCATGAATGTTTAAAAAGGGGAGCTTTGAAATCGGAGGAACCATACATCGGTTGCCAATAAGGTAATAAACAGATGCAACAAAAAGAAAACAAACAAAAAAAGGCAATTGGGAACGGGTAACTTTCTTTTCAGTAATGATGTTCCAACTTAAACTTTGGCAGAACCGAGAGCCTTTTGGTATACTCTTATCTCAGACATTCACCATTTGTCTTGCAATTTTGCCCCCATGGTGAGCCTCTCTTTCTCCTCTCATCTCTGCTGGTCTGTAAGAAACAGCTGCGGGGGGGGCCGTGTGCAGGTGTCGTGGCTAAGTACTGGAGGACGCAGTGACTAAGCAAGATGGGTACTGTTGCTCCACGGACCCTCCCAGCCGAAAGTGGTGGGGACGGAATTTAAACAGTTCGCGGAAATCAACTCTTGCTGCCAATGCTCTGTCTGGGCCTCTAGATAGGGAAAGCAGTCAGAGTTTAGCTGTGTCATTTGCCGTTTTTTGCTCCATGCTAATTCAAGCAAAACGGCTTCTCTTTTTCTATAGAGTCTGATAAAGATACTTGCCTGCGCCCCTTAAAACATTGACACCGGATGAGAAGCCACCGTTTAGCTCTAAGACTACCGTGTTTCTCCCCCGAAAATTAGGCCCTTAGGGGTGGGTCTTTCTTGAGAAAGAATAAAATACAAGACCGTCTGTCTTTATTTTCGGGAACACGTAGGTGTGTTTTGTGTTCTTTGTTCCCAGTATTAACCCCCCAGTTTTTTGGAGACGCTTTTTGGACAGAGCAAATACAACAATGGTGAGCATACCTGCTCCCGAATGATGACCAGCTGGGCCAATTGTGTGCGACCGTGTGGTACATGCCCCCCATGACCAGAGAGGTGCGCCTTAGATAGCGAACCGTGCCGGTCTGGGCACTTTATCTAATCAAGCCAGAGGCCAACGAAACCCTTTTCCCGAAACCCTGGGTGCTCCCTTCTCCGTCATCGTGCCTGTTTGCTTTCTCAGCCAAATTGAGTTCACCAGTTTTTAATACTGTGATTAGCTCTCTTCCAGTCAGGCCAATTTTCCATCCAGAGACCTTTTCCCTAAGAGTTTTTACAATTCTTTTGTTGGTTTATGAACCGTAGATATGATATAAGTTGTTTACTTGGATAAGACGAATAAAGAGTGTAATAAAACGTGCTTTGTGGATAAAAAAAATTAAATACATTCTGCCGTAGCATATGAACAAACAAAATGATATACAAAATAAAAAAAAGGAAATAAAAAAATTAATATTAGTTAAATACAGCAGTGCATTTTCTTATTACAAAAATGAGAATTTTGCTTTGGAATTGACTAGGAAGTACTAAAAGTATTTGAGCTGAATGGTGATCTTATAAATTGTAAAACAAATGTTAAAATGATTTATAAGACGTTTTAAGGTATTAAAAACGCTATACTCAGAATGTAAACACGTATTTTTATTTTTTTTTAAACCAGGAAGAAGAAGATGCCGGTCCAGTTTGCAATAGGGTTAAGTCTGCATTTGCTAGAACAAGGGAGGATTTGACTGAGCTTCCCTTGGTAAGAAGTTTTTTTCAGAAATACTATCACTGTTGGTTTTTTTTTAAAATTAGAGAAAAAAAAATCAACTGTTTAACCAAATACCATTTATAAGCTTAGACTTGTGGGAGGAGGAGGGGGCAAGGCAATTATTTGAAACTTAAAATTTGGTACCCCCATAATATGCCGAATAAAAAAGTAAAAAAGGCTGGGGCCGGGGCCTCACGCCCTGTTAATCTAAGCCTCTCTTGGGAGGCCGAGGCGGGCGGATTGCTCCAAGGTCAAGGAGTTCAATAAACCAGCCTGAGAGAAGCGAAGACCCGTCCTCTACTATATAATAGAAAAGAAACTAAATTGGCCAACTGATTAATAATATAAAATTAGCCCGGGCCATGGTGGCGCATGCCTGTAGTCCCCAGCTACTTCCGGGAGGCTGAGGGCAGGAGGTATCGCTTTGAAAGCCAGGAGTTGGAGGGTTGCTGTGGCGAGGCTGACCGCCACGGCACATCACTCTAGCCCTGGGCCAACAAAGTGAGACTCTTGTCCTTCAAAAAAAAAAAAAAAAAAAAAAAAAAGTAAAAAAGAATAAAAAAAAAAAAAAACAATGCCGTTATAATTCTAGTTATCGTGTAGGTTTTAGCCCTTGACAAGTGAGAAGTGTTTTATAAATAATAAAAGGCAGGTTATTTTGAACCTTAAAATTTATACCCCCATAAATATGCTGAAATAAAAAATTAAAATACAAATAAAAAAAATAAACAATGCCATTTAATTGTCCGTAGTTATCTTAGTTTAGCGAAGTGTGATGTTAATACATAATAACAATGCTTTAATAAGTAGATGGATGTTAATCTCCCCCTCACTATAAATCTTGGGCAGTCAAGCTGGTATAACAAGCAGCCTCAGTCTGTTATTGCTCCACATGCCTCAAGTTGGTTGCTTCTTGGAGTTGGTCCCAGGAAATGGCTTCCAGCTCTCCAGGAGTAAACAGCAAATGGCTACAGGAGAATAAAAAAAAAAAAAAAAAAAAAAAAGGAAGTAACCACCCTATCTCTTTAAGAGCTGAAGTTTTGGGAGGAAGGTGAATGCACTCACAATGGTTCCATTGCTAGCGCCCAAGTCAGGGGTGTAACATCTAGTGTGCAAAGGACGCTGGGAGATGTAGTCTTTGTTCTGGGTGCCATTGTGCAAATACCTAACAAATTTAGGGTTCTTGTTACTGATAGGAAGAAAGGAAAATGGATCTGGGAGGGGTGGCAGTGGGACGCAAAGGCAAACTTTAATAAGGTCTCATTCGATACTTAACCAGGAGCCTCTAACTATCTTCCAGGAAAGCTTGGGCCGGGCGCTGGTGGCTCACGCCTGTCACATCCAGCACTTGGGAGGCCGAGGCCGGGAAATCAACTCAAGTCAGGATTTCGAGACCAGCCTGAAGCAAGAGCGAGAACCCGTCTCCTACATAAATAGAAAACAAATTAATTGCCAACTAATATGATATAGAAAAAATTAGCCAGGCAATGGTGGCGTGTGGCCTGTAAATTCCCCAGCCTACTCGGGAGGCTGAGCGAAGGATTCGCTTGAGCCCAGGATTGGAGGTTGCCTGTGAGCGAGGCGTGACCCATGGCAACTCCCTAAGCCCGGCCAACAGAGTGGAGAACTCTATCTAATTTAAAAAAACAAAAACTTTTTTAAGACATGAAAAGTTCCTTTGAGCAATTTGGGTAGGAATGTTCTAGGAGCAGGATTTGTTCAACTGAGTCCAGGCCTGTTCGGCCAAAGCAACCCAAGAAACCCTCTTGAGGCCAGCAAGAAACCAGGCCGTTTGGGGTGCCTGCCCCTAGTAGAATCCTGGCTGCATTCTTACCCAGTAAGCTTCAAGCGTCCCCTCCCCTTGATAGGTTTCTGGAAATGACCTTACAAAACGAACTTACAGAAAGTCTGGAGTAAATATTACTTTGTTTCAATGGTTGTTGGTGTTACGGAACATATGAAGAGAAAAAAATTGGTGTTGTTATCCATCAATCGTTTTGGCTTCGAGTCCAGTTTCCTTTTTCTTTTTTTTTTTTTTTTTTTGAGACAGAGTCCTCACTTTGGTTGCCCCGGGCCAGAAGGGCCATGGTGTCAGCCGTAGCTCACAGCAACCTCCAACTCCAGGGCTCAAGCAACTCCTCCTGCCTCAAGCCCTCCCGAGTAGCTGG
>NW_017968519.1:3165402-3177154 GCF_000165445.2 Microcebus murinus
TCTTCTGATCCTGGCCCCTCCTTTACTGCCAGTTTGCCGGCACAGCCAACCTCCTTACTGCCGTCCTCCCTCAGGGCCCGCGTCATCACGCCCACCGGGAGTAATTTCTGCTCAAGGTCACGCTAGTTTCAATCTTCCCCAGTCCTAGCAACGACAGTAACGCCGTCCCTGCCCGTGCTGGTGCCTTCATGGAGGTGCTGGCATCCCAGCGTTCATCCCCGTCTCTACTAAATACCTAGAAAGAAAGTTTAAGTCTGCCAACCAGCACATAGATTATATCCCCAGTTAACAAGCATATACAATAACTTACGCCGTGCAGTCTCTGGTGGCGCTTCTTGCCTGCAGTCCCAAGCTACGCAGCTCCTGAGTCGTGTAGCTCTTACATGTCAGGTTTATCGCGAGCAACTTTGAGCCCAGGAGCCATCCCGGTGAGGTGAGCCTCTCTTGAATGCCAGCCGCACCCATGTACCACCCCCCCCACAGCCCCCGGGCCAAACACACTGAGACCTGGTCTCACAAAAAAAAAAAAAAAAAAAACAAAAACGATGAATCCCTAATTTAAAATACCCCTCAAGGAATAACAGACCTCACACTCTTTGGATACCGAAAGACCACTTATGGCCGTCACCACTAGAGTCTTGAGTAAATCACAAAATACAGTATACGATACTATCTCTGGTCCTCCCTCTCCCCCCAAACCACCCACCCTAGGATTACGGCCTCATCACTCACATTCTGTTCAAGAAATTCGAGTGGGCACCCGTGTGCTCATGGCGAGTGTGAAAGGTGGGGCCCGGAAGAACAACTCTCGAAGTCCTAACCCTTCACTTCGCACAAACAGCTCCCCCTCAACCAAAGCGCAAGTACAGAACATGCCCTTGACCCCACTGGCAGGTTTCATCCCTGGCAGAACGCACATAGCTCCGACTCACCACACCCCCTCCCTGCCACAAGTCTGTATAACCACCCAGCGGGTCTAAATGCGTCCCCCACTCAGTGTTCATTTTTTGCTCTCTCGCTTCTGTTGGGTTCTTCTATTGTATTCCACAGAGATAGATGCAGACTCTTAAATTTTAAAAAATGTTGGCTTAAACATAGGCATTTGCAAGTCCAAGTCAAACAGATTTATGCAACGATTCTAATTGCCAGAATCTATAATGGGAAATATACCCTGCTTTTATAAATAATATGAGGCAAGAAAAAATATTACTGTTTATGTATGAACAGTTAATTCATTGAAGGACTATAAGTGGAAAATATAAATATGATATGAATTAATATGCTCAAACCTGATAATTTAATAAGGATAGAAGAATTGAAAGAAGAAGAAGAACAATAACCCAACAGCAATATTAATTATTATTATTTTTATTGTTTTTGAGACAGAGTCCCACTCTGTTGCCCGGGCTAGAGTGAGTACCTGTGGCGTCAGCCTCTCAGCCTCGCTCACAGCAACCTCCAACTCCTGGGCTCAAGCGATCCTCCTGCCTCAGCCTCCGGAATAGCTGGGACTACAGGCACGCGCCACCATGTCCAGCTAATTTTTTTCTATATATATTTTTTTAGTTGGCCAATTAATTTCTTTCTATTTTTGGTAAAGACGGGGTCTCACTCTTGCTCAAGCTGGTCTCAAACTCCTGACCTTGAGCGATCCTCCCGCCTCGGCCTCCCAGAGTGCTAGGATCACAGGCATGAGCCACCGCGCCCGGCCTCAGCAATATTATTTTCAAAAGTTGTAACCATGATTTCTGGAGCTGGGAGGCCGTAGAGATCTTTGTAGCCTTGTACTCTTTTTTTAGGTTGCAAAGAATGTTGCTAAATTTCAGGGTTTTTGTCTTCTTATTAGTTTCGATCTATCACTGCTGATAGGATGATACTAAAATGCTAACTCTAGCCACAAATCCCACCTACCATTTCCCATTTCTGGTGACTGAACTTCATGGAGAGTGAAGATTCCTCTAGGCAGTATTGGAGAAATGGTTTGAATGGATAAATTCTGAAAAGTGTCAATAGATTTAATTTTCTTATTTGTTTTGGTCTTTTTCTTTCTTTTTTTATTTTTTATTTCTATACCCATTATATGAGAATTTCTTTCTTTCTTTTTTTTTGAAACAGAGCCTCGCTTTGTTACCCAGGCTAGAGTGAGTGCCGTGGCGTCAGCCTCGCTCACAGCAACCTCCAACTCCTGACCTCGAGCGATCCTCCTGCCTCAGCCTCCCAGAGTGCTAGGATGACAGGCATGAGCCACCACACCCAGGCTACAAATTATTTCTTACACAAACAACTTGTATATGGCCTAGAAGGCTTCTGCATAGTGAGTATTTAAGAAATGTTTGGGTGATCATATTTTTCACATAAAAGCAGTATTTATCTCAGATAAATTTTGCCTAGCGTCTCCCATTCTCCCAAATCCATTGCTTGCTAATTCCTTCCAGCTTTATTTCATCTGAAACTTGACAAACAGGTCTTCAGTTTCTTTGACTTTGTGTTATTGACTTCAAAATATAAAACACGATGCTACCCTCAAATAAAACCCCATCCTCACTGCCCGGCCTGGTGCGACAACAATCAGCATACTTGAAGCTTACACTCGGTATATGTACAGCATCTTTTATTTATTCATTTTTCTATATCTTTTTAGTTGGTCAATTAATTTCTTTCGATTTTTAGTAGAGACGGGGTCTCACTCTCGCTCAGGCTGGTTTCGAACTCCTGACCTCGAGCGATCCTCCCGCCTTGGCCTCCCAGAGTGCTGGGATGACAGGCGTGGGCCACCGCGCCCAGCCTACAGCATCTTTTAGGTCTATATAGGGCTGATGAAACAGCACAGCCTGTGGGGTATAGTGCCTTGCCCATGCTCTTCATTTTACCCACAGCATTGTCAATTCACAGTGATCAGATCGACCTTGGAACTCTGCAGAAAATAACCTCCCCAAAAACACAGCTGACACTTTTGTGCAGACTTCTGCAAGCTTCTTAAGCTGGGACTACAGGCATGCGCCACCATGCCCGGCTAATTTTTTCTATATATATATTTTTGGTTGGTCAATTAATTTCTTCCTGTTTTTAGCAGAGACAGGGTCTTGCTGTTGCTCAGGCTGGTTTTGAACTCCTGACCTTGAGCAATCCACCTGCCTCAGCCTCCCAGAGTGCTAGGATTACAGGCATGAGCCACCGCGCCCGGCCATAGTATTAGTTTTAAGACAGTGCTTAGTTGTTTTCATTCTTAAAAACAGATATTAGAAGGTTGTTGGATTCTAATCCTATGCTAAATCTACCACTAAATCTTTCCTTCATAGGCCAGCTCTATGGGCTCCCATTGGGAAAAGTTTAGTGCTACAATCTTTTTTTTTTTTTTGAGACAGAGTCTCACTCTGTCACCTAGGCTAGAGTGAGTGCCGTGGCGTCAGCCTCACTCACAGCAACCTCTAACTCCTGGGCTCAAGCGATCCTCCTGCCTCAGCCTCCCGAGTAGCTGGGACTACAGGCATGTGCCACCATGCCCGGCTAATTTTTTCTATATATATTTTTTGAGTTGGCCAATTAATTTCTTTCTATTTATAGTAGAGACGGGGTCTCGCTCTTGCTCAGGCTGGTCTCGAACTCCTGACCTTGAGCGATCCTCCCGCCTCGGCCTCCCAGAGTGCTGGGATGACAGGCGTGAGCCACCGCGCCCGGCCTGCCCTTTGGTTCTTGTTTCATTTGGGAAGCTTTTGGCTGCGAGTAACAGAGAACCCTGATTGAAATAGCTTACACAATAAGGAAATCTATAATTGCACATGACAAGAAGTTCAGGCAGGGCAGGCTGCAGCAGTGCCATCTGTCACCAAGGATCCCGGTTCTTCCCATTTCTGCTCGGTGATCTTTAGTGCTGGCTTTGTCATGGACGCTGGTCGCCTCATGGCTATAGCTGTTCCGTGGACCCATCCAGACCTGGTCCCAACGAGAGGAAGAGAAAGAGCAATTGTTTTTGTGTCTCCTACATAGACTTGAACTCTTTCTCAGAGATCCGCTCAGCAAACCTCTCCTGATGTCCCCCCAAGCCTTACTGGTCAGCCCTGTGCCATGTGGCCATTTCCCCCATCTCTGCCAACGACAGTGAGGTTCCTGTCATTGTCCCTGAACGGTCCTCCTTAGGAGTGGACAGGGTGTTGGCAAATCTACAACACTGCACATCACGGTTCTGTGCTTTTCCTGCGGGACACAACGTGTCATTGTCCCCTGCCTTTGGTTCCTCTTAAGGATTAATGTTCTTCGTATTTAGGCCTGCTATGAATATTGTCTCAGTTAGATGGAAGCACATTTAGAAGCAGCCAAAGCTGGGACTTAAATCGAAGCTGGATGCTTCAATGACCCTTAAATTTTATATGCAAGTCGTTTTTATATTTTCACATTTGAAATAAAGTAATTTTTATAACCTTAAAATTGCACGATTATTCTTATTTATTTATTTATTTATTTATTTATTTTTTTGAGAGACAGAGTCTCACTCTGTAGCCTGGGCTAGAGTGAGTGCCGTGGCGTCAGCCTCGCTCACAGCAACCTCCAACTCCTGGGCTCAAGCGATCCTCCTGCCTCAGCCTCCCGAGTAGCTGGGACTACAGGCACGTGCCACCATGCCCAGCTTATTCTTTTTTTTATGTATTTTTAGTTCGCCAGCTAATTTCTTTTTATTTTTTTAGTAGAGACAGGGGTCTCTCTCTCTTGCTCAGGCTGGTCTCGAACTCCTGACCTTGAGCGATCCTCCCACCTCGGCCTCCCAGAGTGCTAGGATTACAGGCATGAGCCACCACGCCTGGCCCTGCATGATTATTTTTTTAATAAAGCCTGTGATTCCTGCATTTGGAAGCGTTGTTTTTTCTGCTGCTTTGTTTATACCTCCTGCCTTTGTCTTTTCAGCCTCCCCAACGCCAAAACAATTGTCCTTAAGGACAAGAGACCATCAGTCACAAACACTGTTTCTTAATTCATCACGAAGATTAAATCATGATTCAAGTCGTGTCCTGTTTTTCTTCTCCCTGTCCCCTCTTCTACTTTGAGGTCTAAATTCTGCCTTGTGTTACTATTAGGATTTCCTAATTCATCGTACATCTTGACTTTTCTTAAAGTTTTTAAGTGGCTCCCCTTGTTTTGGTTTTTTGTTTTGTTTTGTTTTGTTTTGACACAGAGTCTCACTCTGTCACCCAGGCTAGAGTACCCTGGCATCAGCCTTGCTCACAGCAACCTCCAACTCTTGGCCTCAAGTGACCTCCTGCCTCAGCCTCCCGAGTAGCCGGGACGACAGGCATGCGCCACCATGCCCGGCTAATTTTTTTTCTATGTATTTTTAGTTCGCCAGCTAATTTCTTTCTATTTTTTCAGTAGAGACAGGGTCTCGCTCTTGCTCAGGCTGATCTCGAACTCCTGACCTCGAGCGATCCTCCCGCCTCGGCCTCCCAGCATGCTTGGATGACAGGTGTGAGCCACTCAACCTCGCCCAGCCCCTCCATGAATTCTAGGCTCCAACCACACATGGGTTGAGAAGTCTGAACATACATACAGGTGCTTTCATGTTTTGCTCCTATATGTTGTGCAGTTCCTTCTACTGTCTACCTAGAGCATTCTAACTGTCCTCTCTAAGTGGCAAACTTCCATGTTTATTAAGGTCCAGCTCAAACACCGGTTTCAATACTTCCTCTTTCACTCACAATACTTTCCTCATTTTTCTTTGCTGCCATAGCACTTGGTACATTGACGATGGGACTTACGATGCATCTTAATCGTGTCCACCAATCTGCCTCGCTTGACTCTAAGCTTATAAGAAACAGGTATGTTATCTAATCATGTTTATCTTCCCTGTGCTTAGCATGTTGTCTAGCACAGAATAACCACTCTAATGACATGGAAGAACATTTACATTTTGAGGTATTTTGATTTGTTTTTTTTCCCTTATTTTTTAAAATTATTCTTTTATTCCTTTTGTTGTTTTGTTTTCTTTTTTTAATAGGAAAACTTCAAGCTGAAGTTAATGATTTTGAATATACAGAAAAAGGTAATGATGTTTCAAACCTGAAAAAGTATTGTCTGCTACCTTCTAACAATCTTTTAAAAATTAGCTGGCCATGGTAGCATGTGTTTTGGGGAGGCCGAGGCAGGAGGATCGCTGAAACCCATGCATTTGAGGTTGGGGTGAACTGTGATGATGCTACTGTGCCCTACCTTGGGCAATAGAGTGAGACCCTGTCTCAAAAAAAAGAAAAGAAAAGAGGGCGGGGTGCAGTGGCTCACGCCTGTCACCATAGCACTCTGAGAGGCTGAGGCAGGAGGATCGCTCCAGGTCAGGAGTTCGAGACCAGCCTGAGCAAGAGTGAGACCCCGCCTCTACTAAAAATAGAAAGAAATTAATTGGCCAACTGAAAAATATACAGAAAAAATTAGCTGGGCATGGTGGCACATGCCTGTAGTCCCAGCTACTCAGGAGGCTGAGGCCGGAGGATCCCTTGAGCCCAGGAGTTGGAGGTTGCTGTGAGCGAGGCTGACGCCACGGCACTCACTCTATCCCGGGCCACAGAGTGAGAGTCTGTCTCAAAATAATAATAATAATAATAATAATAATAGGCCGGGCGCAGTGGCTCACGCCTGTAATCCTAGCACTCTGAGAGGCCGAGGCGGGTGGATTGCTCGAGGTCAGGAGTTCGAAATCAGCCTGAGCAAGAGCGAGACCCCGTCTCTACTATAAATAGAAAGAAATTAATTGACCAACTAATACATATAGAAAAAATTAGCCGGGCATGGTGGCACATGCCTGTAGTCCACAGCTACTCGGGAGGCTGAGGCCGGAGGATCCCTTGAGCCCAGGAGTTGGAGGTGCTGTGAGCGAGCTGATCTCTCCACGATGCACCTCTTAGATTATGAACTGTCTGACCTCTCTCGAACGCAGGACGCAGAGCCCAGAAGCACAGCCTCAGTCTGTGTGTCCAGACTCCAGATTGATTTCAGTCATATGCACCTGCATTAATGGTGCTAACCACACCAAAAGATCAGAGATACACTCCCACAAACACCTCAGAACTCTAGATTCCCCAGGATTCAACTGGACCGAGATTTTTATCTCGCGCAGCCGCGCATCAGCTGCAGGTTGCATGTCAAGAGCGCCATCTCTCAGCAAATCCTAGCACTCTGAGAGGCCGCTGGCGCTGTGGATGGACAGGCAGGGGGGCAGCACTCCCGAGGCGGCTGTTCGGTAGTTTCTGCAATTCAAGGGACCTCTGAAGCGCGAAGAGGCGAGACCCCGTGAGTTGCCTCTTTTTTACAATAGAACTAGAGACTAGACACTCTGAGAGAGACTCATGAAAATCTCGCACGTCACTGTTTTCATCATACTCTGATATCAGTGACCATGTATTGCTCAGCCCAAATTAGCTTGATCAGTTTCCCTTTCCTTTGGGATTATATAATCCTTCTCCTTTCTCTCATTCTCTTCTTCCCAGCTCACGTGCTCGCTGTCGCACTGGACACCCTCAATCCCTGGGGCGTGCCCTCGCGCGCGGCCATGGTGGCACATGCCTGTAGTCCCAAGGCTACTGTCAGTCGCGGCAAAGCTGCAGGCACAGGGAGCTCGCATGTCTGAGAGCCTCAGGCAGCGTTACATTCCGAGCGAGCAAGTGCAGCGTCCGCGCCGCGCTGCACGGCCACCCCGCGAGGCGGGTGTCACCGAACTAGTCTTACCAGGAGCTCGCGAACGCTGGCGCCACACAAGAAATACAGGCCAGTCTTTTTTCTGTGCCCCCGACCCCACATAAGATTTTCCAGTCGGTCTGAAGGCACAAAAGGACGTCTCAGGAGGAAAGTGGGTGTGTTCCTACAATTCACCGTCTAGCAGTCCCGCACAGCACACATGCCGCCCTTCGCCCAACTCTCTGCGTGCCTCTACAGAGAACACGCGTAACAAACTATCACTCTGCAGTCTCGTCAGCAGACGGACGCTACCAGCGTCAACCTCTACACGTCCTCGCGCCTCTGGCAGGGCCTCACTTCAAGTAGGTCTCAGAAGCCGAAGAGCAGTAAGGACAGCAGCTGCCAGTTCGCAATATTCCCGTAGCAGGCTCGGCAGTGAGAGCGGATGATTGCGCCCTTACAGGGTGAGCCACTAGACAATCCCTGGTTCAACAAGCACAGGCGTGGGAAGATACAGGCACGCATGGACAGGCGTACTGCCGACGCCACTGCGCATTGCCCGCCGCCGGCCGGACGCCGGAGAGTGACCGTCAGCACGCGCGCGACGCCGCCCTCCCTCCCTGCGCGGCGCATGCTGGGCTCGCGGGCGCCTGGTGTGCGGCGCCGCGGCCGTGGCGCGGGCGTGGCTGCGGGGCGCGCCGGTGAGGCCGGTCCCCCGCCCTGGCGCCCGCCGAGGGCCTGCGGAGCCGCGCGGCGCCCGCTCGGTCTGTCGGGCGGCTGGCGGTGGTGGACTCGGCGCCGCGGCCTCTGCAGCCCTACCTGCGCCTCATGGCGCGCTGGGGACAAGCCCATTGGTGAGTGCGGGCGGGCCGGGGTCACCCGCCGGCGTGTCCCCGCGGGATTCGGGTCACCTGCCGGCGTCCCCGCCGGCCTCCTGCGGTCACCTGCCCGGCTGTCCCCGCGGGATTCGGGTCACCTGCCCGGCTGTCCCCGCCGGCCTCGGGTCACCTGCCCGCTGTCCCCGCGGGGATTCGCGGTCACCTGCCCGGCTGTCCCCGCCGTGCCTCGGTCACCTTGCCCGGCTGTCCCGCGGGGATTCGGGTCACCTGCCCGGCTGTCCCCGCTGGATGCCACGGCACTCACTCTAGCCTGGGTGACAAAGCAAGACTCTGTCTCAAAAAAAAAAAATAATAATAATAATAATAATTTGTATCTAATCAGTCGTGATAAAAAAAGAAAGAAAAAAAATATAAAGGAAAAACATTTTTAAAAATAATAAAAATATTTCCTTGACTCACTTCAAGTAAAAAAAAAGAAAAAAATAATAATAATAATAAATATTCCCTTACAGGGTGAGCCACTAGGACAATCCCTGGTTCACAAGCACAGGCGTGGGAAGATACAGGCACGCATGGACAGGCGTCCTGCCGACGCCACTGCGCATGCCCGCCGCCGGCCGGACGCCGGAGAGTGACGTCAGCACGCGCGCGACGCCGCCCTCCCTCCCTGCGCGGCGCCATGCTGGGCTCGCGGGGCGCCTGGTGTGCGGGGCGCCTGCGGGCCGTGGCGCGGGCGTGGCTGCGGGGCGCGGCAGGGAGGCGTCCGCCTTGGGCGCGAGGCCCTGGGCGGAGCGCGGCGGGGCCGCCCCCCGCTCGGTTTTTCCTGGTTCCGGGCCGGCCGGGGCGGGTGGGTTTGGAATTTTTTTTCGGCCAGCCCAGCCGGCCCTCTTTGCAGCCCTTACCTGCCCCTCCATGCCCGGCCCCCCCTTGGAACCAGCCAATTGGTGAGTGCCCGGCGGGGGGGCCCGCGGGGTTTCACCCGCCCGGGCTTGTCCCCCGGCGGGATTTCGGGGTCCTTGCCCCGGGCTTTGGTCCCGCCCGGCTCTGCGGTCACCCCTGGCCGGCTGGGTTTTCGCCGGGGGGGAATCTGGGGGTTTCACCTGCCCCGGCTTGTCCGCCCGGCTTCGGGGGTCAACCTGGCCCGGCCCGTCCCCGCCGGGATTCCGGGTCCCCACCCCTGCCCCCGGCTGTGCGCTTCCCGGGTTCCCAACCTTTGCCCCCGGGCTTGTTCCGGGCGGGAAAAATTTTCGGGGGGTCCACCCCTGCCCCCGGCCTGTCCCGCGGCCTCGGGGGTCAACCTGCCCCGGCTTTGGTTTTCCCCTCCGGGAAAAAAAATTTCGGGGGTCCCCCACCCTGCCGGCTGTCCCGGCGGGGATTCGGGGTCCACCTTGCCCCCCGCCTGTCCCGGCCGGGATTTTCCGGGGTCACCCCTTGGCCGGCTTGTCCGCCGGGGATTCGGGGGTCCACTGCCCCGGGGTGTTCCCGCCGGGCTTCGGGTTCACCTGCCCCCGCTGGTCCGCGGAAAATTCCGGGTCAACCTTGGCCCCGGCTTTGTCCCACGGCCCCGCTCGGGTCCAACTGCCCCGGCTGTTCCCCCCGCCCGGGAAATTCGGGTTTCCAACTGCCCCCCGGCCTTGTTTTTTCCCGCCGGGCCTCTTGGCGGTCAACCCTTGCCCGCCTGTCGCCGAAAAATTCCGGGGGTTAACCTTGGCCGGCCTGTTCCCGCCCGGCTTCCGGGGTTTCCTGACCGGCTTGGTTCCGCCGGCCCCTCGGGTTTTCTCCTGGCCCCGGGCCTGTCCGCCGGGGGCTTCCCTCAATTCAAACCCCCGCCCCGGGCTTTTGTCCCCGCCAAGGGCTCCCTCCGGGGGTTTCTTCCTGCCCAGGCTGTCCCGGGGGATCCCCCGGGGGTCCAAACCTGCCCGGGGCCCTTTTGGTTCACACGGCCCGGGGTTCCACCTGCCGGGTGTTCTCCCCGCCGGGCTTCCGGGGGTCTCTTGCCCGGCTTTCCCCGCCGGGCCTCTCCGGTCTTCTTTGCCCGCCCTGTCCCGCCGGGGCCTTCCGGGGGTTTCCATTCCCTGGGCCCCCGCTTTGTCCAACCCGGCAAAAACTTGGAAAAAACGAGCCTGGGGGAGCCGGGGGGGCTTGGGGGGCCTGCCGGCCCCCGCCCCCCGGGGTTTCCACCCCCTCGGGAACTCCGGGGTTTTTTTGGGAACAACTCTGAAGGGGGACCCGCCCGGTTTTCCACCTTAAATTCAAAACTCCATTTAAAAATAATAATAATAATTTAATTAATTTTTTTTTTGAAGGAAACAGAGGGTTTTCTCACTTTGTTGCCAGGCTAGAAGTTGCCCCGGTGGGGTGTCCAGCCCCTCCGCTTCACAAGCCAAACCTCACTCCTGGGGCTTCAAGCGATCCCACCTCCCCTGGCCCTTCCAGCCCTCCGAGTTAGCTGGGAACATAACAGGGGCATGGGTGGCCCCCCCCCACCCAACGCCCCCCGCTTCAATTTTTTTCTTATATTTTATTTTTTCAGTTTTGGCCCCAATTTAAAAATTTTTTTCCCTATTTAATAGTTAAAAAGAGGAACGGGGGGGGTCCTTTTTTTCGCTCTTTTTGCGCTCCAAGCTGTTCCCTTCGAAAACCTTCCCTGGACCTGGAAGGGCGATCCCCCTTCCCCGCCTGGGGCCTCCCAAGAAGGGGTGCCTAGGATGGACAAAGGCGGTGGAAGCCCACCGCCGGGGCCCCCACAGCCCCATAAAATAAGCCCATTTAAAAATGGTGGATTCCAAAGCGGGGCAACAGCCCCCGGGTTTTTTCCTGGTGGCCCTGGTGGTTTCCGCAGGTTGGGAACAGTTATCCGAAGGGACTTCCAACATTTTAATGGTTGGGGTGGTTTTTGATTTTTTCCCCCCCTTGCCAAGTCCTGGGGCAAGGGGCCAGAAATAAATTAAAGAAAAGAAGTTTTTAGGGGATGCCCTTGGGGGGGGGAAAACCCTGAAAAGGGCCTTCCCCGTTTTGGAAGAGCCAGAAAAAAAACCAAGGGGGAGGAAAGGGGCCGGTTTGGTTTTTTTGGGGAAGGCTTTGGGAAAGTGGGGGGCAAGCCTTCCTTTTCCCTGTGCATTTCAAACCTTGTTAAAAAGGCAAAGGAAAAAAAAAATTGCCCCAAAATTCATTGGAACTTAAGGCCCAGGTTGGGGCAAAGTTGGCCTAGGGGGGGGCAAGGCCACCCCCCTGTTACAGCCCATCAAACAAGTCCC
>NW_017968519.1:3258102-3274174 GCF_000165445.2 Microcebus murinus
GACGAGCTTAGTGGCCGCATGCTCGTAGCGTCGCTAACGGGAGGCGCCGCTGACAGGAGGACTTTGCTTGAGGCAGGAGTTTGAGGTTGCTGTGACTAGGCTGATGCCGGCACTCACTACGCTGGCAACAAAGCGAGACTCCCCTGTCCCCCCCAAAAACAAAAAAACAAAAAAAAAAGCATAAACCAACAAAATACCGCAGTACGAGAGAGACGAGGAGTGATCTGGGCCGGAGGGGAAGCGGGACGAACTTTCTGAGGCACATAGAATTCAACACAATAGTATACTCTAGCGCGGGGGGTATTGGAACCTGGACCAAGGGAGACTTACCAGAGGAAATAGCACCGAAACTAGTATCGCTTCAAGAGGGGGTATTGGAAATCGGAGCAACGGGACACTTTCTAGAGGAACGTAGCCATTAAAAATCAGTATCACTTACGCGCAGCGACGTGAGTATTGGGAGGGAAGAAACGGGAGAACTTCTAGACGGCAAACATAGCACAGCTTAACACTCCATAAGAGAGAGAGAGAGTCTTGGACAAAGGGGAGGCAAGGAGAGACTTTCTGCGAGCAAATAGCCAATTCAACACCAAACGCGAGGAAAATAGCAATTAAAAACAGCATATTCTCTCAATAAAGACATGACGAACGAGGCGATAGAGGGTCTGACTTTAGCACACATGCTCATTTGTGAGGAAAAACGACCTTCTAGGCAAAGACAAGTTGCAGCCAGGCTGAACAGCTGACAACAGAGTGGGAGGCGCAGTAGGCTGTGACAGGAAACTGGCGACAGGCCTGGAGGAGCCTCCTCCGGCCAGTTTGCGGACGCTGAATATGCTCGAGGGACAGAGATGTGTGAACTTGTGATCTTGAATTGTCAGCGGGGGAAAACAACTCAGAAAAAAAAACACAACATAACGTTGCATTTGCACGTGAAGACAGGAGCTCATCAGATCGATTTGATGGGCGCGTCATAGGGGCTCGGTGGTCTCAGGTGTCGCAGGGCATTTGGACAGGACTGAGTTTCCCGAGCCTAGAAAGGGGAGAACTCTAATAGGAAAAAAATAAGCAATTAAAATTAGTATATTTAGGAGAGAGAACAAGAGTAATTGGGAGAGAAAGAGAAACTTTCTAGAGGAAAATGCCATTTAACAAATAGTATTTTAATTAAGAAGAGAACAAAGTTTGAGTTATTGGAGGGAGGAAAAAGGGAAGACTCTTTTCTAGAGGAAAATAGCATTAAAAAATAGTATATTAGAGATAGAACAGAGAGTTTATTTGGAGGGAAAGCAAAGGGGAACTTTCTAGAGGAAAAAATAAGCATTACAAATAGTATTTAGGAGAGGAGACATGAGTGGATATTGGAAGGAAAAAAGGGAGAACTTCAGAGGGAAATAGCAATTAAAATAGGCATATTAGAGAACAGATGAGTATTGGAGGAAGGGAAAGGGAGAAAAACTTTCTAAAAAAAAAACAATTAAATTAGCATATAGGAAGAGGAACAGAGGAGACGTATTGAAAGGGAAAAAGGAGAAACTTTCTGAGAAAAAATAGCAAATTCAAAAAAACAAAGCATTTTCTTCTCCATTAAAAAGTACATGGGACGAAAAACGAGCGGATTAGGAGGGTCTGGAACTTTAAGCACACATTGCTCATTGTGAGGAAAAAACCACCTTTTCTGCAAAAGAACAAAGTTGCAGCCAGGCTTGAACAGTGAACAAGGCAGATTGGAAGGCGCAGGCTAGCTGTTACAGGGGAACACTGGCGACAAGGCCTGGAGAAGGCCCTTTCCGGGCCAGTTTGCGGACGCTTGAAATCATGCTCGAGGGACAAGAGATTTGGTTGTGGAAACCTTTTTTTGATTTCTTAACATTGTCAGCGGGGAAAAACAAAACTTAAGGAAAAAAAACAAACAACATTAACGTTGCATTGCACGTTGAAGGACAGGAGGGCTTCATCAGGGTCGATTTGAATGGGGGCGGTTCATAGGGCTCTGGTGGGTCTCAGGGTTCGCCAGGGGGGATTTGACAGGGACTGAAGTTCCCGAAAAAGGCCTGCTGCAGGTGGGGGCTGGTGTTGAAGTTTATTTCGGAAAGAAATTTGAAACCACCGTCTCCTTTTCGTTTGTTTCAAAAAAACTTTGGTTTGAATTTCAGTGGGGATGCACTGGCATGAAGAGGCTCTGCAAAGGCCGCGTGGCAAAACGAACCGGCTGCACCGTGGACCTCGGACGGAGGGAAAGATTGTTGGGCAACCATTCCCCACTAAGTAGATCAGGTTGGAGCGCAACTGCGGCGTTTTTGCAGTTCAACCTGGAGCAGGGTGGGCCGGGATGACTGTTTGACCAGGAAGGCGCCTTTTTGGCGCCACCTCGTGGTTCAGCCGCCGATTGGAATGCAAGGACTTTCCAAAAAACCTCCACTTCGAAGCTTTTTTTGCCAACCAGATTTGCAAATTCCAAAAGGTTTTATTTTAGACAATGAAGGATTCTTGTTTTATACCAAAAAAAAAAAAAAAAAAGTTAATTAGTTTAAAAGTAACCATTTTCTTATTAAAAAGAAAAGAGGAATAAGAAAAAAAATAGAAAGAAGTAAAAAAAAAAAAACACCCCAAAAATGTAATTTTAGTTTACAATTCATAGATGTAAATTTAAAATATTTTTTAAAAAGATAAAAATAAAAAATTAAAGGGAAGATAAAATAAAATAAAATAAAAAAAAAATAATAAAAAATAAAGAAAGAAATAAAAAGTAGATGAATATAATTTTTTAAAATATTTAAGAAAATTAAAAAAATAAAACGTTGATGCTTGCTTTTGGGGGTTGTTGGGACTTGAAAACTGTCTGTTCCCCATTTAACAAAACCAATGTTCTGGGCCGGGCGGCAGTGGGCTTCACGCCTTGTTAATTCCTAGCACTTCTTGGAGGCCCGAGAGGCGGAGGTCGCTTGAGGTCAGGAGTTCGAGACCGCTGAGCAAGAGCAAGACCCGTTCTCTTATAAAAATAAAGAAAGAAAAGGGATCGGCCTTTCAGTTCAGAGTTCAAAAAAAGCAAGCGAAGAGCGAGTCCCCGATTAAAAAGGAAATTAATTGGCAACTTATATAGATAAAAATTAAAGCTAAGGTTGTGGTGGCTCAATGCCTGTGTCCCGCTTTACTCGAGGCGAGGCAGGAGATTTCGCTTGAGCACGGGAGTTTGGAGGTTGCTGTGAGCTAGGTGTTACGGGCATAGGCACTTTTTCTGACCCGGGCAACAGGAGTTGAGGCTGTTGTCTCAAAAAAACAAAAAAAACAAAAAAATTATTTTTTACAAATCATAGATGGGGTCTAAAAAAATAAATAAAAAATAAGAGAAATAAAAGTAAATAAAATATATATTTCTAAAAATATTTAAAATTTGAAAAAAAATAAATTAAAAATAAAAAAAAGTTTATTAGCCATTTTGGTGGTTGGAAACTGAAGTGTCTTCTCATTTTAAAAGAACCAAAAGTTTCCTAAAAGGAGGTTCACTTATTTCCTACTATGGGGCAAAACGCTGGTATGTTGATCAAATTCTTTTCAGCTTTTGGTGACTGAAAAACCTATTTTCTTTATTATTTATTTAATTTTGCATTTTTTATTTTCTTTCGAAAACTATTTTTGAAAAACTAGCTTCAGCCAGAACTGAGGGGGTGCTGCGGAACCAAAAGGCTGGGATCAAGACTTTCGGTTGTTCGCCAGCCTGCCCGCGCCTCTGTTTTCTTTTCATTCTTGTTTTTTCTTTTATTCCCTTTGGCTGTAAAGAAAGACTGTTGCCGGACCCAGAATTCTAATTAATTTTTTCGTTATGAACGACTCGTTACACACGAGAACTCTCAAGGAAGGCAGGTCTGGCCTGATTGGTCTCTTTGCCAAGCTTTTTGTTGTTCAGGCAGGTTGAATTGGAAGGGGTTTTCTGGATTTGAGTGGGTTTTCCTTTAGGTTCAGGTATAGTGTCTGTGCTTCTTTAGTCGAGATCTTTTTTTTTTTTTTTTTGGAGACAAGAAGTCTCACTGTGTGCCAGGCGTAAAGCGTGAGTGGCGTGGGCGTCAGGCCCTCGCTCAAACAAGCAACCTTTCAAATTCTCCTGGGCTTCAAGAAATTTCTCGCTGCCTTCAAGCCTTCCCTCCCGAGTAAAGGGCTTGGGAAACTTAACAAGGCATTGCTGCCACCTACGCCGGCTCTTTTTTTTCTATATATCTTTTAACTTTGGCCAATTAATCCTTTTTATTTATTTACTAGGCACGGCTCGCTCTTGTTTTTTTCAGGCTGGTCTCGAACTCCTTACCGTTGGAGCGATCTCCCGCCTCGGCCTTCCCAAAGAGTGGCTGTGATTAACCAGGGCGTGAGGCCCCCCACTGCCCCTGGCTAAATTCATTATTTGAATAAAAACGTTTATTCGAGCCGCTAATTAACTTCTCAGGTTGTCAATTAGGGGTGTAGAAAATATTGTCTTCTCACTTCTCTGAACTGAAAGACATGAAGCAGGTAAGACCCAATTACTAAATCAGTTAAAAGGGGCTGTTTATAATTGTATTCTGTGTGTAACATCTTTTTCTAATTCATTTTTTTACAAAAAATTATGGTATAATTTCACCAAGGTGGTACTTTATAAAAAAATGGAAACCACTGGAAATAAAGAGAATCTCATCAATATCGACAATAGGTATGGAAATTAAAAACTTTCAAAGAAGTTAGAGCATGGAATAAGAGTCAATTTTTTTTAATTTTATTTTTTGGAAACAGAGGTCCTTCACTCTGTTGGGCCCATGGCTAAGAGTTTGGAAGTTTTTGGCCGGTGGCGGTTCAGGGCCTCGCTCAACAGCAACTTCCAACTCTTAGGCTCAAGGCGTATCCCTCCTGCCTCAGGGCCTCCTTTTCCCCGGTAGCTTGGGACTTTACCAGGCATGCGCCCACCCACGCCCGGGTAATTTCTTCTATATTATTTTTAGTTGTCAAAGATAATTGTTTCTAATCTTTAGGTAAAGGAGATTGGGGTTTCTCTGTTTATTGCCCCTTTTTCCAGGGGCTGGTCTCGGAAACTTCCTGGACCTCAAGCGATCCTTTCCCGCCTCGGCCTTCCCCAAGATGCTGAAAGATGGAAACCCAGGGGCGTGAAAAGGCCACCGCCGCCCGGGCCTCGAGGCTTACCCTTTGAATCCCTTTCCTGGACTGTTTTGTGGGGGTTTCTAACAAAAGCCCCCATCTTCCTCTTGTCCATTAAAACTATGGCTTGTGGGGCTTATTCTTTTCCTCCTGGGCCTATGAGCTTGTTTTGTGGGCAGGAACCCAGGGTTTATGGATACTTGGGTTGTGTCCAAGGTAGTCCGATCAGTTAAAATGCCTTGTTGAATGGGGGAATGTTCTGATCAGAATTAAATAAATGATTTTCACAACTTGGCCGGGCGGTGGGGCTCGCACACTTAATCCGAAAGGCGGGGCGGATTGCTCGGGGTCAGAAGTTCGACCAGCCTGAGCCAAAGAAGGGCAAGACCCGGGTTCCTCTATATAAAATAGAAAAAAGGAATTAATGGGCCAATAAAATATATTATAGGAAAAGAAATGAAGCCGCGTCGGTGGGCGGGGCAATGCCTGTGTCCCAGCTACTCGGGAGGAGGCTGAGGGAGGGAGGGATCGCTTGAAGCCCAGGGAGTTTGGAGCTTTCTGTGAGCCGAAGGGCTTTGATTGGTTCACAGCCAACTCACTCTAGGCCCCGGGCGGACAAAGAGTTGAGGGGGCCTCATGTCTTCCAAAAAAAAAGAATCATTTTGAGCAAGGGCGTAGCTTCCCATGAAGGGCAAGAATTAAGAAACAAGGGAAGAACCTCATGGGCATTCTCCCAGGATGTCTAATGGGATCTGAGGGTGGAGTCGCTTGTCCAGGTTCCGGGCAGAAGTGAGTTCAGCAAGGGGATGGATTTTTCGGGCTTGGACACGGGCGGTGTCATGTTGACAATTTACTGCCAGTTAAGTGTGCCGCGTTTCCACGTAAGCATTAAAAAGGCTTTTGGGTTCGGCTCTCTAAAAATAAGAGGATTTTTCAAAAGCATTATTTTCTCAAAAACATTGGCAATTTCATTTATTAAGCCTGAGCTTCCCCGAAGGGTTGGGTGGGGTTTTTAAAAGCATCCGGACAGGCAATGAGGGAGAAAAACACCCAGATCCAAGCCAAAATTTTCCTCCCAGAAAGCGAAAAAAGTCCAGGGGGAGGATGGCTCCTGCGAATTTCCTAACAACGCAAACAGATATCCCACGGGGAAAAAAAGGAAAAATACACACAATCAAGCGGGCAAAATTTCGAGTTGATTTTTAATTCCCCGTGTGCCTGAATTGCAGGTTGAAAGGAACTTTTCTGGATGGGGTGATAGGCTGGGAAAAAAAAAACAAAACTGGATAGGAATGTAAACAAGTGAGAGATTTTTTTGCTGCAGGTCAAGAAGTGCTTTGATTTAAATAGCTTTTTAAATGAAAACTGGGAAGGGGCCTGGGTTTTCAGCCTTTTGTGCGTTGCCCCCACAGAATTTTGAAATACCATTTTACCGCCTGGGCAAAAAAACTCCTGTATTTTAAAAAAACAGCTCGAAAATGATTCTTTAAATAAGGCCGGCTATTATAACTTGGAACAAACGGGCTAGCTGCTCTTTATATTTTTCCATGAGTCTAATTAAACCACTCGGGCAGGGTGCTGCTTGCGGCCCAGGGCGGTCCCGCCAAAAGCCCGGATCAACAAAATTAGGCCAAAGACACAGGCCCTTCTCCTCTTGTGTTTTAGGCCTTCTTTCTTGTTTTTTTTTTTTGAGAAGGAGGTCTCCCACTTCTGTCGCCCGGGCCGTGGTCAGCTCGCTTCACAGCAACTCCCAAACTCCTGGCCTCAAAACAGCGATCCTTTCCTTTTGCCTTCGGCCTCCTCCCAAGTAGGTGGGACTACAAAGGCATGGCCACCCAATTGGGCCCCGGCTAATTTTTTCAATTATATAGTTTTTGGGTTGGCCCAATTTAATTTCTTCTTTTTTTTAGTAGGGAACAAGGGGTCTCGGCTTCTTGTTCAGGCCTGGCCTCGAACTCCTGTGCTTCAAAGCGATCCCTCCTGCCTTTCAGCCTCTCCCGAGTAGGCTGGGCAACTTTCAACCCAGGGGCCATTGCACCACCATGCCTGTTCATACCTGGTCATTTTTCTTAATTTCTTTAGGTTGGCCAATTAATTTCTTTTTATTTTTAAGTAGAGAACAGGGTTTCTCGCTTCTTGTCAGGTGGCCCTCGACTCCTGGGATCGGAGCATCCTTTCCTCCCGCCTCGGGCCCCTTCCCCGAGTGCTTAGGGATTGGGGGGACAGGGCGTGGGAGCCCACCTCGCGGCCCCGGCCCCCTTGTCTCTTTACAAAAGTGGTGGGGCACCCCGGAGGGGCTGGCACCTAAAAAAGCACCGAGCCAAAACACGCATTTGGCCTTGGGGGCATGAACAAGCCTGTCCCGATCGTTGTGACCCTTGGCCTGTTGGCGGCAGCGAACCAGGAGAAACCAGGCGGTGGCCAATACTGGGGGGCACGAAGTTGCTTCCTGGCTGCTGCTGGGGAATGTTTCCGGGCCCCCCGGTTTTCGTAAAAATCAAATTCACTTGCTTTATGGGCCCCAGGTCCTTTTCCAGAGGAATTAAATAAATTTCTAATGTTGTTAGCGCTGCATTCGGCATTGGCGGAGCCCGATTTAGTGGGACCCAAATGTGGGAAGATTCGGTTTGCAGGCAGGACAATTCCCCCAGGGGATCAGACATTTGTTGTGGGCCAAGCCAGAGAGGGCGGGTTGTTCTAGAGATCGGGCGTAAGCATTGTTTGCGACCACAGGGGGCTTCCTCTGCATGGGGCCGTGGCTAAATCCAGCTGCTTGCCACCGGCACCAACTGCCAGGGCTGTTGGGGGTTTTTTTTGGTTTTTTTGCAATTTTTTTGCAAGTGGGGGCTGGCGTGTTTTGTTTCTTAAAACAGCTCGCTTCTGGTCTGGGGGAAATGTAAAACCTCAGATGGATCACCCAGACTTTAGAGAAGGTTGGGTTTGACCAGGTTGCGGTGGGCCACGCTTGGCAATCCCAAAAGCACTTCTGGGAGGCCGAGGGGCGGGGAGGGATTCGCTTCTCGATGGTCAGGGAAGTTTGGGGCGCCTTAGGCAAGAGCAAAAGGAACCCCGGTCTCTGTAAAAAAAATAGAAAGAAATGAATTGGGCCAACCTAAATTATATATAGAAAAAAAAAAAAATGGCCGGGGCCATGGTTTGGCACATTGCTGTTAGTCCCCAAGGCTTACTCGGGGAGGGGGGCTTGAGGCAGGAGGGATCGCTTGGAGGGCCCAGGAGGTTGAGGGTTGCTGTGGCGAGGCTGGGACTTCCACGGGCACTCACTCTTAGGCCTGGGCAACCAAAAAGCGAGGACTTTTCTGTTTTCAAAAAAAAAAAAAGGAAAATGGGGACCCCACGGAAATTATGGGCAATGGCCCTGGTAAATGTCAGAGTTTCTTCTTCCTTTCTTTTTTCTTTTTTTTATATTTTTAGGTTAGAGACGGGGGGTCTCGCTTTCTTGCTCAGGGGCTGGTTTCGAAAACTCCTTTGACCTGGAGCGATGGTTTTTAAAAAGTTCCATAAATTTCATAATTTTGAAAATTTTTCGTGTATCTCTCTTCTCCATTCTAAATACTTTCCAGGTGTAAAAAAGCCATTTACTTAAAAAAAAAAAATTAATATTAAAGCCATTGGTTTTAATCATTCAAATAAATCTTTTTTCTTGTCTTTTGCTAATGTAACGTATAAGCGTTTCTTGCAGATTATAAATTTAATGGCTTTGTCTTTAACAATACCAGTTTGTATTCCTTTTTTCCTCTTAAAACATTAATTTTTCATTACCGAACAATTTCATTTTAAAATGTTTATTTTCCATTCATCAAGATTGACGCCAACAGAGAAGTTGTTGCTTCAAATAGATTTAGTCTTGGAATTTCTGAACTATCTTTTTTATTTTTTTTCAAAAATTTTACGGGGGTTACAAAATGGTTTTTTGGTTACAGGGATCTACCTTCGTAAATTGCTTTTGAAAGGTCCATTGGTTTTATAAATTTTGTGGCCGTTTCCCAACCCATTATAAGGTTTTACGTAACCCATTGTGGTAGGATTTTTCCTCTTTCCCCTCCCCCTTCCTCCCCCAATGTTTGATTTCCATGGAGGTTTTTATTTTCTTGCCACATTGTGTGGCCATTGGTTAGTTCCAATTTAATAAGTGAAGTACCATGGGGTTTGCCTTGTTTTTCTCTTTAAGATACCTTTCAACTTTAGGGGACAAGGGTCTTCAAACTTCCATCATTATTAGTTGCAAAAGGCATTATGTCATCTTCTTCATGGGGTGGTAGTACTCCACGCCAACTGCATTTTTGTTTGAAATCTTTTCAACAGGTTTTGATGGGCACTTGGGTTGAATTGCACGTCTTTTGCAAATTGAATTGTTGGGCTGCCATTAAACAATTCGGGAGTCTGGCAGGGTTTGTCTTTTTTGATGTGGAAAATGGATTGTTTTTTTTATTGGGTAAGGGGGAACAACCCATGAACTAATTAGGAAAGTTCTTTGCACAGGGCCAAAAGAATAATTCCCACAGAGCAAATAGACAACCCAAACAAAGGAAAATATTTTGCAAGGCCTTTCTATAATCCGATTAAGGGGTAATAAACTAGAATTCTATTTTTTAAAATACTCAAGCCAAAATCAGCAAGAAATCCAAACAAAACCCCATCCAAAAAAAGTTGGGCAAAAAGGACCAAAAGGAAAACAGGGGAAATTTTCAGGAAAGAAGAAATAGAATAATGGAATAAGCATATGGAAAAAATGCTCTACGTCATATTCTTAATGAAATAACAGGCCGGGGGGCGCGGTGGGCTCACGCCTTTTGTCATCTAGCACTTCTGGGAAGGGCCGTAAGGGCGGAGTCGCTCAAGTCAGGAGTTCGAAGGAGCGGCCTGAGCAGGAACAAGAAACTTATGTTCTCTACTAAAATAGAAAACAAATGATTTGGGACAACTAAAAATATAATAGGAAAATGAGCCGCGTGGTTTGCGCATGCTGGTAGTCCCAGGTACTCCGGAGGAGGCTGAGGGGGCAGGAGGATCCGCTTGAAGCCAGAGTTGGGGGTTTCTTGTGCGCGAGGCTGGGGACGCCCACGGACAACTTTCAACTCTAAGCCTGGGGAAACAGAGTGAAGGACTCTTGTCTCCAAAAAATAACATTAATAATTATAATTTATAATTATAATTATATAATAATAATAAAATAAATATAAATAAAAAAAAGCCTCTTTGAGGAGGAGGACTGCTGATGAATGCGCATTCTAGAGTCCAAACTTGTCGTGGGAATGACCGGCACCGTGGGCCCACTCAACTGTATTGTATTCCTCCCCAACCTTTCCTGGGGCAGCTGTGGAAACGCTCGTACCCGGCAGGCGACAGTCCACGCTATTAGCTCAAACGACAAAAACCCCACTGACCATCCTCCTGCTTGGACGGTCCGGCGATTATTTTTTGCCACTTTTGGTCGCTTGTCATTCCGATAAAGCCAAGTCTCCGCAACCTTGGTTTTTCAGGTCAAATTTTTGGCCAAATCGGGTCGGGGGAATGCATCAAAATGCCAAACATTCTCCGCATGTATAACACTTTTTTTTTTCGTTTTCTAAAAAACGGAAATTCATAAAAGGAACAGAATATGATCTCCCAGTCGGGATACAGATCAAAAAATATTATACGCAAGTTATTTTTGTTTTTTATTAGATTTCTGGTTATTGTTTTGTTTTTTGTTCCGCCCCCAGGGTTGCTGGATAAAATCCATACCAAATGAATACTGCCTCCACTCAGTAAAATAATAATTGAAGGTAATTATTTTAACAGAGAGCAGTCCATGGTAAAGAATCTCTTGAATCACTGTGATTTCTTGAAAATTGAATTCAACCCTAGGTATTAGGGTCTCTCAAAATAATATTCTGGTTTTAGGCTTGTCCAATTGGTGTCCTGCAACCTCTCTTTAAACCCTTTGGCTTGTTAAAAAAAATTGATTCTTTTTTTTTTTTTTTATAAAACATGTGCAACGGTTGCTAGCTAAAATCAAACAGGTGCGTTTAGTCCGCCATCACGTTGTGCTGTAAGGGACAACCACCCCCATGTAGGGCTGGGTTTTCTTCTTGCCATTTGATCTGACCCTCCCTTGTTTTTTTTTTGAATTAATCGCTATTGCAATTATGAAGTTTTTAAAAAGAAAAATCAGCCAGGTGCAATGGCTTCACGCCTGTCGTGCTGGCACTCTGGAGGCCGGGAGGGAGATTTGGCTCAAGTCAGGATTTCCAAGACCAAGCCTGAGCAAGAGTGAGACCCGTCTCTACTAAAAGGTAAAGGGAAAAATTAAGCCGGACAAACTAAAAAAAATTAATAGAAAAATTTAGCCCGGGATGGTGGGGCTCATGCCTGTAGTCCCCAGCTTACTCGGGAGGCTGGGCAGGAGGATCGCTGGAGCCCAGGAGTTTGAGTTGCTGTGAGCTAGGTGATGCCACGGCCACTCCACTCTCAGCCTGGCAACAAAGCAGACTCTGTCTCAAAAAAAAAAAAAAAAAATTGCAAAAACAAACAAACCTCATTTCACCGTTCACTTTTGGAGGGCCCTGCTCCGTTATCTCAATGTTCTCTCTTAGACGGAAGTATGATGCAAATTTTTTTTTTTTTTTTTTTTGTTTTGTTTTTTTGAAGACGAGTCTCGGCTTGTTGCCCAGGTAAGTGGTGCCCGTGGTTTCAGCCTAGCTGCAACGCAACCTCAAACTCCTGGGCTCGAGGTTGATCCTTTCTGCCTCCAGGCTCCCGGGTAGCTGGACTACCAAGGCATGCGCCACCATGCCCGGCTAATTTTATATATATATTTCAGATTGGGCCCAATTAATTTCTTTCTATTTATAGGTAAGAGACGGGGGGTCTCCACTCTTGTCAGGCTGTTCCAAACTCCTGACCTTGAGCAATCGCCCGCTCGGCCTCCCAAGACTAGGATGACCAGGCGTGGAGCACAGCGCCCGGCCCGGAATGCAAGATTATGTGTCTTTCAGGAGGACTAAAGTTATTTTTTTATCAAATAATTTGTGCTTGATGTAAAAATGGATTTCTGGCTTCCATTCCTGCCCCACCCAGTCCGCTTGCGTATTCCAAGCAGTCTTGTTTTATACCCTTGCATTAACAGATGGGCTCCAGGGAGCTTTCCCCAGACCCCAGGAATGGAACGGACTGAGGATGGAGGAAGGAGAGACAGGGACGAAGGGACATAAAAGGAATTTTATGTTCTTTTAAGGAGTCCTTAAAGTTAGTATGAATAAAAAAAATCCTTTAACGTTTGTTTAGATGGGACTCAGGGAAGGCTCTCTCTGGCAAGGTGGAAAAAAGCAAAGGGCGACCTGCTTTTTGAGTAATCTTGGGTTAAAGAGTTGTGGCTAGCGGGTCAGGTGCATGTTACCGTATTTACCCGAAAATAAGGACCTTTCATACAATAAGGGCCCCAGCAGGATGTCCCAAAGCACGTGAGGCCAAATATGAAGCTGTACCCCCGAAAAATAAGCCCCAGTGATGGGCGTGGTACGAAATCAAGCCCCTAGTTGTGGGCGTGGCTATGAAAACCTCTGGTATGGGCGGGCTATGAAAATCAGCCCCAGTGATGGGCGTGGCTATGAAAATAGCGCCTGTGGTGGCGTGGCTAGAAAACCAGCCCTAGTGATGGCCGTGGCCATGCAAAATCAGCCCAGTGTGGGCGGTGGCTATTGAAACCAGCCTGTGGGTGGGTGGCTATGAAGAACCAGCCCTAGTGATGGGGCGTGGTATGAAAATCAGCCTAGTGGTGGCCATGCTATGAAAACCAGCCTAGTGATGGCGTGGGCTATGAATCAGCCCTAGTGGTGGGCATGGCTATGAAATCAGCCCTAGTGGTGGGCCTGGCTATGAAAAATCAGCCCTAGTTGTGGGCGTGGCTATGGAAAATCAGCCCCTGTGGGTGGCGTGCTATGAGAAATCAGCCCTAGTGGTGGGCATGGTATGAAACAGCCCTAGATATGGCGTGGCTATGAAAATTCAGCCTGGTGGTGGCGTGGCTATGAAAATCCAGCCTAGTGGTGGGCGTGGCTATGAAAATCAGCCCCTAGTGGTGGCGTTGGCTATGAAATCAGCCTATGACGGGCGTGCTGCGCAGCGCATTGCACAACCCCATGCCTGCGCATCCGGAGCGGGAAAGAACACGAGCAGCCCTTCTCATCCGCCAAAGCGAGACTCTGTCTCAAAAAAAAAAAAAAGAAAGAAATAACTCAAACTCTCATGCACAAACATATTCAATAATGATGAATTTAATGGAGCTTTTTATTTATTTATTTTAGACAGAGTCTCCTCAAAAAATCTTGTGCCATGGCGTCAGCCTCACTCACAGCAACCTCCAACTCCTGGGCTCAAGCGATCCTCCTGCCTCAGCCTCCCGAGTAGCTAGGACTACAGGCATGTGCCACCATGCCCGGCTGATTTTTTCTATATATATTAGTTGGCCAATTAATTTCTATTTATAGTAGAGACGGGGTCTGGCTCTTGGTCAGGCTGGTTTCGAACTCCTGACCTCCAGCGATCTTCCCGCCTCGGCCTCCCAGAGTGCTGGGATGACAGGCGTGTGAGCCACAGCGCCCGACCGAGAAAAGGCAATTGAACTCAAATGGTGAAATATCATCAGACAATGCAGTCCCCATCCTTTAAAACTATTTACAAAACTCATACCCATTAAAACCTCATTAAGAAATAAATAACTCAAACTCTCATGCACAGACAAGCATATTTAATACTGACAAATTTAATGGAGCTGTTTATTTTGTAATACACTTGGAAAACCATCACTTCTCTCATGGCCATGGTCAAATGGTGGCCCAAGTGTTGCTGTTTAGACTCTTTGGTCTGCTGAATGCTTGCATAATTTTTTTCTTCTTTTTTTAAGTCCTTCTACATCTTGGAGGATGCTTGCATAATTAACTCTCTTTTTAACAAGAGCACCAGAGAGCAATCATGTTGGAAGGCTAATTGACTAATACAATGGCCTATAATCTCTTGTGAGGTCAGAAACCAAATCTCTCATCTACCCCCTCCTCCCACCCACCTACCCACCACCATCCATGCTGTCTCTTTACTACCATAGACATAGTGAATGTGCAACAAATACCTGTTGACCATTGTTTCTTTTTTTGACATAGAGTCTCACTCTGTCGCCTGGACTAGAGTGCTGAGGCGTCAGCCTGTGTTGTTGTTGAGAGGAGAAGGACAGAGAGTATTGGGAGGGAAGAAAGGGAGAACTTTCTAGAGGAAAATAGCAATTACAAATAGTATATTAGAGAGAGACAGAGTGAGTATTGGGAGGGAAGAAAGGGAGAACTTTCTAGAGGAAAATAGGGCAATTAAAGCAATAGGCAGTATTAGAGACACGAGGAGGTATTGGGACGGGAAAGAAAGGAGAACTTTCTAGAGGAAAATAGCAATTAAAAATAGCATATTAGAGAGAGACAGAGAGAGTTGGAAAGGGAGAAAGGGAGAACTTTCTGGAGGAAAATAGCAATTAAAAACAGCATATTCTCTCCATAAAGACATGACGAACGAGGCGATAGAGGGCTCTGACTTTAGCACACCATGCTCATTGTGAGGAAAAACCACCTTCTAGGCAAAAACAAGTTGCAGCCAGGCTGAACACTGACAAGCAGGAGGGGAGCGCAGTAGGCTGCAACAGGAACTGGCGACAGCGCTGGAGAGAGCCTCCTCCGGCCAGTTTGCGGACGCTGAATATGCTCGAGGGACAGAGATGTGTGAACTTGTGATCTTACATTGTCAGCGGGGAAAACAACTTAGAAAAAACAACAACATAACGTTGCATTTGCACGTGAAGACAGAGGAGCTCATCAGATCGATTTGATGGGCGCGTCATAGGGGCTCGGTGGTCTCAGGTGTCGCAGGGCATTTGGACAGGACTGAGTTTCCCGAGCCTGCTGCAGGTGGCTGGTGTTGAGTTATTCGGAAAGAAATGACCACCGTCTCCTTTTCGTTTTGTCCAAAACTTTTGGTGATCAGTGGATGCACTGACATGCAAGAGGCTCTGCAAGGCGCGTGGCAACGACCGGGCTGCACGTGGACTCGGACGGGAGGGAAAGATTGTGCAGCCATTCCACTAGTAGAATCCAGGTGAGCGCACCTGGCGGCGTGTTTTGCAGTCACCTGGAGCAGGTGGCCGGGATGACTGTGACAGAAGGCTTTTGGCGCCACCTCGTGGTCAGCCGCATGAATGCAGCGACTCCAACTCACCTCCGACTTGCCAGACAGATTTGCATTCTCAAAAAGGTTTATTTTTAGACATGAGGATCTTGTGTGACTACCAAAAAAAAAAAAGGTTATTAGTTTAAGTAACAATTTCTTATTAAAAGAAAGAGATAAGAAAAAAATAGAAGAAAAAAAGTAAAAAAAAAACACCCAAAATGTATAGTTTACAATCATAGATGTAAAATAAAATAGATAAAATAAAATAAAAATAAAGAAGAAATAAAAAATAAAATAAATAAAAGAAAAAAATAAAATAAAAAATAAAGAAGAAATAAAAAGTAGATGAAATATATTTTTTAAATATTTAAGAAAATTTAAAAAATAAAACGTTATGAGTGCTTTTGGGTTGTTGGGACTTGAAACTGTCTTCCCATACAACCAATGTTCTGGGCCGGGCGCGGTGGCTCACGCCTGTAATCCTAGCACTCTGGGAGGCCGAGGGGAGGATCGCTCGAGGTCAGGAGTTCGAGACCAGCCTGAGCAAGAGCAAGACCCCCGTCTCTACTAAAATAGAAAGAAAAAGGATCGCTCAAGGTCAGGAGTTCAAAGCGAGCAAGAGCGAGATCCCCCGATTAAAGAAATTAATTGGCCAACTATATATATATAAAAAATTAGCTAGGTGTGGTGGCTCATGCCTGTAGTCCCAGCTACTCGGGAGGCCGAGGCAGGAGGATCGCTTGAG
>NW_017968519.1:3284227-3304644 GCF_000165445.2 Microcebus murinus
ATCTCTCTAAAAAATAGAAAGAAGTTAATCAGACAACCTAAAAATATATAGAAAAAATGAGCCGGGCGTGGTGGCGCATGCCTGTACCCCGCCCCAGGGGAGGCTGAGGCAGGGAGGACGCTAGACCCCAGGAGTGGAGGTTGCTGTGAGTGAGGCGATATGCACGGCACTCTAGCCCGGGCGACAGAGTGAGACTCTGTTTCAAAAAAAAAAAAAGAAAAGAAAAAAAAAAAGAGAGGAAAGAGAGCATGGGTAGTCAGGTGGTGAGTGAACTGCTTGTGGAGAAAATTTAAATTTGAATGCCCGGAGCCCGTCCTCCCCTCCTAGTGGCAGGCCGGTGCAGGTGAGGCCTTGGCCAAGCATCAGGATCCGGGGCAAAGGTTTGTCATTTGCTGTTTGGCTTGCCGCTGGCCTCGGGTTAGGGAAAAAACCTCTGTCCCTGAATGTTTCAGTGAGTCTGCTTGGCCTTTTGATTCTGCAGGATTAAATTTGCCGGCTATGGAATTAGTTTCTATTCTAATTCAAGGGTTAAATGTGGAAAACGACCTTCCTCCTTCCTCATCCATCAAAATTCAAGCTATGGATCTTTTGGGAGGCGTCAACCCGCTCTTTTGAGGCCTTCTCTGACCTCCTCCCGCCCCAGCTGCCACCGAATCCCTCTCTCCTCTGCTTTTAAGCATTTAACCTCATTCTGCTGTATTGCATTGCTTTTTTTCCCCCATTTATATGGAATTACCGTGCTCGTGGGCTCTGTTTTCCAATCAAATTTCCAGTTTCCCTGGAGGCAGAGAGGTTCTTTTTTCACTGTCTTCTCACCTGTTTCCATCTCCTCCCACCTGGCCAAAGGAACTTTAGGATGCTCGGTACATAGTAGTTGTTCAATTAACTATTGATTGAAAGAAAGCACCTTAAAGCACCGCTCGCAGTGTTGCATGTGTTTGAATAATGATTTCTTTATCTGCTTTCTGCTGACTTCCACCAGCGCGAACGGGAATTTTTCACCTCGTTTTCTAGAACATGAGCCGTGATATTTTCTTAGGAAAGGCTTTCAAGTTAAGACTTTCGAATGAAAAAAAAAAGGCTTTTGAATGAAATAACAACAGGGCACTGGGAACGAAGAAATCAATAAAAATATACTTATCGTGTCTTTTCTCTTTGCCAAGGAAACATTTCGTTTGTAGAAGTTGAGAAAATATATACAAGCCACCCCAGGGAAATAAAACCACTTTCATTAAAATCATCTGCTCAAACAGAGACTATTTGAGTCATTACTACTCTCTAGGTACATGCAAAACATCGGGAATATAACAGAAATAAGATAGGCCAAGTTCTGTTTTCACAGAAGGAGGATATTAAACAGATATTATCACTTACAGTTAATGAACTACAATTTTCATAATTCTTACACATGAAGACAGTTAGGACATATTTATCCCATCTAAAAGCAATATATTCGTAAAATTTAAAAAAAAAGAGATAATACTACAATACTGTTTTCTAACCTTCCCGTTTAACATAATGTATGGTGGATATTTCCTTAGATCTTTTAATAGTATTCTACAATATCATTTTAGGTAGCCAAGAATATTTTAATGATGTTCCCAATCTTCGAATGGTGATGTATTATTTACTTAGAACAAATGACTGGAATTGTAATTTTTCTATGAAAGGACTTGCAACAATTTAAAGCTTTTAATGGCTATGGCTAAGCTATAGCTGTGTAGGAGAGGACTTGTATCAGCATTTTTTTTTTTTGAGACAGAGTCTTACTCTGTCGCCTGGGCTAGAGTGAGTACCGTAGTGTCAGCTTCGCTCACAGCAACCTCCAACTCCTGGGCTCAAGCGATCCTCCTGCCTCGCCTCCTCCCGAGTAGCTGGTGGACTACAGGCATGCAGCCACCATGCCCGGCTCATTTTTGCTATTTTACTATTTAGTTGGGCCAATTAATTTCTATTTATAGTAGAGATGGGGTCTCGTGTATCAGCATTTAAAAAAAAAAAATTTAACAAAGGATGGCGCGGGAGTGGCTCATGCCTGTCACCCAGCACTTCTTGGAGCGCGAGGCGGAGGATTGCTTCAAAGTAGGAGTTTGGCCCAGGCCTGAGCAAGAGTGAGATCCCGTCTCTACTAAAAAAAAAAAAAGAAAGAAATGAATTGGCCATAAAAAAATATATTAGAAAAATGACCTGGGCGTCTGGTGGCGCATTGCCTGTAGTCCCAGCACTTAGGGAACTGAGGCAGGGAGGAGTCGCTATCGCCCAGGAGTCTGAGTTGCGGTTGAGCGCGAGGGCTTGACGCCACGGCACTCACTCTAGCCTGGGCTACAGAGTGAGACTCTGCCTCAAAAACAAACAAACCCAAACCAAAAAGAAAAACAACAACAACAGCCCAAGAATTAACCTGGTCCACGTGTTTCCATTTGTGAGTGTGTGACCCTTTCCTACACCTTGGCCTCTAATGAGGTCCTCTCCAAAGTGGATCACGAGTGAAATCTGGAGTCAGTGTTAGCAGGGAGAAGCATTTGGCCAAGGTGGGCGTCAGGACTAGCGCGTGGTGTCGGCCCTGAGACCACAGAGCTAGAGGACGACTAGTAAAAGCCCCTATTCTTAACATTTTAGGTAAACGGATTCTTCAGTGTTTAGCCATCGTCTCCCCAACACGTGGAGAAAGGGCATTTAAGAAAAATCCGGAGGCCGGGCAAGGAGGCTCACACCTGCAACCCTAGCACTCTGGGAGGCCGAGGCTGGAGGCCTGCTCAAGGTCAGGAGTTCGAAACCAGCCCGAGCAAGAGCGAGACCCGGTCTCTACTATAAATAGAAAGAAATTAATTGGCCAACTAAAAAAATATATATAGAAAAAATGAGCCGGGCGTGGTGGCGCATGCCTGTAGTCCCAGCTACTCGGGAGGAGGCTGAGGCAGGAGGATCGCTTGAGGCCAGGAGTTGGAGGTTGCTGTGAGTGAGCGAGGCTGAGGCCACCCCGGGGGGACAGAGTGAGACTCTGACTCAAAAAAAAAAGAAAAAAAAAAGGAAAAAGAAAACTCCGGGCTAGAATCACTGACCCCGGTGACCCTTAGATAAATGGCGGGAAACAGCCGGTCAGTCAGGGAGAGCGTTCCCACGGGGGGCCGGAAGTCGCGGGCGCACGGGCCGGAAGTCGCGGGCGCGCGGCCGGAAGTGACGCCACGCGGGGGAAGCCCGGCGCCATCTTGCGCGGAGGCCGACGAGAGACGCCATGGAAAGGTATGTGCCGCCCTGGTCCTGTCAGGTGTGACGCTTAAAAAGTGCTCGAAGATCGCTCCTTTTATGTTGCCGTGACGGTGGTCCAGGCGCTAAAGAGATTCTGCTTTTCTTCCCAAAACGTGCTAATTTTTTTTTTGTTTTTTTCCAATACAAAATGGAAAATAACTGGTATCCAAGAGGGAACGGCTGGTGGTGTCGTGAGGGCGGAAGGACGGTGAGGCCGTGTTGGAGAGTGAGACTCTGACTCAAAAAAAAAAAAAGAAAAAAAAAAGGAAAAAGAAAACTCCGGGCTAAGAATCACTAACCCAGGTGACCCTTAGATAAATGGCGGGGAAACAGCCGCTCAGTCAGGGAGAGCGTTCCTACCGGGCGGAAGTCGCGGGCGCACGGGGCCGGAAGTCGCGGGCGCGCGGCCGGAAGTGACGCCACGCGGGGAAGCCCGGCGCCATCTTGCGCGGGAGGCAGGCGAGAGACGCCATGGAAAGGTATGTGCCGCCTCTGGTCCTGTCAGTGTGACGCTTAAAAAGTGCTCAAGATCGCTCCTTTATGTTGCCGTGACGGTGGTCCAGGCGCCAAAGAGATTCTGCTTTTCTTCCCAAAACGTGCTAATTTTTTTTTTTGTTTTTTTCCAATACAAAATGGAAAATAACTGGTATCCAAGAGGGAACGGGCTGGTGGGTGTCCCGTGAGGCGGAAGGGACGGTGAGGCCGTGTGGGGACGGAGCTGGGACGCCGGTGGCCTCGTGTGCTCTCTCACCCGTGACCCTGGGCAAGGCCCCCTGAGCCTCTCGGAGCTTCCCTCTCCTCGTTGCCAAAAGCGAGGGACTTTTAACGCCCCGACTGCCTGCCGTGTGAGTTGTATTTAACTCACGCTCGTTTTGAGCCCGGGGCCGCAGGGAAGCCGACCCTGCAGTGGGGCTGGTGAAAATCTTGCTTGCGGTGGGTGTTCTTGTTGTTGCAGTTAATACTGACGATTCTGAAAACATGGATTGCGATGCATTGTAACTCACGCACAGGAAATTAAAAAAAAAACTTAGAAAGGATAATTTTGTTTTAATAACATATCACGGCCCCGGGGGGAAAAAATCTTTTTTTTTTTCTTAATGTGGCAGTCAGTGTGTTAATGAAATGGCTTTAAAAATGCTGCTTCTGGCTTTAAGTTGTTCTCTGAGTTCTCTGTTCCCTAAAGCAAAGCTCTTGCAGGTTCGTCTTATTCTTTCTTTTCCGCTGTGGGGAACGACACGTGATTGTGATGCTTTTCAGCCTTGCATCTCTCCCATGAACTACTTCTTTTTTGAGTTTTATTAGAAAGAGAGGGCAGCCGGCCGTGGGGCGGGGGCAAGTGTAGCCTCTTTGCCTCAGTGTCCCTTAGCGCCGCCCGGGGAACCATGAAGATGTGGACTTCGGAGCACGTCTTTGACCACCCATGGGAAACTGTCACCACAGCTGCAATGCAGAAACACCCAAACCCTATGAACCCGAGTGTGGTGGGAGTTGATGTGTTGGACAGACATACAGATCCCTCCGGAAAGTTGCACAGCCATAGACTTCCGAGCACAGAGTGGGGACTGCCTTCCATTGTGAAGTCTCTTATCGGTGCAGCAAGAACCAAAACACATGTGCAAGAACATTCTGTAGTTGATCCTGTAGAGAAAACAATGGCACTTAAATCTGCTAATTATTTCATTTACAAATATGGTTTCAGTAGATGAGAGACTTACGTACAAGCCACATCCCCAGGACCCAGAGAAAACTATCTTGACTCAAGAAGCCATAATCACTGTGAAAGGAGTCAGCCTTAGCAGTTACCTTGAAGGACTGATGGCAAATACCATATCTTCAAATGCTAATAAAGGCCGAGAAGCAATGGAATGGGTAATACATAAATTAAATGCCGAGATTGAAGGACTGACGGCTTCAGCAAGAGGAAGCATAAGGACTCCCAATGGCAGCAGCAGCGTTTGTAGAAAAATGATAATGCCAGTTGGTAGATAACGTTGGGTGCCCCAGGTCTCTCCAAGCTGGCAATATTTATTTGTTATTTAAAAAATACAACTATATTTTAGGTAGAATTTTTTTTTTTAATAAGCTGATTTAGGCTATGTGACTTGATCAAAACAGAGATACAGGGATTCTAAATAAAGGGATCATCTGAAATTAGTGTTGTTTGAAATGGCTAATTTTAAGATTTCCAGTATTTATATGAAAATTTAAGTTTTCTTAAAAGTACTTGGAAATTGGTATTGACATGGACTCTCCTTAAGGTAGAATTTTAAAGCTTTTCATGCATTGGAGCTCTACCTGGCTTTGGACCAACCCCAAAACAAAGCAGAGATTGCCCTGCTGCTGTAACTTCAACAGCTTGCATGAGAGAACTCACTTTAAAAGGAGAAATTATATACTTTTAAAAGATATTAATTTGTATAACGTGCTCTGCTATAAACCACCTTTAAAAACCAGTGTTTTGGTTTTGTCCTTAAATATTTTTGGAGTGAAAATTACCTCTAAAGTAATATATGACTCCAACAAAAATAAAATTTTATTGTATTAAAGAAAAAAAAAAAAAGAGAGGATTTGGGGATTTGTAGCTTTAATTATTACCACCCACGAATGACAGATTCTTCTTTGTATTTCTGTCCTGATCTTTGTAGTCGCCAGGTCTGACTTCATCCTGTCATAATAATGAAAGAGGAACCCTCTTCATTCCCTCATTACTTTTTTCCCCCTCCATTCTTCAATGAATTTTCTAAACTTCCCATCTTACCTCATAAAAGGATGAGCACTTTGCAATTTACTGAGACAGTTGTTCTATAGAAGACCTGCATGCTCCAGTGACTGTCAGTATGGCTACGTCTTCATCAAGCCTAGAAAGAAGAGCGTGCTTTTTGCACGTGTGTGCATGCACACAGCCACCCTGAGTTGAGAAACATGCATTAGGAAGAGGAATGATTAGGTGGTTGGGCTTCAGAGAGAACATTTGTAGATTCTATCTGGAGCAGATTTTATTAAAATTGCAACAAACTTTATAAAATCAGATGGATGGTTCATTAAGGGAACATTACCTTACAATTATGATTAATTAGATTAAACTTATGAAAGTGTGTTATTTGTTCAAATCAAAAGGGCGGGGGAAGATGATGGATGATGAAAGAGTGTGATAAACGAAGAAAGCAGCTGAACTAAATTGAATGTGTATTCATCCGTTTTCACTTCATAACTGATGATAAATTGAGCATGTCACATTTAACAATACATATCTGGGCTTAAGCACACAGTTTGAGCTCCTGTCCTTTCATGTCTTGTGGTAGGTAGTTGAGACTGAAGAACTGAAATTTTAGTACCTGGACTTTTGTCTGCCTACCTCTCACCTTGGAAAACACAGCGGATATTCCTAACGGAATTAAGAGAGTTTACGGAATTGTTAATACATAATAAAAATCGTACTTCCTCAGGTCATGCTTATGATATTTAAAAGTAGAAGACTTATCTTACTGTCCCCAAAATGTATGCTTTTCTCCACTTACAGGCCCAGCCAGGGGACGGAGGTGGGGAGCACCCTGAACTGTAGAAATTTCTTTCCCTTCTTTCCCTCTCTCAAAGGTAGCCATGTTTACCTTGGCAGTCAATTGGAAGAAACACCCTAAAAGGCTCATTAGAGAGTCTGGAAATTTGAAAGTGAGGGGTAAACATCAAACAGTTTACCTCAGTTTCCTGAAATCTCAAGTTTTCCTATATTTTAAAGCACATTGTCGTCTCCCAAGGACCATTTGAGATTTATAAAGCTGATGTTGGGGGTCGGGGAGAAAGCATGTGGAAAATGTTTCCAGGCAGACCCAAATTAGACATATTTGCCACACAGGGTCGGGAATGGTTTCTGGAAAGAATCTCTTTTTTTGCTAGAAAAGCTCAAGGGAGTTATGATATAGGACCTGACACACAGACAGTCTTTCTCTGCTCTTTAGTTCTCACTGAATTTGAATGAAGACAATGTGAAGTGAATGATGGTTTCTGAAAACATAACACAACTTTTTTTTTTCTGTTTCTGAGTTTTCGAAAATAATTTTGGTAAGATTCATTTTGAGTTGTGGTGAAGGTTTCCAGTCAGTTTTGATTTTATCTAAATTGCATGTACAAGCCCTACCTCAAAATCTATTTAAGCATTTCTAGTTTGATATTTTCAGTAGCAATAAAGCTTTCAAGGGACTGAGTATCTTCCAGAGCAAGAATTATCCTATTCCTCAGAGTAAAGGAGGCATTCTAAAAGACAGAAGGGGAGATAAACTGGTCATTCAGGAGTTATGAAGGGAATAAATGACAGTGTTAACAGAAGTAGCTATTCAGAGTCACGGTATTTCCCCGAAAATAAGACAGGGTCTTATATTTATTTGTCTTCAAGAAGACACCTTAGGGTTTATTTTCAGGGGATGTGTTATTTTTTTTTAAGTACAGCACAACTATCTTCATTGATTCAAATACAGTGAAGTCGTCTTCTTCTGGAACATCATCCTCACTCTCCAGACCCCAAATCCCATCCTGAATGTCTTGTGACTTGTTTCCTTTAGAGCCACCGGCCCCGATCTCTCCTGTCGAGCACTAGAGCTGTCACCGGGTGGATGAGAAGGGCTGCTCGTGTTCTTTCCCTCTCCAAGACGACACGCATGGGTTGCGCAGTTGTGCTGCGCAGCCACGCCCTTCACCAGGGCTGATTTTCATAGCCACGCCCACCACCAGGGCTGATTTTCATAGCCACGCCCACCACCAGGGCTGATTTTCATAGCCACGCCCTTCACCAGGGCTGATTTTCATAGCCACGCCCACCACCAGGGCTGATTTTCATAGCCACGCCCTTCACCAGGGCTGATTTTCATAGCCACGCCCCTCACTAGGGCTGATTTTCATAGCCACGCCCACCACTAGGGCTGATTTTTCAGGCGGTAGGGCTTATATTTCGCACATGCTTAGATATCCTGCTGGGGCTTATTTTATGAGTAGGGCTTATTTTTGGGGAAACACGGTATGTGGCTAGAAACACGGTATGTGGCTAGAAACAAGGTCGAGGGTGGTGGTTCTCAACTGGGTGGGTGGGAGGGTGGTGAGGAGCAATTTTGCCCCTATAGGGATATTTGGCAATGTCTGGAGAGATTTTTGATTGTCACATCTTTTGGGGAGGGGTGCTCCTAGCATCTAGTGGGTAGAGACCAGGGATGTTTCTAAACATCCTACAGTACACATGCCAGGCTCTCCCAACCAAGAGTTGTCTGAATCATCCAGTTCAAAATGTCACTAGAGATGAGGTTGAAAAACCTAGGTTAGGGTGAGGTATGAATTTAAAGAATGGCAAATTAGTGAACTTGGTGAGCAAGTAAAGACGCAATTTAAGGGGAGTTACAAGACTGGCATATATTCGTAAGTCTAAATTGTGTTCTTAAATTAGCACAATAAACACACGGCCAGTGCTATGCCAAATGAACCCTAAATTCAACAACTTGACCATAGTACTAATAACTTTGAGTAGAATATAGTGTAAATTGGGTTAGTCTTGGATCCCAACCGAAGTGTTTTAATTCCAACATAATTTTGTTCTGTTTAAGTCTTTTTTATAATGTATTCTCTTAGGAGTTGATTTGTTAAATCACAGTGAGTTTTTTTAAGGGGGTGTTACTCTCGTTTTTACATGGAGAGGAATTGGAAGGGTAGGCTTTGATTTTCTGATGAAAGTAGCAATCAGAATCCAGCTATCTGGAGTATGCTGCTTGATTCTTCAAGTTAAATTTCCCTTTCCCAGGCCAAGACATTGCTCCCTCTCTCTGTTAACGGCAAATTGTGTTTGGAAGATAATATCCTGAAGGTGAGAGAAGGAGGTGGAAAAGCTTTAAGCCATGCTAAACTATTCAAAAGAGGAGCTTAGAGGAAGAAATTGTCACACTTGTCTGAGTTCTGACGTGAAAATACATTTCGGAGCCAAGACAATTCATCTGCCAGGCTTCCTGTTGGAAGAATATTTACTCAGCTGTGGGAAGAGAGTTGCAGCGAACATCCAAGATAATGAAAGTTTGATAATACTCAATATTGTGGCAATAACCCTGAGTCGAGTAGGTTCTTAGTGTCAGGATGCAAGATGATAAAGAATCTTGAGGAAACTTCCCGGGGAGCAGAAAGGAACAGCATCCCTATTTGCAGTTTCCTTAGGAGAAAGTAGGGTCCTGTCTTCGGCAGGAGGAAGAAAGAACGTGTTCAATTCACTTTTTTTGTTGTTGTTGTTTTGTTTCAACTTATTTTTTTGTTTTTATCGTGGTAAAATATAAATAACATCAAGTTTGCCATTTTAACCATTTTTAAGTGTACAATTTAGTGGCTTTAAGTACCTTAACAATGTTGTGTGACTGTAACAGGATAGTCACCCCTCCTTCCATGCACACGGAAGGGAAATACCGAGAGTGGGAATATGTAATGAAATGGCCTAAAAACAAACAAACAACAAAAGTGGCAACCTGTCTCTTTAAAACTTCCCCGACTCTTTTATTGTGCATGCCTGCCTCAAGACAGAGGTAGCAAGGAGCCGGGAGAAGGCCTTTTGTCCTTATCCCTGGTGGCACCAGCCCCCCGGTGGGCAGCTGTCAGAGTTCACAGGCTTTGTCTTTGGCCGAGATGGGATGATTGCAATAGTTAATCACTGGAATTACCTGCAACTGAGGACCCATTCTTTAAAAGCCCTGTATTTCTGCGTGTGGGCAGGACATTTGGGTTTTGAGATGAGAATGTCTACCGTGTTTCCTCTTCTGCTGGCCAAGTAAAATCTCTTTCCTCATCCCTGAAACATTTGTCCTTGCCCTTCTGATTCGGCCTCGTGGACAAGAGCTGAGTTTTCGTAGCATAACTATCAACAGAAAAAAGCCAAACTCTGTAGAAATAATTCCTTTTTATGTTTTCTGAGACAGTTGTCTCGCTTTGTTGCCCAGCTCTAGGACGTGGACGCTGCTGTGCATTCAGGCCCTCGCTCACGGCAACCTCGAAGACTGCTGGGCCTCAAAGCAATCCTCCTGGCTCAGCCTCCCAGTATATGGACTACAAGGCATGATACCACCGATGGGCCCGGCCTCATTTTTTTTTTCCATAATGATGTCAGCTGGCCAGTTAATTTATTCTATTGTATTCAGAGAGACGGCGTCTCATCTTGCTCAGGCTGGTTTCGGAACTCCTGACCTCGAGCAGTCCTCCCTTGCGCCTCCCAGAGTGCCTAGCGGATAACAGGCGTGAGGCCACGACGCCTGCGCCTGTAAAATAATTTTAAAGAGATTTATTCTGAGACCAAATTGGAGGACCATGACCCGGAGCCATCGTGTCAAGACGGCCTTTGGCCGTGCGACTCGCTGCTGGCCTGGCGGCCACAGTTTGGTTTTCAGTACATTCAGGGAGACAGTGGCACAGGTAAAGTCATCAATCGTCATATGTGTGAGGTAATACATTGGTTTGGCCGGAAAAGGTGGGCCATCTCAAGCGCAGGGGCGAGGCGGCTACAGGCTTTTTAAACAAAGGGGGTGGCGGGATTCTTTGGCTTGTAATGGGTTAAAGACATGCCCGCTTTGATCTGAAAGCGGGCTGGACATTGTTTAACATTGAGAGCTGCTTGTCAGAGATAAGCTACCAGACCTGTAGAGTTTGTTGTGCTGAACGTGAGCGCGACCTGCCCCAGGTTTGTTTCCTAGTTCCCTAGGCCGTGTTGAAATGGCTTACAAAGGTGCCTCCCAAGAAGGGGAGGGGGCATGATGAGCAGGCGTTGTGCTGACTTCCTTCCTCCTGACAGGCAATTTTGTTTTAGGATATTCCTTTGGCCACTAGAAGGTCCATTTAGTCAGCTGGGGCGGGGCGCTGAGCCTTAAAATTTAATTTTAGTTGTACCATAAGGTCACCATTATCTATTTTCCAAAAAATTGTTCTCATCACCTGAACAGGAAACTGTAACTGATTAATAATAGCTTCCATCCGCCGCCCTGCGCGGCGGCGCCTTGGTAGGCCTCCGTGTAGCATTGCTCTCTAGGAAGTTGGCGCGGCGGGGGGTATTCTAGATACCTCTTGTAAGTGGAATCACACACTGTCTGTCATTTTGTGTCTGGCTATAGTTTGCTTTTTGCATTTCTTGGCTGGCCTGGTTATATGCCGAAGAAAGGCACTTGACTATAATATACGAAATAAACCGAAGTCATAGTTGGAACACAGAAATAGCATGCGCCTTCAGAATTTAACACTTTAAATATTTCTTAAGACTTGTTGCTACTAAGAAGCCTGTGCATTTTGAACGCGAGGTGCTGGAGTGTGGTGTTTGCGCGGTTCGACGCATGTTCGTGTCGCGAGCAGCGCTTGATGGTATTTCTCTTTTTCTGGGTTGTTTGTGACAGGCACTCTGCGCCGGCAGTGGCCCTGGGTGAGCGGTCCGCAACCGCCAACTCCCTGGCGGAAGATGTGCCGTCCGTGGCGCCGTCAGCCGCCGCTGGGGTAGCTGTGACGTACGCAGCAGTGCCGGCGCGGCGGCGGGCGGGGCCCCCCCCGCTGCACAAGGGAGGTATGTAGTTGTTGGCTGAATTTCTTTCTATTTTTATAGAGACAGATGATGGTTCGATCGTTGCTCAGGCTGGCTTGATTATATTTTGGGTATCAAAAAAGAATGCCACTCTTAAGCGGCTAGACTTAAGAAAAAGCTGTAGTATCACTCATGTATGTTAATATTTAGTTTTTATAGTGTTAATGTATTTAGTCAATATCAGTTGTAGGCCGCGTGGCGTGCGCGTGGCTCACACTTGCAAGCCTAGCACTCTGGAGCCAGAGTGGGCTGGAGTTCTTTTTTTTTGTTGCTCGTATGGTCAGAGTTCGTGAAACTCAGTCCTGGCTAAGAGTGAGGCCGCTCGCCGCAGTTCATGGCTTTATCTAAAATGTATAAAATGAAATAAATTGGCCCACTAAAAATATTATAGAAAAATTGAGCCTGGGAATATGGTGGTTGTTGTGTCCGTAGTCCAGCTCCTTCGTGAGGCTGAGGCCAGAAGGATCGCTTCCGAATGCAGGAGTTGGAGGTTGCTGTGCAGCTAGCTGATGCTCATGGCATCTCATCTCTAGTTCTGGGCAAGCAGATGGTGAGACTCTGACTCATATAAAAAAAAAAAAACCAAAAACACAAAAAACCATTTTTAGATTTTAGGCGGTTTTGGAGAAATTAAAACCTATGATGCCTCGGCGTGGGGGGACTGGGTGGAATGAATTCTGTGCTTAATCTAATTCATTTATGTTGTGATACGTTTTAGGCCCCGGCTCTCACTCGCAAAGAAGGAAATTGAAGCTCTGAGATATGAATTGTGTCCTTTTGGTCCCACAGGAAATTAGCAGCAGAGCCAGAATTAGAATTCGCAGCCTCCAGGCCCCTAAGGCTCAGCGGGGCTGTGGCTACCCGCTGCACAGGAACCTCCCTGTCCCAGGGGCCTGTTCCCAGGGACCTCGACTGCTGCCCACAAAGCATGGAGAGAAAGTAACCATCAGCCCGTGAATTCTCCCTCCGGCCCACACAGTGCAGATTGTTTTCTTTTGGGGTCAGAGCTTTGCCACCTGCCATTTCGGACTTGGCAGAAGGCTGAAATACATCATTTGAGGGGTGATGCGCTGGCTGTCACCCGTTACTGACTAGTCCTGACTTTTCCCTTGGTGATCGCCTCTCCCTCCTGCCTGACGCCGCCTCTAGAATCCTCGTTCTCCTCCTGCTGAGCTCCAGGTGCTTTGAGGAGCGCAGGGAGCTATTTTGCTCCAGTTACAGCTGCAGCAGAAAGGCAGGGTTAAGCAATTCAACCAACGCCCTCTTCACTGCCAACTTTATTTGTCCCTGTTTCTATGATCCCATCTTTTTTTTTTTCTTCTTCTTCTTGTGCAGTCTGTATTTTGACACTCATTGCGCTTCCCCTCTGATACTGCCTCATAAAATTCTCAGTCGGTAATATAATTGCTGGCCAGCTTTCCAGGTTATGTGTTTCTTCCCCCCGAAGCACACGGGCAGGGAAGGCATTTAAGCTTGACACTGTGACTTTCCTGGGCCGAGTTCCGTCCTTTTATCGCTGAAGGGCTTTCAAGCGTGCACTGCAGCGCACTCACTTCTCTCTCAATACCACTCCCAGCCCACCTTCCTTGTTGCTTGCCAAGGAGGAAAATAGACTTGTCCGCTTGGAATAACCAAATGACGCCGCAGTAGGAAAAACAGGTCAAGGGGATAGTAAGTAGCTAATTTATCGGACACAATACCTTCATTCTAACCTGAATTTTTTAATCGACAGGTGTGAGAGAAAAAAAGGTTTAATGGTCGTGGTGATACTTCAGGGACAAGATTTGGGCTTTATTAAGGACGTTGGTTTGGAATTGCCGTGGGGAAGAGGGAGAAAGGACAGAAGGGTGGGTGAAGTAGTGTCAGCCAGGGGAGAGTCACATCTTTTCTAATATGTGAATGTCAATCTTCAGTGTATGCCACTGGAGCTCAGCGTGCGCCCTGTGAGTTTAGGGGTGGGCATGTTGATGGTCTAGCCCCTCTTGTCCTGCTTTGGGTCCCAAAAGGCAACTCCGCTGTATCTCTTGGGACTCACGCAAGAGGATACTGCATCTCCTACACTCCCCGCAAAGTCCTGATGGGTCTAGTAGGGACTTGTGTCTGCTCTAGCCTCTCTAGCCCCCTGCTCCCATCTTGTTCTGACACCCATTGGGTGTTTTAAGATCAGTGGATCCCAAACCAGGCTCACCTTCAGAGTCAGCTGGAGAGTCACACCTTCCCCCACCTCCCCCACATACATGATTCACACACACATCACACAGACCCCCCCACGTACTCCCCATATACACACATACCCCCAACACACGCACACGTGTATCACACACCATACAGACACATATCACATGCACACACATACACATTTCATATAAACACACACACCACGTGCACACTCCACACATGCACACACTCCACACATACACATCACACACACCACACACATACACACCACACACACTATATGCATACACTCCACACATATAAACACATACTCCACACACCACCACACCCACGTGCTTACACATACACAGTACACACATACACATGTACATACACACGTACATACACACTCCAAGCATACCACTTACATACACACAAACACGTGCACAGATTCCTCAAGTCTGCCCTTGTTGATTTTGACTCATACGGTCTTGGGTGGGGCTTAAGAAACCATATTTTAAAAGCTTTTCTTGGTTTATTCTAATGATTTGGAAATGTTTTTCTTATAACCATTTGTTAATTGTATTTCCTGAAAACAGTATGTCTCTATCCCAGTCTGTCATCTTTCAGGGTTGTTGTCCTAAAGATGGTCAAGTCATGGCACTTTTAGACTTGGTGGAAGGCAAAATAGGCTTTAAAATCTGTTTCTCCTCTCTCCCACCCCTAGGATAAAATCCAGACTTCTAGGTTTAGCATATAAGGTCCACTACAGTGTCATTTCTGCCCATCTTTCCAGCGTGCTCTCTTATTGCTGTCCTTTATGTGCCTTAGAATCCATCCACACTGAGCTAAGGTCTAAGATTTGTGTATAGAATGAATGGATGAAATAACATCCCTTTCACAGAGTGGTAGTTAAGAGGCTAGACTCTGGTCCCAGATTAACTAGGTTTGGCTTTTGACTATGCCACTTGTTAGCTGGGTGACTTTGGCCAAATCACTTACCTCTCTGTGCCTCAATTTTGTCAAATAGCATAGTGTCAGCTATTATTATTATTACTATCATTGTTATTATTTTGATTAATTTATTGTTTATTTTCTCCAAGGGATTGGCCTATGATGTTGTTATTTTTAAATGCTACAGGAGGATTAAAGGGATATCAACACAGGGTTTGTATAGAAACAATACAATACAAGGTCTCCTTTGTGATGTTGGGCAAGTCACATGACTGCCATAGAAAACGGTGATGTCAAATCTCATCTGTGTCATAGGTATGCAGTAAGAATCAGAAGTAACACTTGTTATGATTTATTGAGTGCTTCTCGTGTGCCAGAGGCTCTTCTAAGTATTTACACATATTACCTCATTTAATTCTCTTAACACCTGTATGAGGTAGATTACCTTGCCAGTGAGGAAATGGAGCCACTTGTCCATGGTCACAAAGCTAGCAAGTGTAGGGCAAGGACTTGCACCCAGGCCTGTCTAGCTCTACAGTCGTACACACAGCCACCACGCAAAACCGCCCCCCAAACAAGGTAACAGTGCATGTGAAAGAGTTTGGATCATCCTGCTTTTGCTTGGTGCTTGGGGCTGGATGTCATACACAGAAAGAGGGGGACCTTTGATGTGGCCGTCGTCTTAATTCATGGTGCTGTAACACAATACCGTAGACTGAGTGGCTTAGACAGACGTTTATTCCTCTAGTCCTGGAGGCTGTGAGCGGTCCAAGGTCAAGGTGCCAGCAGATCCAGCGTCTGGGGAAGGCGCTCTCCCTGGGTTGCAGACAGCCAAGGTCTTGCCTCATCCTGGCGTGGCGGAGCATGGAGCCAGGTCTTACTATATATAATAGGGCACTAATCCCATTCACGGGGGCTCCACCCTCGTGACCTGGTGACCTCCCAGAGGCCCCACCTCCTAATACCTTCAACTTGGAAGTTAGGATTTCAACATACAAATTTTGGGGGGACATGAACATTTCAGTCCATAACAGATATGAAGAACAGGAGAGGAAAAAGAAGATGGGGGTATTATCCGGAAGTGCTTGGAGGATGGCCAAAGCCGGGTGGCTGACATAGCAGGGAAATGGAAGTGTATGGGATGGGCCAGAGCAAAATATTTTTTTTTTGAGACAGAATCTCACTCTGTTGCCTGAGCTAGAGTTCTGTGGCGTCAGCCTTGCTCACAGCAACCTCAAATTCCTGGGCTCAGGTGATCCTCCTGCCTCAGCCTCCCGAGTAGCTGGGCCTACAGGCATGCGCCACCATGCCCGGCTAATTTTTTCTATATATTTTTAGTTGGCCAATTAATTTCTTTTTCATTTTAGTAGAGACGGGGTCTCGCTCTTGCTCAGGCTGGTCTCGAACTCCTGACCTCGAGCGATCCTCCCGCCTCGGCCTCCCAGAGTGCTAGGATTACAGGCGTGAGCCCCTGCGCCTGGCTTCCCCCTTTCTCTTCTGAGTTTTTAATTTGTCTCTCTCCACTGGGTTCTTCCTATCAGTGTTTCAGCATGTTCTTATTTCTAAAAAGTGGCGGCCTCTCTAATTACAAAACACTCTCCTTGCAGTGAACACCCTGCAAGGTGCCCCTCTGTGTTTGTCCTTCATCTCAGATGTCCTCCCTAGGGAGGGTGCCACACGGCAGCGTGACTGTCCTGTCGCCTGCCCTCCCCACCGTGAGCTCCATGAGCACGGGGCTCTCGCCTCATCACTTGCTCTTTGTTGCATTCCCAGCACCCAGCAGAGAGCCTGACATACAGAGGAACTTTTAAAAGATTTGTGAATGAATTAATACATGGATTAAGGAAAGAAGAAGAGATGCAGAGTTCTCCTCTATGATGCACAGGGCAGAGTCCACATAAGCCTAAGAAACTGCTGATCTCATATCTCTCTGTGATCGCTATGCTGGATTGAATCATGCAACCATTAAAAACTCTTAAGATGCATTTATTGAGTCATTCTCGTGTTGCACAAAGGTCTTCTAGAAGATAATTATAAAACAATCATTAACCATCACTCAGCTTGATTCTGAAATATCTCACATGTAACACACTGTAAGGATAGATACACCATCCCACGCGCAAGGAAATGGATCCCTTCATAGACGTCATCTAAAAGCAATTAGAAGATGGAAGCAAGACGTTGCACCAGGCTGTTTAGCTCTCACGTCACGTACTACACTATGCCTACCTATACCCGCAAACCCCCCCAACAATAGGCTAAAAAAGTGCATCATACAAGAGTTGGATCATCCTGCTTCTGCTTGGTGCTTGGGGCTGGATGTACTACACAGAAAGAGGTACATCGGTTCGCATCTTCCACTGATGTAGGGAGCCGATCGTTCATATAACTCATTATGCTGTAACACATATACTCGTAGACTGTAGCTGTTCTTAGCACAGATCGCTCTATTCTAGTTCCTCTAGGTCACCTTGAGGCCTGGTGAGTCGGTACAAACCAACTATCAAGGGTCAAGGTGTACCAAGATCCAGCGTCCTGAGAGGTTCTCATCCCTGAGGTATCTATCTGCAGACAAGCCAAGGTCTTGGCGTCAATCCTGGCGTAGGCGGAGCGACGAGAAGCGAGTCTTAGTTATACATAAGGCGAATAATAGGGCGCACTATCCATATCCATTACCGCGGCTGATGCCACACACCATCGAGTTGCATCGCCTCAAAAAAAAAATGAGATGAAAATCCAGACACGAAAAAAACCAGCAAGAAATCACTGCCCCACCACTCTCGTAGTGAACATTACAAACTTGGAAGTTAGGATATTCAAGCATAAATGTCAAACTATTTGGAGGGACTGAACATCTCAGTACATGTCACGATATGCACCAGAACAGGAGAGGATAAACAGAATGGGGGTACTCTCATCCGGAAGTCGCTTCTGAGAGACAGGACATCGCAGTGCGCAACTGAGATATGCTAGACGAGCGAACATGGAACGCGATATAGAGACTCCGGCGATACCAAAAATAGATTTTTTTTTATTTTTATGAGCATGAATCATCACCGTTCGCCCGAGGCTACAAGGATACTTCCGTGTGGCGTCCTCCGCTCCCCGCCCTCAATTCTGGGCTCAGTGATCCTCCTCTCACCTCCCGAGTACCCTGCGCCTCCCACAGGCATGCGCCACATGCCGACTCATTTTTTCTATATAATTTTTAGTTGCCATTAATTCTTTCTCTTTTTAGTAGAGACAAGGGTCTTTGCTCTTGGCAAGCTGGTTCGAACTCCTTGACTCCGAGCGATCTTACCACGCTCGTACGCTCCCAGAGTGGCTAGATCACAGGCGTGAGCCCCTGCGCCTGGCTTTCCCTTTCTTTCTGCAGTTTTAATTGTCTCTCCTGGGTCTTCTATCGCGTTCAGTCCACTCGTTCTTATTTCTACACACCGCGCGGCTCTCCACTCTCCTCTCCTTGCAGTGAACACCCTGCAGGTGCCTCTGTGTTTTGTCCTATCATCTCGGATGTCCTCCCTAGGGAGGGTGCCGCACGGCAGCGGACTGTCTGGCCTCGCCTGCCTCCCACCGCTCGAGCCATCCATGAGCACCGGAGAATTCATCGCGTCATTCCTAAACCTTACTCTTTAATGATATTTAATTCCCCAGAAACACACAGAGAGCCTGACCTATACAGCATCGAAGGAACTTTTTAAATACGACTCTGTGCAATATAGAACATTAGAGTAATCCACTAGGACGATCTTCAAAGGAATAGAAAAGAAGCAATGCATGATGCTAGATAACTTCCACTCCTCTCTATGCTTGCTTCTATCTGTTATTCATCCCTGGTCCCCCACTCTACTCAGAGTCATCAGGCAAAAGACTCTTTCTCCCATCAGGAATTTAATATCTCTCACCTGCGCGATGCTCACCTGATAAATGCTTTAATGAGCTGGGTATCTAAAGGTAGACACTCACTCTTCCGACTACGAGCGCTGAATCTACCGTGGTGAAAAGATCTGCTTAATTTATTTTCTCTTTTTTCCTTCTTTTTTTTTGTCTTGCGCCTAGCTACTGGATATGTAAACATGCGTAATTTTTTTCATCTTATTTTCTCAAAAAGGAGTCCATCCTCAGGTGCAGACATACGCCTTTTAACCTAACAGCTTTCTCGTCACGCAGACACGAAGATCAACGCAGGATCTCCTGGTCTGTACATTCAAATAAACGTCCGGCAGTCTGGTGCCCTGTCAAAACCTTGGAAGAACCTCGACAATATCACAGTCTGATCTTTCGTGATTGCTAAGTCTTTATTTATTTTCTATTTTTTTTTCTGCGTGTCTTCGACTTCCTTTATGGCTTACAGATTTCTATAGAGAGTGAATCTATAGCTGTTCAATTGTTAACATTTGATGTATCTGCTTTTATACACCTGGAAAGATTGTTCCCGAGCTGCGCCTATATACATTTCTCTGGTAACTCGGACTTCCTTTTATTGCTGGCGTACTATATTATACCCCATGGTATATCGCTCACTCCGGAAGAGTACAGAGAACACGTAGCCACCTCAGTTGACTAACTGTCACACATGTTATTAGGACATATGGGTGGTTTCTAGTTCTTGGCTATTATGAATAAAGCTTCCATGACACCCAGTTCTGTAAGGATTTATGCTCTCTCGTTCTGTTTTCTCTGGGAGTTCTTTGATTTGGTAACAGTTCCCAACTGCCCCAACCCGACGGTCGTGCAATTGCTGGGTTGTGATATATGTCAGTATCACGTTGCATGCCTTAGGATTATGATAATTTTTTTCTTTTCTGGTATTCTTCTTTTGCTTCTTGAACGATCTGCCAGTATGGAATCATCCCTTCTATGCCTAGGAGAATGGACTGTACCCATTCATTCTATATTCTCCATTATCGCGTGATGATCAAGTCTTTCCTTGCAACCTTGCGCAGCTTATTTGATATATAGATCAGCTGTCATGTCCTCTTCAAACCTCTTCGTCTTCTCGCCATAAACTGTATCTCTCGTGTGCATCATCTCCCTCTCTACTGTGCTTTAATTTGCTTTTCCTGATGCTAATGATTTTTTTAACATCTTTCGTGTTGTCTTATCTTGCATCTGCATATCTCTTCACCTCGAAATCGTCTTCTTCTTACTGTTCACTCACTTCTTTTTTTCTACTGTCCTTATTTTTTTTATTTTTTTTGAGACGAGTCTTGCTTTGTTGCCCAGGTTTAGAGTAAGTGCGTGCGTCAGCCTAGCTCACACAAACCTCAGACTGCTTTGGCTCAAGCGACCTCCTCCTGCCTCAGCTCCCAATAGCTGGGAACTACAGGCATGGCGCCACCCCATGCCAGCTATTTTTTCCTCTATAGATTAGTTTTGGCCATTAATTTCCTTTCCTATTTTGTAGAGACGGGTCGCACTCTTAGGCTCAGGCTGGTTTATCAAACTCCTGACTTGAGGCGTCCTCCGCCTTGGCCTCCAGTGC
>NW_017968519.1:3304669-3315190 GCF_000165445.2 Microcebus murinus
GAATGCTCAAATGTTTCACCCTGTGCTACTCCTATTCTGTCTCCTTTCCCCCCAGGAATTATATTTGCGATGCTCACCTGATTGCTTTGACTTGGGAAATAAAACGGTGACTACCTTGATCAGGTGACATCAGGTGGGAGACAAAGATACTGCTAATTTTTTTTTTCTCAAAAGGGAAGCATCCATTCCAGGTGGCAACCATCCTTTTATAAAAGTCAGTCACGGCAGGCATCCGAAGATCAAGAGATTTAGAGTCAATAAACGTCTGGCAGTCCCCTTTCTATTTTTAGTAGAGACGGGGTTTTACTCTTGCTCAGGCTGGTTTCGAACTCCTGACCTTGAGCTATCCTCCCGCCTTGTCCTCCCAGAGTGCTAGTCTTTAATTGGTAAAAGGGGCTGCTATTGACTCCCTCAGCCCACTTCTACCTTCCCTTACAGAGTGTGCGATTTGAAAACCACCGCCTCATGACATTACAGAGCATCTTTACTATAAGATGGAGACCAAAAGGATAATCCTTATCATGGAAAGTACGCTGAATAAGATTAGATTATTTTTCACAAAACGCTGCTGGACTGCAGGATTGTGTTTTAGCCCAGGATTATTATGAATACTATGAACAGTTATCACTGTGCTTTGTAAGGAGGAGAAAGTATAGACCATTTGACAGAAGCTAGCTGACTCTGCTAGTTACTTACAGCCTAGATGCCGTCTGTCGTGAGTTTGCTCCTTGCAAATATAACTGGACTGTGGCCCCAGTCAATTCCAGTGTTTGTGAAAGTTCAGAGCTCTTTTCCTGATTTTTGCTAATTTGTAGGGTTTATACTCTTGTGGTTTGGGTCTTGCATCAAAAATTTTTGCTCCATTCCTACTAACCTTTTAAAGAAAAACTGTTCAAAAATTTGGAAACAAGGCAAAGAGTGGGTGGCATGTCCTTTCAGTGTCCTACTGTAGTATCGTTTACAGGCCGCCTCGGTGATTTATTTAATTATCTAGGGCAGGGGGTGGCAAACTTTTCCTGAAAGGGTTCAGACAGTAAATACTTTAGACTTACAGGCCATACAATCTCTGTCACAGTAACTCCACTCCGCTGCAGCCATAGGAAATATTTAAACAAATGGGCATGGCTGCGTTCCAGTAAAATTTTATTTACAAATCAGGTGGTTAGTGTGCAGGCTGTAGTACTGTCAACACCCCAAAAGGGAGTGTATCTTTTTTGACTTACTGTGTGCTGTGATTAAAAGCCCAGACTGTGAAATTTATGTTAGTGTCTACTTTTTTTTTTTTTTGGTAAAAGTGCAAATGATTTATATCCTAAGATTATGCTCTATTACCCTGTACGATATTAACTAGATTTGTATCTAACCTAACAATCTTATTCTGACATTCTCTTTTCACATGCCTGTAGATAACACAGTTCCTCCAATGCTCCTGGAACCAGCTTTCTTTCCATCCTGCTGGTTAGTAAGTTGAATAAGTCATTACTATGCATTTTGTTAGAATTTAAAAAAACTTTTTGAAAATAATACTTTCACATCCTAAACAAAGTTCGCCGGCTTTCAGTGGTCCTCCCATCGCCTTGACTTGAAGTGTCACTCAACAGAAATCTAATGTTTTATCAACATTTGCTAAATATTCGAGGAGATGTGACAAGAATGGGGAGTTACTAGAGAGCACATGGCCTCTTGTCGTCTGCCCATTTTCCCCTCCCTCCCCCCCTCCATCTTTCTTCCATCCCTCTTTCTCCATTCCATGGGCGGTGGTATGTGCTTTTCAGAAGCCTGTTATGAGCAAAAGAACAAATGCCCAAGAATCAAAGCAAACTTTTCATAATGCCCAATTGGAGTTCTGGTCATGTTTGAGCCATTCAGCATCTAATCAGTAAAACCCCCTTGAGTCAATAATTGCCTTCTCCTCGAATCATTGCAGGTATCTGTTATGCTGCGCATTATCCACATAGAAATGAACATATGGTTATTGAACACATAACAAAACAGACTCTGCTGGAGAATGTTTCCTTTAGGATGCCTTAAAACATTCTCGAGCAGAATATTATGTAGGCTACTTACTATCCCTTCTGTTCCTGGGGTTATAGGAGGGAAGTTGCTAGTCCTTTGCATTAAGAACAGCGAATGAGCACATTGCAGGAAGGTGAAAAACTTGGAATTTAATTATTTATTTTTTTAAGAAAGAACTGTAAGTATTTTTCATGGTGAAAATCAAACAACAGGTAAAGTTTCTTAAAAGTTGGGAAAAGATTTTTGTTTTCTTGCATTAGTGTTTCAGGAAACTCATAGGTTGGGGACAGGCTTTCTTCAGAGTGGAACCGTTCCTAATCTGTAGTTTGTTGCTGCCTTTTCATAACAAAGAAGAATTTGACATCTTCAGAACAAAAGAGGGAGTGAGGAAGAATTTTGAAAAGGAGAAGCACACAGTAGAGCAACACCCATCTTAACTTGAACCTGGTTAATTTCTGCTCTGAAGTAAGTAGATTTTCCCAATTTACCCTGAACCTAAAAAGAAACAGATGATCCAATGCATATATATAAGTCATTACCTTATTTGAACAAAATAATTCAAGTAATTATAACATCTTATATTTTAACCATGGTGTTCAAAACGAAAAGAATTTTCAGATTAACCAGAAGGCTCAATTCCTAAACATTGTACAAAATTGGGGTATAAATTTAACACATAATCTTATCTATATGTATGATATATACACACACTCATATATGCACATACACGTCCATGTATATGTATAAGATGATGTTAAAATAAGTGTTTCAGCCAAGACTCTAGGTCGATACATATCAGATATTAAAGAAACTTGTGAGATAGGTCATGCTGTAGGACTTATGAAAATGGGATGGAAATCAGCTGGATGATTCTTGAATTTCCTCATACCTTGAGAGTATGAAACATTTGGGAGAATGGAGATTGGAGGTGGATGTGTGAAGAGGCTATTTGGGGAGAACTGTTGCTATGCAACAGTTCAAAAGGGAAGGGTTGTAGGGGACCCCCGCCCACCTGGAGCCTAGTGAGAGGGGTTTCAGTGGAGCCGCTTGGAAAGCATGACGTGTGTGTCCTGCAGTTGAGGGACAGGTGGACTGGTGTCTGACTGACACCTGAGAAGTGGAGAGGGCAGGAAATGGCTATCGGCAGAGCCAAAGGAAAGGCTTTGGCTGCCCTCAGTGCTGGAGTTGGGTAGAAAATCTGTGTGTGTTTCCCATGAACTGAATGTGGGCCATGCGTGAGAGAGAGAGAGAGAGAGAGAGAGAGAGAAGAGAGAGAGGAGAGAGACGGAGAGAGACAGACAGAGGGAGGAGAGAGAGAGAAGGACAGACACAGTAGGGGAAAGAGAGAGAGACAGAGATTGAGATTTTGCTTAGACCTGCCCAAGAGCATGGAGGAATAATCAGATCACAGCAGAGAGAAGCTACAGGTGCAGCTAGATTCCTAGGGCTGAGAAGGAAGTCACCGACCGGCAGGAGGAGAGATGAATTTACCAACATCAAGAAAACTCCGGGGCTGGGCGCGGTGGCTCACGCCTGCCTGTAATCCTAGCTCTCTGGGAGGCCGAGGCAGGAGGATCACTCAAGGTCAGGAGTTCAAGACCAGCCTGAGCAAGAGCGAGAGCCCATCTCTACTAAAAATAGAAAGAAATTAATTGGCCAACTAAAAATATATGGAAAAAACTAGCCGGGCATGGTGGCGCATGCTTATAGTCCCAGCTACTCGGGAGGCTGAGGTAGGAGGATCGCTTGAGCCCAGGAGTCTGAGGTTGCTGTGAGCGAGGCTGACGCCACGGCACTCTAGCCTGGGCAACTAAGCGAAACTCTCTCCAAAAAAAAAAAAAAAAAAAAAAAAACCGCGTGGAGAGAACTACAATATAGAGGAAGGGGGAACCTGAGGAAGCGTGAGTCCCAAAGAGAAGCTTTAGATTTCTGAAACCCAGACACCCGAAGGCAGCTTATGAGAATAAATAATGAAGAAGCATCTTTTTCCTTTGCTGAACACAAGAACACTCGAGAGGCAGGCTGACAGAAGATAGAAGGAAAGTGGAGATGCCATGGTGTGAAAGAGAAAGAATCAATCTCTTTCCCCAATATGTAACGCAGGTCTGAGCTGCATCCACATGGCCATAGGAGAGAAACTTGAACTTGACATGGAGAATAAGTTGGATTATTATCTTGCTTAGGCATATTAAATACAGAGTTTTTTTTTCCTTTGAGACAGAGTCTTGCCCTGTCTAGAGTTTATGAATCCTGTCAAACTCATGCTAGAGGGGTTAGCGGTGGTTTTGCAGTGTCTCATACTTACGCAGTGGCACTGCGGGACCAGTTGTCCAGAGAGGACATTGTAGGTGGCACAGGGACATGGACATTACATAACATGGAATCGCGTAGAGTGAACATTATTCACTCTTCAACGTCTTCTCAAGCTTTCTCCTTCAGTCAAGGACGAAATTGCATTTCTGTGCTAGGGTTTTTTGTTCGGTGTTTTTTTTTTTTTTTTTGAGACAGAGTCTTACTCTGTCACTCAGGCTAGAGTATAGTGGTGTCTTCCTAGCTCCCTGCAACCTCCAACTCCTGGGCTCAAGCCATTCTCCTGCCTGAGCCTCCCAAAGTGCTAGGATTATAGGCATGAGCCACAGGGCCTGGTCTAAATACAGATTTGAGCCTTTGCTAGGGACTCAGAGTTACCATAGGATTGACTGTCACCTAAGAGATACTAGAATAATCCTGGGGTCTGCTTGAATTTTCATCTAGGGACAGAGGAAGATGTACTGCTTGCATATATTTGTAAAAGCATAGAGAAAAATGTCTGGAAGGACAAACATCTAGTTGTTTACAGGGGTTACCTCTTGGAGGCAAAATTGGAGATACGGGAAATGGGGCTAGTTCCATATTTTACTGCGGGTATTTCTACTCCCAAACTCTAGCATTTGAATTGATTTTGCTTTTTTATACTTTGCATTTTCAAAATCTAACAGATCTCAAGTTCTTATGCATGCACATTTATTCAAATGAACAAGCATATTATGCACACACGTGTGTGTGTGCTTGTGTGTTAATTTCACAAGTAATGAGGTTATATTCCTGTGTAATGACTGTTGAAAGCTTTATTTATTTAAAAAAAAATAATAATTGGCGTGAGCAGTGCTGAAATTTCCACGATAGTTGGTTGTGTTAGTGACCCTGATCAGGCGAGCTCTCCTGCTTTAGGTATCGAAATCTCAAGAGTTTGTGCCAGAAGGGAACACTGTGTCTGTTCCACGGTGAAATTCTTGAAGCCTTCTGCTCGAAATAACATAAAAGACCTTTATTATTCAACCTGTGCATTCATCTATGCGAGCACATCTCCTTGGGGAAATGCTTGAAAATGGGATTTTTGTGGCCTTCTCTCCCATTTGACTTTTCTCCCTCCCGCCTGCCCCCTCTCTCCCCCTCCACATCCGGGTATCTATTAGGTCTCTCTTTCAATAGCACCGTTCTGGCTGCATCGAAAGTACTTTTTAATGTAGGAGATGCACTCCAGGCCTAACACCAGGTCACTTTCTGAGTCACATTTTATGGGATTGATTAAACTTTAGCACCATAACTGTTGACTTTATGGGCCAGAAAAGAGACTCAGAGTGCTACGCTCTGGATAATTTGTGTCTCACAATTTTGAAAAAAAAAAAAAAAATCAAACAGAGAGAAGGGTTTAATGCGCTCGGAAAAAGAAGCTGTCATTTCATTTCGTTCTGAGTCTTCTATATTTAAACGACCTCAACATGTAAAATGAAATAATATATCTTTTGCACTAATGAAGTTAAGTTACAGTAAATAACCGTATATAAGAGCAAGTGGACTTTTTAATTACAGGGGTGTGAAGATAAAGATTTAAATTGGCTTCTCCATTGCTCCAAACCTGACTACTTAGTTTCTTCCCTTTTGCTGCTGAAAAATGAAGGACATTTTCTCTTGGTGGACTTTCAAGGTTGGGAGGTGATACACAGCTAATCTTTTTATTAGAGAGAGATTTGGGGCTAAAATGTGGTAGAATCATGGACCACAAACAATTTTTTTTCCATCTGATTTGGGAGTCGGAAATCCAAATCATTGCCTTTATCTGCACCACTATGGAGAGTGATCTTACCATTTTGTCAATGTTGGCTCATTGATATGGTTCATAATGACCAGAAATGTATCGTGGAAAGGGAAAAAAAAACAAAAAACTTCTGTGAATCCTGCAATATATGCAATCCTGCAAATATATGCAACCAATACATCTTCCCCTGCCCCTAGATGAAAATTCAAGCAGACCTCAGGATTATTCTGGTATCTCTTAGACGTGTGCAACTCCAAGGTGGGGGGCACCAGCTTCTTCTGCAAGTCGCCTTTGTTTTTGGGATTAGATGCTGTGACAGTCGGGGACATGTTCCAGTTTGTCCTTGCTTTCTCCTGGTTTGTGACCAGTTTTTCTTCTTGATTGCCCATCTTGACCTATAGCACCTTCAGGCTCCCCACCAGCTACAGGGCCTACAGCTTTCCAAAAGCCTCTTCACGTTTCCCGCTGTGGTCCCTGGTGAGTGACTTTTCTACGGCCCTCTAACCATCTTCTTCTGGAACTTTACTTCTTCACCTCCCACATTTCTATAATACACAACCCTCACAATGAATCTCTTACTCCATATCACTAATGCTAGTTCTGCTTCCTTGATCAAACCTTGACCGATACGTTACCTACACTAAACATGTTTAAAAAGGCCACTTACAGTTTAAAGTAAAATATTACTTACTAGCCCTGGGGCCAGTAGGTAATGCCTTTCACTGTTGACATTAAGTCTTTGCTGCTTTTAAATGGATCATCTGATGAGGTTAGGCCCTCCCAGAATAGTCCTACTTGTAATTAACTCAAAGTCAGCTGATTAGGGACCTTAATTACATTTGCGACATCCTTTCACAGTTTCTATGTAACACGACGTAATCACGGGAATGACATCCTGTCCCTTTTGCCATATTCTTTTGGCTAGAAGCACTACCTGCACTCAGGGGAGGGGCTCACACAAAGCACGGCTCATTGGAGGTTCCCCGAAAGTGTGTTTGCCGCATGTTGTCACTGTGATTCTTTGTGAAGTGCCTGCAGTTATGTTATTGATATCTTCTTTGACTTAATCATTTGGAAAAATATTGAAAATTTTCCAATTTGTTACATTTAAAAACTTATCATTGATCTACGTTTTTATTATATGATAGTCAAAGAATGAACTCTAAACATTTTACTTAAAAGATTTTTTTTTTTTGTAATTTATGATCTTGGAAAATATTCCACAGGAGCTTATAAATAAATGTTTTTTAGGCTGGGCACGGTGACTCACGCCTATAATCCTAGCACTCTGGGAGGCTGAGGCGGGAGGATCGTTCAAGGTCAGGAATTTGAAACCAGCCTGAGCAAGAACGAGACCCCGTCTCTACTAAAAATAGAAAGAAATTAATTTACCAACTTAAAATACATAGAAAAATTAGCCGGGCATGGTGGTGCATGCCTATAGTCCCAGCTACTTGGGAGGCTGAGGCAGGAGGATTGCTTGAGCCCAGGAGTCGGTTGCTGCGAGCTAGGCTGACACAACAGCACTCTAGCCAGGGCAACAGAGTGAGACTCTGTCTCAAAAAAAAAAAAAAAAATTTTTTTTTTTGTAAATTACAAAGTTCTGTGTGTATATCTATTATATTTATTTTGTTAGATTACTAAAAACTCTGTATCCTTATTTTTTTCAACTTGATCTGTCAAAAATACTAGTGCTATGTTGAGTTCTTACTCATACATGCAGATAATATGAGTGTGTGTATATATATATATATATACATTTAATTGGGTTTTAGGATTCTATTAATAAAAAGTTTTTGTTTGATTTAAAAAGGTATTTGTCACATAAAGATGTACTATTATATCTTTATTATATATTTAATCTTTTATTCCTATGAAATAATTCTCTTTGTTTTATGAAATGAATGTTGTTAATTTTGAATTATGCTTTGTCTGAAAAGAATATTGCCACCTCGACTTAAGTTTTTAGCTCCTATTTTTAAAAAGGACTTCACTTTTCCCACTAGACTTTAAGAGAGAATGTGGCATAAAAAGACTGGTGAATAATTTTTAAAAATATATACTACATGATTAAACTTTGCAGTAAGAGTAGAGCAATCTGAACTTGGTGTATTAAAAGATTTGCAAATTATAATGTGCTGCACATTTCAGTTACATGCATAAATAAAATAAATCGGCTTCTGTCTCATCAGCTTCTGTCTTATTCCATGGGAATTTTCCATGTGTGATCATTGTAATTTTAAAGTCTATAATATACTCATTGTCTTTATAAATAAAGATGATATTACTATTCTTTAGCAAAGCTTATGCCTGAGTTGTGATGGGCCTATCTTTTCTTGTTGTTGTTTGTTTAAAGCACAGTTCCCAGTATAGAAGGAAACATTCACTAAATGATATATATCTTGTTATTACCTTAATATAACAAAAAAACCCCTCAAATATTTTCAATTAAAAAATCTCCTTTATCTATATATGGAACAAGGAAATTGACCAAGAAAATTAAAAAGTGGGCAAAGGACATGAACAGAAACTTTTTGGAAGAAGACAGACTAAGAAACATGAAAAATTGCTCAACATCTCTAATCATCAAGGAAATGCAAATCAAAACCACAATAAGATATCACTTGACTCCAATGAGAATGGCCTTTATCAAAAAGTCTCAAAACAGGCTGGGCGTGGTGGCTCACACCTGTCATCCTAGCACTCTGGGAGGCCAAGGCGGGTGGATTGCTCAAGGTCAGGAGTTCAAAACCAGCCTGAGCAAGAGCGAGACCCCATCTCTACTAAAAAATAGAAAGAAATTAATTGGCCACTAAAAATATGAAAAAATGAGCTGGGCATGGTGGCGCATGCTATAGGTCCAGCTACTTGGGAGGCTGAGGCAGGAGGATCACTTGAGCCCAGGAGATTGAGGGTGCTGTGAGCTAGGCTGACACCATGGCACTCACTCTAGCCTGGGTGACAAAGCGAGATTCTGTCTCAAAAAAAAAAAAAGTCTCAAAACAATATATGTTGGCGTGGATACGGAGAGAGAGGAACACTCCTACACTACTGGTGGGACTGCAAATTAGTACAACCTCTGTGGAAAGCAGTATGGTGATACCTCAAAGTACTAAAAGTAGAACTGCCATTTGATCTAGCAGTCCCACTACTGGGCATCTCCCCAACGGAAGAAAAGATATTCTATAAAAAAAGACATCTGCACCTGAATGTTTATAGCAGCGCAGTCCACAACTGCAGAGATGTGGAAACAACCCAATCAATGCATGAGTGGATTAATAAAATGCAGTATATGTACACCATGGAGTATGACTCGGCCATAACAAATGATGAACTCATACCCCTTGTACTATCTTGGATGGAGCTGGAGTCCACTCTTGGGGCCAAGTGTCCGAAGAATGGAAAAACAAGCACCACATGCACTCACCATTACATTGGTACTAACTGATCAACGCTAACCTGCGCACATGGGAGTAACATTCACAGGGCGTCGGGCAGGTGGGAGGGGAAGGAGGGGATGGGTAAATTCACACCTAACGGATGAGGAGTGCAGTGTCTGGGGATGGGCATGCTGGTAGCGCTGACTCAGGTGGTACCAAGGCAATATATGTAACCAAAGCATTTGTACCCCTGTGATATTCTGAAAAAAAAAAAAAAAACAAAAAAACTTCCCTTAATATTACTATTTTTGTGAGTGTGTTTGGGAGTATGACGGACCTAGACCTAGATGGAGCAGTGAGATTGTTATTGAACAGATAATTTTTTTTGTTAAGTGCTGTCTCCATTTATTTGAGAGAAGATCAGCTAACTCAGGTGAATAACAGGTAAGTGAAATGAGGTGTGTGTGTGTTTGTGTGTGTGTGTGTGGGGTATGCACACACACATACAAATGCCCTTATGCTAATTTAAGTTGTGGATTCAATCATTGTATAATTTATTTTGTGTCCATCTCTTAAACACGAGTTTAAGTTCTAATCTGGCAAGTTTTCAAATATGTACTAGTGATGGGAAAAAATATGGTAGTATCAAGGCATAACACGAATGTAGATAGCCTACTAACAGCAAAGTGATAATGTTTTTTTGTTTAGCAAGTACAACCTTTATATATATTTATGTATGTACACAAATGCACATACTATTTTACATACATGGGGAATCATATAATGTGTGTGCAAATCTATATGTTATATAATATATAAAGTCTGTAATCAATAGGTCACTATCAACCAGAGTAGCTTATAGCCTTACCTGGTCCTGTGATCTTTTTGTATGAAACTTACTGTGATTTGCAGAAGCAAGTGGCATAGACCTAGCAGTGACAAGCCCTCTGCTTACTGTTTTTGTCACTGGTTCTATATACTCAGGGACTAATGGCGACATCCTTTATTCTTTCCTTGTTTCCCTTTACATTCTAGTGTCCTTTTTCC
>NW_017968519.1:3320487-3344896 GCF_000165445.2 Microcebus murinus
AATGATTTTTCTGTATCTATTAAGACAGTCATATGGTTTTTATTTATTTATTTATTTTTGAGACAGAGTCTTGCTTGTTGCCCGGCTAGGTGAGTGCCGTGGCGTCAGCTCGCTCACAGCAACTTCAAACTCCTGGCGCTAAGCGATCCTCCTACCTCAGCTCTGATTAGCTGGGACTACAGGCATGCGCCACCATGCCGGGCTAATTTTTTCTCATATATAGTTGGCCAATTAATTTCTTTTTTTATAGTAGGGATGGGGTCTCGCTCTTGCTCAGGCTGTGTTTCGAACTCCTGACTTCGAGCAATCCCCGCCTCGGCTCCCAGAGTGCTAGGGTTACAGGCATGAGGGCCACTGCGCGCCGGCTGGTTTTTATTTTAATTTGGTGATTAAAATTAATTTAATATTTAAATTTAATACCATTAAATTTGCTTTAATATGCATCCATTTATTGATTTTCATATGTTTAATCATCTTTGCATCCCTGGCATGAAACGCACTTGATTATGGTGAGTTATCTTTTTGATGTGCTGTTGGATTCCTTTTGCTAGCATTTTGTGAGGATATTTGCATCTATATTCATGATGGATATTGGTCTGTAGTTTTTTGGTTGTTGTTGTGTCCTTATTTGGGTATAAAAGTGACACTGGCTTTGTAGAATGGGTTACGGAAGGATTCTCTCTTTCTTATTTTATGGAAGTTTCAATAGGATAGTGGCTAGTTCTTTTGTAGATCTGGTAGAATTTGGCTGTGAATCCCTATGTCCTGGGCTTTTTTGTTTGTGTTTAGAGATTTTTTTTTTTGGAGACAGAGTCTCACTCTTGTTGCCCGGGCTAGAGTGCTGTGGTGTCTGCCTAGCTCTCAGGAACCTCCAACTCCTGGGCTCAAGCGATCCTCCTGCCTCAGCCTCCCAAGTAGCTGGTACTACAGGCATGTGTCACCATGCCTAATTTATATATGTTTTTAGTTGGCCAATTAATTTATTTCTATTTTTAGTAGAAACAGGGTCTTGCTCTTGCTCAGGCTGGTCTCCAACTCCTGAGCTCAAACGATCCTCCCGCCTTGGCCTCCCAGAGTGCTAGGGTTACAGGCGTGAGCCACCGTGCCCGGCCAAGAGATTTTTTTAAATTACTGTTTCTGTCTCACTATTAATGTGTGTGTGTATAAACAATTTTATATAATATATCAATTTATATATAAAACTTGAAATATTATATCAAACAACTTTCTCTCTAAACCTTAAACTTGACTAAGCATAAGTTTATGGAAGGGATTTAAAAGTCTTCCACTGAAGGGCTCATAGTCTCTAAACAATTTGCAAAAATATTAGTATTTTTTAAATTAGGAAACAAAAGACAAAAGATGGACTTCCAGATACTGGAGAACCCTGCTGTGCGGTATGAACATGTCCCTCGGATCTGCGCCCGCCCGCACAGTCCTGCCGGGGGCAGGCAGTTGCTCCCAGGTTGAGGTCGTTCTGCTGTGACAGGTCAGCACGCCTCATCCTGTGGTTTGAGACTCACTGACACAGCAACTTGAACTTTCCCTTTGACCTTTGTGAGATTTAACTTTTGGCTCGCAGAGAAATCCGTGTTTCATTGACTGTGAAATTAGGAGCATCTCCAATGAGCAAAAAATGATTAGCTTTCACTTTTGCATGAAAACATGCCAAGGACAAACATCAATTCCGAGAGAGCCTCTGTAAAGCACCGCACCTTACAAACCCTCGGTCGGAGGCAGGACCACAAAAAACATCAGTGCCGTAGCAAGTACTGGAGCCAGAATCCCGCCTCCCAGTTCAGTGCTTCTCAGCTTTTTTTCGATGACTTTCTAAGCCAATTTGTTTATGACCTTGAGTTGTAGTGTTTTTAGATATGACGACACAATTGACAGATGATATTTACTAATGCCTCACATAGTGGGTGTGCAAATACCCTCTAATTTTCTGAAGTGTGTTGAATTAGCATCTTGCTTCCATTCTCCCCAGCTAAGCGATTGTGTTTTCTATACAACCAGAGCACTTCGTATATGCTTTTTTTTTATTTTTATTTTTTTATTATTTTTATTTTTATTTTTTAAAGAGTTTTTTTTTTTTTTTTTTTTTTTTGAGACACAGTCTCACTTTTGTTGTCCAGGCTAGAGTCAGTGCCGTGGCGTCAGCCTCGCTCACAGCAACCTCAAACTCCTGGGCTCAAGCGATCCTTCTGCCTCAGCCTCCCGAGTAGCTGGGACTACAGGCATGTGCCACCATGCCCGGCTAATTTTTTTTTTTATATATATCAGTTGGCCAATTAATTCTTCTTTTTTATAGTAGAGACGGGGTCTCGCTCAGGCTGGTTTTGACTCCTGACCTTGAGCAATCCGCCCGCCTCGGCCTCCCAAGAGCTAGGATTACAGGCGTGAGCCACAGCGCCCGGCCTATTATTTTTATTTTTTTGAGACAGAGTCTCGCTTTGTTGCCCAGGCTAGAGTGAGTGCTGTGGTGTCAGCCTTGCTCACAGCAACCTCCAACTCTTGGGCTCCAGCAATCCAGTCCTGTCTCAGCCTCTCCAGCAGCTGGGACTACAGGCATGCGCCACCACGGCCGGCTAATTTTTTTCTCTCTATATATTAGTTGGCCAATTAATTTCTCTCTATTTATAGTAGAGACGGGGTCTCACTCTTGCTCAGGCTGGTTTCGAACTCCTGATCTTGAGCGATCTGCCCGCCTCGGCCTCCCAGAGTGCTAGGATTACAGGCCACTGCCTCTGGCCTATATGCTTTTATTGAGCCACTTAACACCTGTATTTGAATTATTTGTTTGTATACTTTCCTTCTGGACTGTGAGCTTCCCACAGGCAGGAGCCTCTCTTTTCTTTTCTTTTTCTTTTCTCTTCCTTTTTTTTTTTTTTTTTTTTTTGAGACAGAGTCTTGCTCCGTTGCCCAGGCTAGAAGTACCATGGTGTCAGCCTCGCTCACAGCAACCTCAAACTTCTTGGCTCAAGTGATCCTCCTGCCTTCAGCTCTCGAGTAGCCGGGACTACAGGCATGTGCCTGGCTAATTTTTTATATATATATTTAGTTGGCCAATTAATTTCTTTCTATTTTTAGTAGAGACGGGGTCTTGCTCTTGCTCAGGCTGGTTTCGAACTCCTGACCTTGAGCGATCCTCCCGCCTCGGCCTCCCAGAGTGCTAGGATGACAGGCGTGAGCCACCGCGCCTGGCCAGGAACCTCTCTTTCCCATGTCTGTGTTTTCCTAGCATTCAGCACAGGACTTGGAACACAGCACTCAACTCAATGTTGACTCAAAGAACTCACTATTTGAAAATTTTAAAATATTAAGTATCGTAAAGGTGGCTCACTGGAATGAAGCAGATGTGAGTGTGGATATAACATGTTCTTTATATTTATTACTGTTTGCAAAGCGGTGTGTTTGCAGACTTGCTCCGTGTCTGAAGGCCTGTACATTCCAGGGGACCAGGACTCCCCTCATTCTCTTCCTCCATTTTATTACATTCGAATACCTACACGCCCAGTTCTAAAGCTGGCCATTTTTCTACAAGTAGAGCTCCAGAGAACCAGGACCACCTTTCCCTTTTGAGAGCAAACCTTGAGCTTGACTTCATGCTGACGGAGTTTCAAAACCAAATGCACATGCCCCCTCCCCTCTCCCCCCAGTAAATCTTAACTCCATCAGCAAATGTTTAAACAACGGTTTTGAAGAAACAAAATGCAAAATGCCCACTGCATCGGAAGAGGCAGCGATTGCCTTGCTATCCATTTAAAACCTCTCCTTTGAAGCCGAGGAATTACATGGCTTGTGTGAAATACCTTTTCTTCTTTAGTTGTTCAGTTTGATTCAAGGATTTTTGATTAAGCCTTCCGGGGTCATGAATAAATAAGAGCCAGCAGTCCAGTAATTGTGGGATATCATTACCGCCTGGTAGCACCTCTAACACTCAGCTTCGCTGCTGCACAACCTTTTCCTTCCACCTTCCTCCCCGCGATGTCCCCCCAGCCCCAGCAAAAAGGCAGTCATTGTCATTGCAAGCCTCAGAAGTTAGCATTAAAAGGAATACTTTTTAATTTCTTTGGATGAGATGGGGCCCTGGGCCCTGGGACAATGCTGATGGATGATGTTTTAATGCAGCTGAAATGTTATTTTTACTGAACCAGGGAAAACTATAAATTTTGCTTCATTGCCACTGAAGGCTGCATGCATAAAACTACGGTGGCGCCCATCGGCCGTGAATAATCACCCCGGCTCGGCAGATGTTACTTTGCGGGGAAAGCAATTCTTATGCCGAAGAATTGTGGAAAGATTAATTGTCTACAGCTGTTTCATGGCCCACAGCAATCTTGATACATTTATGATAAGTTTAAGAGCTCACTAGAGGCAGCTCCTATTCCCTGTTGTGAGAAGAGGGGCGGGGGAAGGAGCCAGGGGCTTTATTTTGACACCTGGATTCATAGAATCTGTCAGCTCCATTACAGCCCTCATAGAAATCCGGCAGTTGGCAGATCTGAAATGATTGTGAGTGAGGGAAGATGCAGGAATTATCCACACGTAGATAAAGAAAAGGAGACTGAGAAGAATTATTCAAATTTGTGCAAATGAATTGCTTCCATTTTTCCTCCCTCTGCCAAGTGGAAATTGAACGTGACCCGCTCTGACCTTTCTCTATTAAGTGCTGCAAATTGCAGTAAATGCACAGTTCTGAGTGCCCTAATGAGACAGAGCCCCAGCAATGCCTCATTAATAAGGGGAGTTTGACCTTGCTGGTCAGCCCTTCATTCGATATTGAAAAGAAATAAGGAAAAAAGAAGAGATGACCCGCTGTAAATTTTGAACAATACATTTGATTTAGTTTGCATATACTCCCAGCCACACGCTTGGCCACCTTTTTCCTTCTGTTTCCCTTCAGCCGCAGGCTAGAGAGAGTAGTACTTACCGTTCAGGTGTCGGGGGAGTGTGGCGACAGGGGCGCAGGGAATCTTGGCAAAGCCAGCCCCAGGCTTGACCCTGCGTGGACATTCATGGCCTCGCCCCACTCTGCCCTGCAAACCAGGCCCACGTGGAGTTCTTGTCTTGCCCGCCCGCCCTCCCTTCCTTCTTCCTCCCTCCCTCTCTTCCTCTCTCCCTCTTTTCCTTCCCCTCTCCCTCCTTCTCTTCCTCTCTCCCTCCCTCTCTTCTTCCCTCCCTCCTTCTCTTCCTCCTCCCTCCCCCCTCCCTCGCTCTTTCCTCCTCCCTTCCTCTCTTCCTCCCTCTCTCTTCTCTCTCTCTCCCCCTCCATCCTCTTCTCTCCTCCTCCCCCTCCCTCCCCTCTCTCCCTTTCCGTCTATTTCTTTATTCTTTAATACTAAATTTTCATTGAGTGGTTGGTGTGTGTTGTGTGTGCATTCTTTTTTTTTCTTTTTTCTTAGAGTCTCACTCTGTTGCCCAGGCTAGAGTGCCATGGTATCAGCCTGGCTCACAGCAAGCCTCAAACTCCTGGGCTCAATGCATCCATTCTGTCCAGACCTCCCGGAGTAGCTGGACTACGCATGTGCACCATCGCTATTTTTCTATTATATTTTAGTTGACAATTAATTCTTTGTTTAGTGAGAGATGGGGTCCGTTCTTGGCTCAGGCGGTTTGCAACTCCTGACTTGGCGTATCTGCCTGCTAGGCCTCCCAGAGGGGTGGGACGATTATGGATCTTGTATCTAAAGACCCTACCGAAAAGACTCCTAGAAATGATAAATTAAAATTCAGCAAAGTCTCAGGTACAAAATCAATGGCGCAAATAGTGCATTTTTATATATTAGATAATAGTCAAGCTGGGAGTTAAAATCAAAGATGCAAACTCATTTAAAAAGCTACAAGAAGAAAAAATAGGGAATATACTTAACCCAAGAGTTGGAAAACTCTACAAGGGGAACTCAGAAACACTGATCAAAGAAATCATAAATGACCAAACAAATGGAAAAACATCCCATGCTCATCGGTAGAATTCAAACGTTGGTCAAAAGTTCATTCTGCCCAAAGTGATTACAGATTCAATGCAATTCCCATAAAGTACCGAATCTATTTCATATACTAGCAAATAATCCTAAGTCTTTGGAACGAAAAAATGAACAAACAAGAATGCCAAAACAACCTCAGCAAAAAGAATAAATTTGAGCATATGTTACGTACTTCAATTAACTATTAAACAAGCATTAGTAATGAAAAACCAGCATGGTTACTGATATAAAATACAGAAGATATTAGACCAATGGAACAGAGTAGAAACACAGAATAAAACCATATAGTTCAGGACCAGCTTCCTGCCACCCCGCCAGGCAGATGAACAAAAAGACACCAAGGTGCAACTCACTCGAGGAGTTTTATTCTGGCAGCCAGGTCCAGGCCCTAGAGTGCCAGCACGTGGCCGCTCTTACAGGCAAGACCCTGACCAAAGCTGGGGTCCCTCTTTTATCCCCCCTCCCTCTGAACACCGCGCTGCACAAGCTGATGGCCGTGTAGTCTTTAAAAATGATTGTGACTGTAGCCCCACCGCGGCAAAGGGCTTCTCCCTTATCTGGGCACCTGTACCTTAGCGTTCTAGCTTGCAAGCAAGCGATTCTCAGAAGCGAAAATATGGTTAAAGCGATAGCTCTACCTTTGGGCCCAAGCTAGCAGTTTCAGGAGCCGATTACTCCTCCCCTGGGCCCATTTTTTACCCGGGCCGGCACAAGTGAAGCCAGCAGCTTTGGTCCATCAGGCCCTTCAATATTTATAGGTTTCCACAAAGCAGACAACGTACACTGAAGAAAGGACTGCCCTATAATAAACGGTGCTGGAAATGGACAGCACATGCAGAAGAGTGAAAACAGGACCCTGTTCTTCGCCATATATAAATTCAAGATGGAGTAAAATACTAAATGTAAGGCAATGAAATCATCAGAATCCTTAGAAGGAAAAACACAGGAAAATACCTTGTAGACATAGGCTAGCCAAAAATTATGACTGAGGCCCCCATAAGCAAAATAGAGCAGTAGCAAAAATTAGATACATGGGACTTAATAAAGATGGCCGGCGTCTCCCATAGCCCAGTCCAGGGGACCGAGGGATGGAGTGGCACCACTCATTTACCCGTAGTGGACCCACTGGCAATTTGCTTCCTGTTCTTGTGACTTTATGCTTCGCTGGCTTGGAGCTTATCCGGAGAGACCAATGCTTCCATCAGGAGACACGACAGTGATTCTCATTGAGCTGGATGTTAAGACTGCCCCTTTGGGCTCCCTGCGTCTCTGGGCAGCAGACTGAGAGGGGAGTAGTGTGGCTGGGGGACGACGTGGACGAGTACTCCACGAGGGGCGAGGAAGAGCATGTCTGATATATAGAGATTCCCTTAGAAGCAGGCGTCCTCAAAGTGGCCCGCTGGAGACATTTTCCGGCCTTCTGTCGTGTTTTTGCCGCGCTGCCTGTCCTGCTTGCAAGCCAACTCGCCCGGGCCCCACGAGTGCCACTCCTCCAAGGTCTGAGGGACAAGTTGAGCTGGGCCCTGTTAACCAGTTTGAGGACCCCTGTCTTAGAAGAGTCTGGTAAGGCAACCTACGCTATAGGTGCTCAAGGTCGTTGGAAATACAACAACCCAATCCAGGGATGACTAGTAAGGCTCAGAACCTTCAGGAATGAGAGTTTGGGTCACTCCCCACCTGGTTAAAACAACCAGCGAGGGCTTGCCGAGGCGAGGGAATCCAAGGAGTGGTTCCGAAAGAAGATGGATAATTAAACTGAGTACAAGCCGTCATTACAGGCAGAAAGGCGTACTTGCTGCTTTCCCTCCCCTGTTTGTTAAGATACGGTTTGTGTATCTACATATTATTAATATCTTTGTTTCCCTTCCTCCCTTCTCTCTCTCATAATACGTAAAGTGTAATCAACTAATGGTAACTTTTATTTTATTTTTTGAGACCAGAGTTCCACTCTTTTGCCCAGGCTAGAGAGCCATGGCGCCAGCCTCGCTCACAGCAACCTCAACTCCTGGCTCAAGCGATCTCCTGCCTCAGCCCCTCCCAGGTAGCTGGGACTAAGCATGCGCCACCACGCCCGGCTCATTTTTCTATAATTTTTATTGGCCAATAAATTTTTCTATTTATAGTAGAGATGAGGTCTCACTCTTGCTCAGGCTGGTCTCGAACTCCTGACCTTGAGTGATCCTCCCACCTCAGCCTCCCGGAGTGCTAGGATGAGAGGCGTGAGCCACCGCGCCCGGCCTATAGTTAACTTTACATCATAGTATTTAAGTTATGGGATATCAGGAGATGAGTAACCCCAGGACTTTTTCTCCTCTTCTGGGGAGAGGATTAGGGTGTTTTTGGTTGCATGTAGGATAGTTATTATCACGGTAGGTGGAAGTATGACCTTGTTTATTGCCTTTATTTGCAGAGTAAGTATGGTTTAGAGCAGGGGTCCTCAAACTTCTTAAACAGGGGCCCAGTTCGCTGTCCCTCAGACCGTTAGAGGGCCAGACTATAGTTTAAAAACAACTATGAACAAATTCCTATGCACACTGCACATATCTTATTTTGAAGTAAAAAAAAAATAAACTGCATAAACACCCGCATGTGGCCCCGCGGTCGTGTTTGAGGACGCCTGGTTTAGAGACATGTGTATGGGTGCCAGGTTGACAAGGGCTGGACTTGGGGCAGTTGTTTTTGAGTGTCAACTTGACTGAATGAAGGCATACCCAGATAGCTGGTAAAGCATTATTTATTCTCAGTCATTGCATTGATTATTCTCAGTGCGTCAGTAGGTGCTGAGACTGTCTCTCTTCTGTCGAAAGGGAAACTTAAGTCGTTTGGCATTTGATTTGAATAACTGGGCTGTCCCAGGTGTGTTTTGTGAGGAGGTTTCTGGAGAAAACTGTGAGACTCAGTGGATGGGTGGGGAAGATCTGCTTTCAGTGTGGGCAGGCGCCACCCAATTAGCTGGGGGCCTGGGTGGGGCAAAAGGGTGGAGAAAAGGCGAATTCTTAACTCTCTTCTGGAGCCAGGATGTGCTCCTCATCTTGCCCTTGGGCAACAGAACTCCAGCTTCTCTGGCTTTCGGGCTCTGGGACTCTCACCAGTGGACCTGTGGGCTTTGGGCCTTCGGTCTCAGACTGAGAATTACATCCTCCACTTCCTTGGTTCTGAGGGATTTCTTACGGAAACTGGCTCACTCCGTTATGGAGGCTGAGAAAGGCCCATGGTGTAGACCATCTGCAAGCCGGAGAACCAAGCAATCCTGTAGCACGGCTCAGTCTGCCAAGAAGATGTTACCAATGACCAGGTTGACTGCTAATAGGTTAATCTTTTATGCTCGGGGACATGGAAGAAGGCATAGGCTGGGGAAGGGGTTGTTGAGCTAGTAGCACTGGAGAAAGAGGAAAATTCATTAATTCATTTGTCCAACATTTATTCAGTGCCCCTTATAGTTTGTGTGTCATGCCGGGTGGTGAGGGGTTCAAAGCTTAAGAGTATTTAATTTCTGTCCTTAAGATGTTTATAATATAGTCAGGGATGCAAACAAATAAATGATTTATAAAACAAAATAAATCATTGCTTTTTCATTTTATTAATTTTCTTTAATTTCTAGGGGCGATTCTGTGTTGAATTAGCGCATTCCACGTTCTTGGACACTGCAGTTGGTTCAGAGATGTGTAAGTGACTCTGGCCAGTTAGAGACTTTCTTGAGATTTGATGTATAGACACTGTGAAAGGAGGGACGGTCTTGTTTTCTTCTGAGTCATTAGTCCCTGTCACTTGCAACCACAAGATTCCTAATACAACCTGTGTGTGAATTGCCTGGGAGGCTTTAGATACATGATAATTTTTAAAAATAAATAAGTAAGTGGATGATTTTTTTTTTTTTTGAGACAGAATCTCACTTTGTTGCCCAGGCTAGAGTGAGTGCCGTGGCGTCAGCCTCGCTCACAGCAACCCTCAAATCCTGGGCTCAAGCGATCCTCCTGCCTCAGCCGTCCCGAGTAGCTGTGGACTACAGGCATGCACCACCATGCCGGCTAATTTTTTCATATATATATATTTTAGTTGGTCAATATTTCTTTCTATTTTTAGTAGAGACGGGGTCTCACTCAGCTGTTCAACTCCTGACTCTAAGGAGTCTCCCGCTCGGCCTCCCAGAGTGCTAGGATGATAGGTGTGAGCCACCGCGCCTGGCCGGATGATTCATTTTTGAGTCATCTATAACCCCAGTGATGTCTGCCTTCACTTTTGTCTTTGTTTTCACATCGCCCACATCCACGCCCACTACCTTCTGAGTAAGACGTGGTATTTCTTTGCACCCTCAAGGTGAAAATGGACTCCATCGGGCTTCGGTGAGCAATGTCGTTTTTCTTGCCGTTATAGAGGGGGAAGAGATGGGGAGAAAACACATTCCATGACAGCAGCTTTGCACTGCGAAAGCCTCCTTCATCTTCTCTTTCCTAGTCTCAGCCCGCTCCTCTCCTGATGGCCTCCCTCTGATCCCTTCACTTTCCCCCAGTCTCTACGTCTCCCAGTTCTGGTTCCCAACACTTGGGTCTTGTCTTACCCAGAACACGTTAGCTCTGCCTCAGCTGCTCCGAACCTGCATTCCTTCACCCATCCCTCCATTCAACAGACAAAAGATACCCCAGGCGCTAGAATCTGCCTTCCTTAGCAGATAGCAGAGAGAATGTAAATCATAAAATTTCTGAGTCATTTATAAAAACTGACCCCAAAATAAAATGTATCTGAGTATAGAGAGGATTTAAATTAGGGATGTAAAGTGTTCTCGGATAGGCGTGGGCTCTGGCAGTGTCCAGAAATGGAAAGGTGTATCCCAACCTGGAGGTTTACGTTTCGCTGGATATACATTGTCGTTTGTGTTTCCATATAGACTCTGTGTGAATATGTATTTTTACTACAAGAGATTTGACCAGATGGACGCTTTACTGATTTATACTTGACTTCTGGGGTGGGTGGTAGGCCAAGAAGTCATCATAGAGTGTCTGTAACCTCCAGGATAAAGTTTACAAATGAGAAAATGGGCAATCATTATTATTCCACTATCTCTGTGTTTCTCCTTTTTTTCTTTTCCTTTTTTCCCCATTCTAACTGTTTTTAGGAACTAACGTTCAGAAGGAAGTTCTTTATGGAGAACTGGGAATGCCAAGATGCACTGGGTCATGGGTTGGGTACACTAAAAGTCACAATTTCCTTTTCACCTGAAATGATGGCTTGATCTCCTCCTGAGTGCATTTTAAACCCTGAAACAAAAAGAGGATGTAGATGTTTATAAATTCAGACCCACTGAACAACTGTCCAACGTTCAGTTTTCTTGGAACTGGTACACATTATTCTGATTCTTTCTCATATCTAAAGACAGTTTGTTCTATTTTTATTTTGTATTGCTAGTGGTTTAAGTTTATCTTCGTAAGGCCTCTAAAGCTATCTGGCAGTTAGGCAGAGTATAAATAACCTTTATTGTTATTATCATTATATGTAGCATTCACTCTGTTTTGCTGCCATTAATAAACCATTCAAGCAATGTTGTTGCAATGTATAATATTAGCGGAAGACTCCCCGGGGAAACATATAAACGGATGTTTAATATTCTGCTTGTTTCTTAGTCCATCTCTTCACAGGCAGAGATGTCAGAGCCTGTTCAAAGTTCAATTGAAAAAAAAAAAAAAGATCTACAGGATCAAAAAACAGCATAAACATGTTACTGTATTTCATAGAATTGCTTTTGCTTTAGCATTTTTGCTAAATTGGGAGATCATAAATTAGCTAAGTTAATCTGCTTTTGAAATTTTTATTCCTTTTTAGATATTTTCAATTGAACACACAAAATAATTCCCACAGACCTATATATCAGAGGTAATTTCTCAGTGGCTCAGTCAAACCAGCATAGATAAATTTACAAGTGCGTTTTCTACTCAAATACTCAATTACGAACCTAGCTTTTCAGAAGAATTAGCCTGTATACTACATTTGTTTTTGTTCTCACAATATCTCATTGATGACTTGGTAGAATTCAAGTTCACTCTTGAAATATGAATCTAGTAGGAGTATTTATAGTAAAGCCTGCAGTTACTGGCATTTTAAGATGTGAATTAGTGCATGTGAATGAAGATGCAACCAAGTGCTTTTGTGCAGCCTGGCCCTGCAGATTTTTAGAGAAATATTATTACAGAATCTCAAGGACCTGCCTAGGTTGGAAAACTGATCACCTGGCCCCAGAGCATGTTGCTGTTGACTGCTAGGCTCTGTGGAACTTTAAAATAATCGTATCTTCTTCATCGCACTGGTTAGTTGTGGCTCTCAGCTTCATGCAGAAATCTCAGTTTGCTTGGGGAGTTAGATCACTTTTTCCCCCCCAGTGTTACAAATAAATCTAAAAATTAATAGCTTATGATGGAAATCATTTATTTAAGTCAGGATTCTGTTGTTCAGCAATTTGGGCAGGGCTCTGACTGGATGTTCTTCTGCTGACCCCAGCTGGGCTTGCTCATGCATCTGTAGTCGGCTGCTGTCAGCTGTGCTGTTTTGTTTCTGAGGTTGGCTGGCTGGTGGCTGGTGGGCGGGGTGTTTTCTGATGTCCCATTGGCCAGGGCAAGTCCCCTGGCTGAGCCCAGAGTCCAGAGGGAGACACCCACAGTTACGTAACAGAGTTGGCCTGGATACAGGGAAAGGATGAATTTGTGACAGTTCTGCAATCTATCGCAGTAATGGAGATGGCCTTAGAAGTAGCTGTGGATGTTGTTTACCAACAACTGTGAGAGTCTTTGAGAAAGAAACCACGTCACCCTGTCTAGAAAGGCAGCATGGTGTTTTGAAATACTCTTGCCCTTGGATTCCAGAGAGCTGGCTTCTTGTTCTGGCACTGCTACTCAGTCACTGTGTGGCATGGGAAAATTCTCTGACCTCCTTTTGCTCCCCGATCCTTTAACTGTTAAATTGAGGTGTTGTTTCTAGGCCTGAGATATTTTAAGATTTTACATAAGTGCCTTTGCCAGTGTGATGCTGAAAGATTTGGAAGACAGTTAAAAAAAAAATCATAGAACCTTAGAGCTCGTTGACTTTAACACCTTATTCTTAATTGTGGGAAAAGCAAGTCCCAGAGAGACTTCATCCAGGCTGTAGAAAAAGTTAGTGGTGGAGCTGGGCCTAGAAACGAGGTCCCTCTGATAGCTAGTTCACCAACCTCTTCTCTATCCCTGGGTGTTTTGTCAACAAGATATCAGGAACCTCTGTATTTGCATCCTGCATTTAAAATGCAGTTAACGGCTCAGAGGTTTACTATTCATTCAGGGTCCTTGGTATCACATAGCCAAACAACTTTGAGTGATATTTAATATTTGCAAGCACTTCTTGGGTGAGCATGGTAGTTAGCCATGAGATTTAGCATTTGAAGCTGATCTTAGCCTGGTTCACTCATGCATCTGTGCTCAGCTACAGCTAGCTAAACGCCACCTTACGATAAGTCAAAACAGTGCTCGCTGCACTTTCTGCAATTTACTCCTCCCTCAATCTGCTGGTTGCTGGTTCCCTGGTGGGTCAGTCTCAGGAGGGGGAAGGTGTGGGGAGTAAGGGGCCAGGGGCAAAGAGCACCTATGGGTGGTGCTCTAGAATCTTGCACCAGGTAGCTCTTTATGTAGCAGGTGCACAGTTGCTGGCACTTGTCCTCATGGGACCCGTTGGTGAGTTCGTCAGAGATCCTGCACTGTGGGCCTCTAACTGCAGCTTCCCAACAACTTCTGTTCCCTAACTCGCCTTTTTTTTGTTTTTTTTTCTTTTTTCTTTTAGAGTCTCACTCTGTTGCCCAGGCTAGAGTGCCATGGTATCAGCCTAGCTCACAGCAACCTCAAACTCCTGGGCTCAAGTGATCTGTCTGTCTCAGCCTCCCGAGTAGCTGGGACTACAGGCATGTGCCACCATGCCCGGCTAATTTTTTCTATATATTTTTAGTTGACCAATTAATTTCTTTCTAGTTTTAGTAGAGATGGGGTCTCGTTCTTGCTCAGGCTGGTTTTGAACTCCTGACCTTGAGCTATCTGCCTGCCTAGGCTTCCCAGAGTGGACGATATGATCTTGTATCTAAAGACCCTACCAAAAGACTCCTAGAATTGATAAATAAATTCAGCAAAGTCTCAGGTTACAAAATCAATGTGCGCAAAGTAGTAGCATTTTTATATATTAATAATAGTCAAGCTGGGAGTTAAATCAAAGATTCAATACCATTTTAAAACAGCTACAAAGAAAATAAAATAGGAATATACTTAACCAAGGAGGTGAAAGACCTCTCCAAGGGAGAACTTCAGAACACTGATCAAAGAAATCATAGATGACACAAACAAATGGAAAAACATCCCATGCTCATGGTAGAATCGACGTTGTCAAAAAGTCTATTCTGCCCAAAGTGATTTACAGATTCAATGCAATTCCCATCAAAGTACCAAAGTCTTATTTCATAGATCTAGCAAAACTAATCCTAAGCTTCATTTGGAATGAAAAACGAAACAAACAAACAAGAATAGCCAAAACAACCTCAAGCAAAAAGAATAAATTTGGAGGCATCATGTTACCTTACTTCAAATTATACTATTAATACAAGGCTATAGTAACGAAAACAGCATAGTACTGATATAAAAGTAAAGATATAGGCCAATGGAACAAAGTAGAGAACTCAGAAATAAAACCATATAGCTACAACCAGCTGATTTTCAACAAAGCAGACAATACGTACACTGAGGAAAGGATGCCCCTATTTAATAAATGGTGCTGGGAAAATGGGACAGCCACATGCAGAAGAGTGAAACAGGACCCCTGTCTCTCGTCATATATAAAAATTCAAGATGGAGTAAAAACTTAAATGTAAGGCATGAAATCATCAAAATCCTAGAAGAAAACACAAGAAAAACTCTTGTAGACATAGGCCTAGCCAAAGAATTTATGACTGAGGCCCCAAAGGCAAATAGAGCAGTAGCAAAAATAGATACATGGGACTTAATTAAAGGATGGCGCTGTTTCTCCCATAGCCAGGTCCAGGGACCGAGGGGAAGTGGGAGTGGCACCACTCACCATTACCCGTAGTGACCCACTGGCAAAATTTTTGCTTCCTGTTCTTGTGACTTTATGCTCTGCTGGCTTGGAAGTCTTAGTTCCGGAGGGAGAAATGGCTTCCACCAGGAGACACGACAGTGATTCCATTGAGCTGGATGTTAAGACTGCCCCCTTTGGGCTCCCTGCGTCTCTGGGTCAGCAGACTGAGAGGGGAGTAACGGTGTGGGCTGGGGTGACCGACGTGGACCAGTACTCCACGATGGGGGCGAGGAAGAGCATGTCTGAAATATAGGAGATCCCTTAGAGCAGGCGTCCTCAAACTGCGGCCCGCTGAGGACATTTTTCCGGCCCTCCGGGTGTTTTTGCCGCCGCTGCCTGTCCTGCTTAGCAGCCGACTCGTCCCGGGCCCACAGTGCGCACTCTCCAACGGTCTGAGGGACAGTGAGCTGGCCCCCTGTTTAACAAGTTTGAGGACCCTTGTCTTAGAGAGTCTGTAAGGAACCTACGCTATGTGACTAAGGTCGGTGGGAAATTACAACAACCCAATCCAGGGAGGACTAGTAATGGCTCAGAACCTTCAGGAATGAAGGTTTGGGTCACTCCACCTGGTTTAAAAACAACCAGCCGAGGGGCTTGCCGAGGGCTGAGGGAATCCAAAGTGGGTGGCAGAAGAAGATGGTTATAAATAACTGAGCTACAGCCGTGTCATTAACAGGCAGAAAGGCTGTAATTGCTGCATTTCCTCCCTGTTTTGTTAAGAATACGGTTTGTGTGTATCTATACATATATTAATATCTTTGTTTCCTTTCCTCCCTTACTCCTCTCTCATATAATGTAAAGTGTATCAACTTTATGGTTAACTTTATTTTTATTTTTTGAGACAGAGTTTCACTCTTTTGCCCAGGCTAGAGAGCCATGGCGTCAGCCTCGCTCACAGCAACCTCAGACTCCTGGGCTCAAGCGATCCTCCTGCCTCAGCCTCCCGAGTAGCTGGGACTACAGGCATGCGCCACCATGCCTGGCTAATTTTTTCTTTATATATTAGTTGGCCAATTAATTTCTTTCTATTTATAGTAGAGATGGGGTCTAGCTTTTGCTCAGGCTGGTTTCGAACTCCTGACCTCAATCAATCCACCTGCCTTGGCCTCCCAGAGTGCTAGGATTACAGGCGTGAGCCACCGTGCCCGGCAAGGGTCAATATTTTCTTCCTAATATCTTCTCTTCCCAACATCTACATTGAAATCTTGTCTCTCCAACATCCTTAGCACCTATGTGAATTCTTTGTCTTCTCTCAAGTAGCTTGGTAGAGGGGTCACACTATGTTTGAATACTTTCTAGTCTTTTAACACAACCAACTTACATAGTTTAGCCCCTCATTTTAGAACATGGAGCATCTGGTACCTGCTGTGTTGTTTTTAGCTCTCAATTCTCGCTGGAAAGAGGACATACAAAGAATGGCTTTAGTTTCTGCATCTGAAAGATAAGAGTTTAGACTCCCTGATCTTTGGACATTGCTATGGACTGAATTGTGTTCCCATCCCTCCAAATTCACATGTTGAAGGCCTAACCACCAGTGTGACTATATTTGGAGATAGGGCTTTCAGGAAGTAATTAGGGGTAGATGAGGTCGGAAGTATGAGGCTGTAATCTGATAGGATTGGTGGCCTTCTAAGTAGAGGAAGTGGGGTGGGGAGGATATATGTGAAGGAGACAGCGAGAAGGCAGCTGCCTGCAAGCTAGGGGGAGAGCCCGCACCAGAAACCAAGCCCTCTGGCCCTTGATCTTGGACTTCCCAGCCTCTGGAACTATAAGAAATACATTTCTGTTGTTTAGGCCAAGCAGTCTGTGATATTTTGTTACAGTAGTCCAAGCTGATTGATATAGATGCCTTTACCTTTAAAACTCTAAAAAATGAACTTGAAAAGCTTTGGGGCTTATTTACTTAATTTATGAGCACTCATTTATTTGTAATTCAATTTGGTACCATTGTAGACAGTATGCAAACACAGGCATGTATACATTTAAAAATATATACAGGCCAGGCGCAGTGGCTCACGCCTGTAATCCCAGCACTCTGGGAAGCCGAGGCGGGTGGATTGCTCGAGGTCAGGAGTTCGAAACCAGCGTGAGCGAGACCCCGTCTATACTAAAAATAGAAAGAAATTAATTGACAGCCTTTAAAAAAATATATATACCCACCCCCCAAAAACTTCACTGGCATCGCGTGGCGCATTGCCTTAGTCCCAACGCCTCTTGGGAGGGCTCGGCAGGCCGGAGGCCACTCTCTCTGAGCAGCACGAATCTGAGGTCTGCCTCGTGGGTTAGCTACGCGCTGATCCCTGGCAACTTACTGTAGCCTGGGCAACAGAGGGAGACTCTGTCTCAAAAATAAATAAGTAAATAAAAAAAAATACATACAGATACAAATAAAGACTTTATAGCTTTTATTTAAAAATTTTAGCCATGAGACAGGTAAAGCTCACTAATTTAAAAGGACAGTTGGATTAAATTTTGTGTCTGTAAATGCAACAAGTTAAAGTTTATCTAAACCCTTATTGAGTTTCAGAGATCCTGCACTGCGAGCCTCTAACTGCAGCTTCCCAAACTTCTATTCCCTAACTCGCTGTTTTTTTTTTGAGACAGAGTCTCACTTTCTTGCCCAGGCTAGAGTGAGTGCCGTGGCGTCAGCCTCGCTCACAAGCAACCTCCAACTCTGGGCTCAAGCAATCTCCTGCCTCAGCCTCCGAGTAGCTGGGTCTACAGGCATGCGCCACCATGCCAGCTAATTTTTTCTCTATATATTTTTAGTTGGTCAATTAATTTCTTTCTATTTTTAGTAGAGACGGGGTCTCGCTTCTGCTCAGGCTGGTTTCGAACTCCTGACCTCGAGGAATCCTCCCACCTCGGCCTCCCAGAGTGCTAGGATGACAGGCGTGAGCCACTGTGCCCAGCCTATACCCCCCATGATATTCTGAAATAATAATAATAAAAAAAAACTCCCCAAATTCTAAAACTGCTCTTGGCCCATGAGAGTTCACATGTCTCCAGGAGAGCAGAGACCTCATTCTGCCAGTGGCATCTAGACTCAAGGAAGCCTGTCCTTGAGCGTGGAGGCTGTCGGTCTGCCTTTCCACACTGTCTCCAGACCGAAATCTCAACCACGGCACTCACACTGTTAATGCCATCTCAGCAGCCAAACAAGCTCTGTTCCCCAGCCTCTCATTTTCTCAGATTTGCAGGACTTGGCCATCTCATGTACCGATTTCCTCATCCGTGACATCAATAGTTTAGCAATTTCCTGTAAACTATGGTTTGATCATACTGAAATATATTAACTGCAGTGAGTGATGAAATTGCGAGTGCTGTTTTTGTGTGGGCCACACTTTAGAAACAGTGACAACCCCTTGAGAGATTACATTCGCGGCTTGAAATCTGTGATCTCCCCTGAACCCAGAGACATGGCATTTATTTGGAAGAAGGAAGTGGAGGGCCAAGAACAGAGTTATTTTAAAATCAACTTAGCTGCATATTAAAGCTTTCTGTCTCTTAGTATCTGAGTCATGCTCGCGTCCTCAATAATAGAGTTTGGAAATAAGGAAAATAGAAAATGAAATTTCTTTGGATGTCTTTTTCTTTTCTCAACTCCTAGAACCATCTCTTAATAATACCAACATCTGGCAAATTTTAAACTCCTTGAATATAGGGGGTGCATTTTATCATCTTTGCATCTTTGAAAGTCCCTAACTGAATTCCTACAGGGAAGATAGCCTAGGTAAAATTCTGAGCATAGTGCCTGTTCCATACTAAGTATGTAATAAATATTAGTTGTTATTAGTTCAAAGTGGGTGCTCACTAGCTGTTGATGGATTGATTTATCCTTTTTGCAACTACTCTGTGTTTCATTCATTCTGTGTAAAGTTATGCAAACCTATAATACCTTATTCTATTTTATATTAGGGCTAGGGATAGAAAAATCATGGAGAAAGTATAATGTTCTTCAACCTATATCATCAATTAATATTCAGTGATTTTGAATGCATTTTGTATATACATGTTTGTGTATACCAAAATTTAATCACACAGAAGGACAAGTAGAGGTTGCTTTGTTTGAATTTACTCTCTTAAATGAATCCAAGTAATGCTTGAGTCTTGTTTAAAAAAACTGCCAAGTCTTCTTGCATCAAAGTCCCAATTTGCATATTACTTTACATATTGAGTCCCCAAGGCTTCAATTCAAAGGATGGAAAATAAAATTAAACAAATCAATTAGTGTATCCTACTGCAATTGTATTCAAACCCAATAGTAAGGGCATTACTTACAAATTACATAACAAATTTAGAAAGCAATTCAATTTAATCACATCGTAGATTGGGAGAGACAGGAACCCCAGCTTAAGAGCACAAGAGAAATGCTCGTCAGCCCTCGTGCAAGAGGCTGCAGGGAGAGGAGTCCCTGTCTGTCCCCACTGGAGCAGCACCTGGCCTGGCCAGCACCAGCCCAGCCCTGCAGCACTGACCTGAGGCTGGGGTTTACAGGACGATCCTTTGCCTTTAATGAGAGGTGATTCTATCTGGCCTGTTGCCTTAGCCAAAGTGAGGTCTAGAATTTACTGGTGGCTTCTGGGAGAGAATCAGTGTTAGACCTCATTGAGTCTCTTTGTTTAAGGCTTGCCCCATTGAATCTTAGGGGGAGGGCTGGCCATACCCGATAGCCTTAGGGCAGGGGCTGGCCACTGCAGAAAGACCAACCCCGTGACTTGGGGTCGGGGCTTTGGTTACTTGTGTCAGTTGACCTGGAGGCTGAGTCTAACCACGTGGACAGTGAACAAATCAGTCACGCCTACGTAATGAAGCCCCAATAAAAACCTTGAACATCAAAGCCCAGGCGAATGTCTCCGAGTGGCTGAATTCTGTGAGTATTGTCAGGCATCAGTCCTGAGAGGGCAGCACATCCACAGGATAATGAAAACTTTGAATTTGGAACTCTCTCAGACTCTGTCCAATGTGTCTCTTCTCTCTCTCTCTCTCTCTCTTTTTTTATATTTTTAGTTATTAGTTTTAATTCAATTTACTTGTTTATTTTTTGGCCTGGGCTGTAGTTGTGTCTCTTCTCTTGACCGATTTTAACTGGAATCCTTCCTCTGTAATAAAACATCACTGTTAGCATCAGAGCTTCCAGTGAATTCTGTAAGTCCTTCCAGAAAATTATCAAAATGGGAGGCGGGGCTGGGCTCGGTGGCTCATGCCTGTCATCCTAGCACTCTGGGAGGCCGAGGCGGGAGGATCACTCGAGCTCAGGGGTTCGAGACCAGCCTGAGCAAGAGCGAGACCCCGTCTCTACTATAAGTAGAAAGAAATTAATTGGCCAACTAATATATATAGAAAAAATTAGCCGGGCATGGTGGCGCATGCCTGTAGTCCCAGCTACTGGGGAGGAGGCTGAGGCAGGAGGATCGCTTGAGCCTAGGAGTCTGAGGTTGCTGTGAGCGAGGCTGACGCCACAGCACTCACTCTAGCCTGGGCAACAAAGCGAGACTCTGTCCCCCCCCCCAGAAAAATAAAAAAGCTATTCAGATTCCAAGCTCTCACTTCATGTGTATGTTGCACAGGCTCAGATGAGCCATTTCCACCCATGGAAGCCACGGTGAGAAGGAGCAGTGGCTCAGACTGCTCCCCCCTTCAGTTCCGCAGAGCACCTGTGCTTGACTGCCCACGGCGGACCAGAGCGGAGTGGTGGGCTCCTCCTGCCACCCGCTGGGGGCCCATCCCCTCGAGCCAAGGACCAGAAGTAGAAGTGCTATTTTTGTTTTATCCTCTCAAGATTATCCTGCTTAGCTCTTAGGTAAAAGGTGTTGGTTCTTATTAATGTCAACAACAAATCGTCAGTAATCAGGGAACTAATTAGGAAACTAAATTAGGGTGTTTAAAATTCAAATGCAACAAATCAAGAGAAGCAAGAAAAGAATGGTGCTTTGCTGTGTTTGACATATTTGAGATTGTGAAAAAATGGCATGTTGTGGAAATTGGTTTTTTTCTAGAACAAAATTATTTGACATTCTTTAATAGTTAATAAGAGATATCTTTGAGGTTTTTTTTTTTTTAAAACAGATTCTCACTCTGTTGCCCAGGCTAGAGTGCCATGGCGTCAGCCTCGCTCACAGCAACCTCCAGATCCTCCTGCCTCAGCCTCCCGAGTAGCTGGGACTACAGGCATGTGCCATCATGCCCGGCTAATTTTTTCTATATATATTAGTTGGCCAATTAATTTCTTTTTAAGTTTATGGTAGAGAATGGGGTCTCTCGCTCTTGCTCAGGCTGGTCTCGAACTCCTGACCTTGATCAGTCTTCCCACTTCGGTCTCCCAGAGTGCTAGGATTACAGGTGTGAGCCACTGCGCGTGGCCTCTTTGAGGTTTTTTTTTTTTTTTAATAGTTTTTAATGTGTGTGTACACACATGTACATGCTGGTGTATGTGTGTGTGTATGTGTGCTCGTGCATGCTGTCACTGTGTGTTAACATTAATTTCTGGAATATACATAATGTGAATACTACTTAAGTACATGTGTTAATTTTCTTTTAAAGAACAAATGCAGTCAGTAGAAAGCCATCTTACCTCATGACCCTTTCAGTAAGATTTGTACCCAATCGGAAGAAATTAGGGCTAACAGAATTCACCAAAAAGAAAGAAAACCACAAAGGGGTTTGTGTAGCAGTTGGTGCATGGGAAATAGGACTTCATGTGTTCATCTTGTTAAACGAATCTGCCAAGGGAAAAGGGAAGGCCTGCTCTGTGAAGGTCATGGAATGAGCATGCCCAGAGAATCTGAGTCTTTGGATGATGATTAGGATTTCGGACAAAAGCCTTAAGTTACCCTGCCTTTCCTGCTTAAGCCCCTTCTCATGTCTTGCTCAAACATTGCGTTAGGTGCGTCACTTCGAATCTGCAAAATTAAGTAAATTGAAGTGGGTCACTAAAGTAATTACAGCTCAAGAACATGAATATGATTTGTTTTGTCATTAGTTAAAAATGAGTGAGGTCACCTCTGTATTGATATCTTGATTTCATTTGGCGTCTGGACATTCATAACAATGACAATAAGACATTTAGGAAGGGAGGGGGAGAGGCAGCGGGCCTTGCTACGATTTTGCTCATCTTAGCGCGAAGTCCTCCTGAGATGCGAGCCTCCGTAACCCTGAGCCTCGGGAGAGAGTGTTGGAGATTTCCTCGGGTACATGCGGGGCCGTTGCTTTTAGAGAAACTGAGCTACCTAATCCTTTTGTTGTGAAAAGCATCAGAGAAGCAATAGCTGGTAGGTAATCATACTCCTCTGTGATTTCTACTGACATACATTTTTTATGTTAAAAAAAAGATTAACACATTTACCTGGTTAGGATTCATACTTCTATGTATTCCTGGAATTAGTTTCTAACACACAGTGGCAGCGGATGCACGCACACGTGTAAATTCATTTTGTGATGTTTAAATGCCTTCTAAGCACCGTACTGTATATTTCAAGATCAGTCTTTCCAAGCCATCTGTCTGTCAGTAACGCCACGTTTCACATCTAGCCTCGGGTATTAGCAGCCTGGGTCCTCCTTGGAGCTATACTCCATGGCTTTGTCCAAAGATGCCATTTTGAGCGTTTGTACAACAGTAAAAGGAATCTTTAACTCCCTCCTTCAGAGTGTGTTATAAATTTGTGCAGAGCCTTACTAGAAGTTGAACGTTTTGAGGTAGACATAGTCCATGGCTTGTCCAAAGTGCCATTTTGAGGTTGTTACACAGTAAAAGGATCTTTAACTCCCTCCTTCAGAGTGTGTTATAAATTTGTGCAGAGCCTTACTAGAAGTTGAACGTTTTGAGGTAGACATAGGAGGAGAGGAAATCAAACCTTTTATTTAGAAGCCTTGGGCTCGGCGAAGTGGCTCATGCCTGTAATCCTAGCACTCTGGGAGGCCGAGGCGGGAGGATTGCTCAAGGTCAGGAGTTTGAGACCAGCCTGAGCAAGAGCGAGACCCTGTCTCTACTAAAAATAGAAAGAAATTAATTGGGCAAGTAAAAATATATATAGAAAAAGTGAGCTGGGCATGGTGGCGCATGCCTGTAGTCCCAGCTACTTAGGAGGCTGAGGCAGGAGGATCCCTTGAGCCCAGGAGTTGGAGGTTGCTGTGAGCTAGGCTGATGCCACGGCACTCTAGCCCAGGCGACAGGAGAAACTCTGTCTCAGGACAAAAAAAAAAAAAAAAAAAAAAATAGAAAGCCTACAATGCTCTTGATGAAGACTGATGAAAAAATCTGGAATAAGAATATGAAGCTAAATTACTCCTTTGAAGTATGATGTAATGCCCAACATTTTTTGGCTAACAACTCGCATCTTGGTCATCATTGTCTTTGCCCCAAAGCTCAGAAAAAAAAATGCTGTCAACCCCCATTTTATTATAATCTGCTTGATTGTCAAAAAGACAGCAGACAGCTACTTTGAGCTTGAGAGAGAGATGGTTAAAAATGTAGGTTTTCACTTATGAATATTTTGCGTGTGGTCCATATCGGGCCTGAGATAGGGGTTTCCTAAATGTCTGAGTGGCAGCATGGCTTCCATGGCAAGAGAATAATAGAAACTGCGCAGTTGAAGTAAATCCACAGAGTATCATCTGTCTCCCAAGCACCCGCAAAAACAATGATACATGCTAGATTTCCATATAGTCTCTCTTCGACAATAGCTATTTCAGGGGCAACAAGAAAGAGTAGGGGAGAAAAAGAAATTTGGTTGGAGGTGCCTGGAGAGATAAAAAGAACGTGTGAAAGTAGCTCATCAAAGCCGCCACTTTTTGCAGCCACCTGTTGTTGGCAGAGGCAAGATGAATCACCAGTTGGTTCCATGACAGCTTTTCGAAAGAAAAAAGGCCCCGTAAAACATGCAGCCTATTCCATCATCCCTTAATAACCTGTAATGTAGCAGGATATTTGTCACACACCGAATCTGATTGATGTCTTGCTATAAGAACATTACAAGTGTCGAGTAATTGACCGACACATCAAAAACCAAATTATTAAAAGGAAGGGGAGCAGCCAGTGGCCCCCTGGGAAAGCAGGCAGGCTTAGTTAAGATGATCCTATCAAGTGCAATTTATACGTCTATTGACTTGTGCAGTGTCTTTCTAGATGTGAGGAATTGTCATACATCGCAAATGAGAAGTGTTTTGACACCAGGAATCTCAGCGCGTGCCGGGAAAGTGCTATCGCGCCCTGGCCTGTTAGGTTAATGAAGTTGCATTGTTGCCCACAGACAGGCGTTCATTTCCTTTTCTTCCCTGCGCCATCCGTGTACAATTACTTGATTAGGATAGCAACAGTGTGCTTCTGACCA